>QAGG01000052.1:0-179383 GCA_003138045.1 Penicillium sp. MA 6036 | reverse complement strand
GCCCCATCTTACGCCCCGCCCGCCTTTGAAGATGTGCCTCCCGCTCCACCCCTCATGACTCCACCCCCAGAATACGCAACGATTGTGGGTGATGATCGCGAAGCCGTCCTTGAAGACTACTTCTCCAGACTCTCGTTCTACGAAGAGAACGAGGACGACGACCGTGGTCGTGCCCGTGTCGATGTCCCTCTTACGCCTGGCGGTCGTATCAATCGCAGCATGGACGTGCCCCGCGAGTGGGTGCGTATTGAAGACTACTTCCAATGATCGTTATTATTATACCGGAGTCGAACGTCACGATGTCTGAATCATGAATTTACGCTATTGTATTGGATTAGGGGGCTGGCATGCTTTTTCCAGCGATCTTGTTAGATCTGGGGTTTTGGCTGCGCGTTGGGGGTTTGGATCATTTAAGGGTATCCTTTCTTTATTTTGCATGTCTATTTCATTTGTTTATACTGGGATAAAAGGCGAACTGGTTCATATATTTCGATATCGACATTGATACATCTAATGTACTACCAAATTCAGTCATTAGCATTAACATCCAGATGAAAGTAGCGCTGATAAGCTTTCGAACGGAACCCACCGCCTGGAACGCATCGAACTGCCTTCCCCGGTTTAGCTCTCCCCACACCTGAGTATCAACGCAGCTTTCCCTTTTTTTTCCCTTTCCCGCTCTTCTCTCAACTATCCGAGCCCGTTTCCCGTTTGATTCTGTGATTTCCGCCCTAGCCGAGCCCTTTGAAACGATTGGTTCGATCCTGCAAGGTTCCTCGACGTGTACCGGTACTTTACAACCAATACCGATTGGTCCCGTTTGTAGACCAGGTCGGTACATATCCTGAAGCAAAATACATACCACGAGACGCACAAACCCGACTGACTATTTTTGCCAGACGAAGGACGTTTCCCCCCGACCCACCACAGCCTACCTGAGTCGGAACCCGGACCGTAGCGAGATCCGATATCCCGCGTTTGCACTATGGGCATCGAAGTAGTTGACCTCAACCAGGCCGATATCCCTGGTGCCATCGAGGTCATTCAGCAAGCGTTCGCAGACGACCCATACTTCAAGTGGGTCTTCGACGCTTCTAAAGTAAGTGCCGACAGCAAAAGAAAGACCACCTGACCAAACTAACAGTCGCCCTCGCACGGTCTGTCGACCGATTGCACGGGTCTCATTTAGTTCAACAAACAAAGGAACTATGATTCGCTCTCCGCGCGCTGCAATTGGGGCATCAACAATGCGCTATTCCAAGTTGCCAAAGAGGCCGGTGACAGTACCGTTCTAGGTGTTTCTTGCTGGATGGCGCCGCATCCAACTGCGCAGCCTGAAAGCTGGTACAGCTGGTTCCAGTCGTGGAGTTTGTCGTTTAATCAGTTCCTCAATAATTTGCGGTACTTCGGTCGTGGGGGGCTGAGGACGAATAGGTATTGGATCTGGAAGGAAAGGCAGGCTGAAGCGCAGGGTGCTATTTGGAATGATCCGCAAGGATATTATTTCTGTAATATTGTTGCTGTTAGTCCTGAGGCGCAGGGGAAGGGTGTGGGGAGGTTGTTGTTCGAAGCTGTTACGAAGAGGGCGGATAAGGAGGGTGTGAAGTGTTATTTGGAGAGTTCGAAGAGTGTTCCCAATGTGGCGATTTACGAGCGCATGGGCTTTGAAATGAGCAAGGAGATGGAGTGTCGGGATGGAGAGGATGCGTGTATGGTAAGTTGGAGTTATTTTGGGGATTCTGGGTGGTTTAGGAATGATTTTGCTGACCTCGCTTTTCTAGTTGTACTGCATGGTGCGAGATCCCAAGCTGAGTGGGAATTGATTCCGAGGTTACTACGGTTGATACTGCTATGGTGAAGTGGGCTGCGGTAGCAGGGAGATCACCATGGTGAGTCCATGCACAATGAGACATTAACTAGCATAAGCCGATTATCAGCAACATATTGAATCTGGCTCTCATCTTCATTTCATTTCAGGGGCCTTTGACGTTGCAACCGAGCTCGGAGGGTGATCCATCCCCAGCCCTGTTACAAACCTGACCCAAAACTCAATGCATATAGCCAGACCCACAAACGACTTGTATACAGCAGGTAGACTGGGATTGATGTATCATCGCGCGGGAGGAAATAGTAAGAGTTGATAGAGGTGGTCCAGGTATGGGGTTGGATGTCTGCTCGTTTGCAGACTTGATTGCAAAGATGACATGTTTTCAAAATGGTGTGCAATAGTCCTCGAGCAAGTCTGATCTTGCATATTCCAGCTGACTTGCTGCAAGCTGACGAGAGAGGCAGCAGTCTCAATACCCACATTTTAAGCTCCACCAGTCACAGCAATCATAATCTGCCGAAGTTCCAACATTTACCTCTCTGGGAACCTTGGAATATCTACACCCCCGGGCTGGATATCTGGATGGTGTTTCAGATTTGGCTGCGCTGGACACCGCACAGACTTCTCTCGGGCCCTTGCTTTGTTTCAAATGCGGGTTTGTATCTGGTTGATGTAGGTATATAGGTGACTGGTAGACCTTGGGAGATGCTTTGAACGTTGAGTGGAACTCCTTCAGCTTGTGGCGATTGCACATCACTCACTGTCAGACGCCGGGACTCAATAGTCCAGATTTATTAAACCGTGAGCACCTAGGCAGTCTTTAAAGACAACAATATGTCTTCTGTCTCGTTTCACTAACCTTGCCTTTGAGTGCAGGCTTGAATTGAGCACCGCGATGTTTCTTTTAAGAAAGTCATGGTTCCGCCGACCAAGACCTGATGCTGAAAAAGTGCCGTGCGCAACAATTACTGCTGTCGATAGCAAAAAAGGACCGGATGACCAGGCGGGACTTTTACCTATGTGTGATATAAGCTTTACTACAACGGCACCAAACAACCAGACATTATCAATTGCCAACCAACCTGCTGTCTTGACACCCGCTGTCAGCCACACATCAATCGACACAATTGAATCCGACCATTGTTCAAAAGCCGATCCCTCAGTTGGGGAAGAGGAGACCTTTTACCACCTAAGCAGCTTAATAACAACTTCACGCATACCCCAAACTAGACACAATTCAACAAGGTCGACATCTACAATGGCGTCTAAGTGCGGAAGACGTGAAAGCCAAATCTTTGATAGGAAGCGAGAGTCTTCGATTATCAATCTGAATATTGGAGATTTGCCGGCTTTGTCTTTTCCAAGATCGGAAAAGCGCAAGGGCAAGCCTGGTCCACGATACAGTCCTCTTCCTCCGCCTTTCGTGCCGAAATCGCTTATCATGAGACTGAGACCCGAGGTTCGCTTTTAGAGGCGGCCAGGAATGCTTGCGGTTTTTGCGGGTCCTCGGATTGGATTATATTTTTTTGTTCGTGTCGGCTTTTTGATTCCTGATATCCTGCGTGGCGGAAGTCGTTTTGCTTTTTGATCGCTTAATCTGTGTATTATCTGCCTGGTGATCTTCATTTGCATGAAGATATGTAACTTCTTGATTGCTTCTAATTAGGCATATCAGATCAGTAGGAGCAAATCCAGTAATATCCCATTGGAATGATATTCCCGTTTTAGCCCCATGGATGTACCTCGGTTTCTCTGCTGATCCACAATACACTACCATGATCAAGGTGAAACCAGCGCAGATTCTAGACTTGCAACAGCCCTGACACGCTAGCAAGTTCGGGTTTGAAATTGTGCACTAATATGATCAGCTCTGCCAATTAGTGTACTTGCAGTACAAGCTGCCCGACCCCACAGGGGCCTGCTTAATCTCAAAAGTACATGCAGAAGACGTCATCACATCGACTCGGGTCTTCCCGAGGTCCCGCGGCAATCAAACTTGTTCGTGCACGAAGACTAATTGTGCCAACACAGACAGAGTTTGAGCCCCTGCATCAAAGTAACCCCACTGCATCACGAAGCGAGGTAGCAAAAAAGGAGCAGATCGTCGAATGGGTCGATACTTTATTCGCGGCTCTCTCTTCCACGCAATAAACTTCCCGAACCCTTGGCTTGGGCTATTCTATAATCGGAAGGGGATGGCATGCTCGGTGCTTAGGTTGATTAATCAATTTCTGGGCTGCCGTGTGCGCATCAAATGGGAATCGTTCCTGAAACAGCCAGTTCACTCTACAGACCTTACATTAGCGTTGGGCTCACGCAGACCAAAACGGTCTGCGATTGCATTCCACTGCAGCCGGGTACAGCATGCTGTGGCCCCCGAAGACCAATTGCGGGGGACGAGCAAACTTCCGAATCGTAGCCTGGTAGTCTCCAGGGTCATGATATCGATCGGGTTGCATGATGTATGTATGATCTACAAGATGTTTCACCACATGTGGCCGGCTTTGTTGTAGATCTCCATTCTCGATTAGACAAGGGAAGTCGGCAACCCTGAAACGAGACGTTTGAACTAGTACCCACATATATCGGGATATGTTCTCATTGCCGATGAGCGCTACCCTTCATATTACGTATGTACCGCGTCCATCTTTGGAAGGTGGGTAACGGCTGTGGCTTCGGCACTCCACTCGACAACTCGATTTCTTCAGCAAATGTGGTCAATGCCGAGGCATCAGCTTCGGTAGTTAAAAGTGCTCCGTGCCGTTGAAAGGGCAGCTTGGTTTACGGTAAGATCACTGTAAACAGACCCATGGGGCGAACCTCTGGATGGACAAACGGAAGACGTGGAGAAAATATTGTCCACGTGGTTGATGGGCCCTACCGAAGTGGAGTTTGAGGGGCAGATTTTCGGATGCAAGGCGAGCTAGATCGGAATCATTGTCATCATCGCCGGTTATCCGAAAGCCTCAATGCTCAGGTGGTCGCTTCGGTGTCAAGCCCTGGGAACATTGTTATGGCATGGCCTAGTATCCCCAACATACCTAAAAAAAACTAGATTGAAGACTAGGTTGCATGAGGCATAAGTACCAAAAGTCTCCACAAACCGAGAATTAGATTAAATTTCGTTAAAAAGGGACAATCAACAGCAAAACCTTGGAATTAGCGAGAACATATGACTTTCAAGGTTATTTCATGCCCAGGTGGTTATATTAACGAAACGTATGACCTCGGGCTTTCCAAGGTTGCGGGCCCAGGTGGTCCTCCAGTGCCTTGAAAGGCGTGAAAAGCGCGGAGAACAAATAGAAGCGCGTTCAGGCTACGCCCCTAGCAATAATACCTTGCGATATATATTTTTAAAAAGGGGGAGTGGACGGGATTTCTCAAAACCACCGACCGACATGAACAACCTATTTGTCCGAATGACGAGGCCCCTGTCTGTTCCAAGGCTGTCCAGTCTTGGAAATGATGTCTGAGTTATGAGTAGGCAGCACCACGACGAGGAGCACCTGAATTCCCGATGTCTAAACGGATACTGGTTGGGTTGGAATTGTTGTGAACATGTGAAAGGACCAGGCCATTCTAGTAGCTCAACTAGAAAGCTCAACGCTGTCCTTCCAAGATTTTGGACAGCGGTCTACGCAGGGGCCCTGTCCCTATCTGTTTGATTTGAACTCCTAGGTGGACGGGCGCGATGTGTCAGAATTTTCATAGAAAAAACTGACACTGGGAACTGTCGTTAGTCAAGGGTAAATGACCCAAGTCGACCCAGAAGCCCCAGTTTTGCCTTAAGAGATCATTGTCCGTGCAACTTGCCCGATTCGGCGGCGAGCATAGATTTCATACCTGGGTACTCTTCAAGGACGGCATGTTAAAAATTATCTTGGCAGAGGGCACTCATTGATCCCAATGCGCAATATCCATATGATAGCCTGTTATTCGTTGTAATAGTTTCCAGCAAGCGCCCGACACGGCACACAAGCTCAACCAAGATTAACTATTACGTTGTCATCCCTGACACTTGACGAATGCCAAGTGCGTATGGAATTGTACTAACACAGTATTAACGCAGTGACCTTAACCTTGACCCTTGACTCGATACAGGCTCATGTTGGAAAATGGAGATTGGGCGCAGCATTAGCGCGGGAGCAGCCAAAAAAAAAAACAAAAAAACTTAGATAGTCGGTTCTGCTCCGATAAATCTTCGAATTGGCGTATCATGAGGGAGATAGAAGTGGACACAGACGAGACGGGTGAAAAGCCTCTCTATTCCAGAATCTGGTTTCTTTTGGTTGGCTATCCCCAATGGACCTAGCAATCGACCAGGATTGCAAGTACCAACAATTGTGATGAACATAGTTCCGGTTGGCCCAACCACTCACTTATGGTCCCTGTCTCGGAGCTCTATCTATCAGCCGTTGATCCACCGCGGGCTTTTCGGGTACCAAAGCCCTAAACGGCGGTCCTCTCCAATGAATTGTCGTGGCATGCTTGGTCTTTTTGGGGCCCCAGCACAGCATTGCATCATCACTTCCCCATCCAATAATTTCAGATCCGAGCCCTGTCGCCGGGCCTGTGGGATCGGTACCTTGTAAATTTACCCCGTCCAGTCATCTCGAACCTGGATAAGTGACCCCAAGGCCAAGAGAAATCAAGCACGATAGGCGGATAATTGCCACTTGCTAACACTTGTCGGCCAAACAGTGGGGATTGCGGGGGTAGGTAAGAAGAGGAGTATGTCGATACTGCAAGCACGGATGAAAGAGGAAGTCGAATGGGAAGAAGAAACACGAGCCAAACTAAGAATGTACAATGTATTTCCTGCAGGGGGCGCGCACGGTGATGAAGCTCTACTTGCTCGATCGGTGACGCCGGAGCGCTCGGGAAGTCGAAGATTTCGGACTGTCCAGGCCTTGGCTTTTTTGCTGGGGAAGACAATGTTATCGTAGACACACAGCGAACTACTTAAGCTGTGGACATACCAGGAACATGTCATGTACACCTAGGGAGTAATGTAATTACATGCACGGACTCGATCGGAGGGAATGCCTTGCCATATGTCATAGTCAACAGGCCAGCCTAAGACGACAATGGCGCAGGCAGTGGCTCTTTCGTGCGAACAAGTGTACCTCGACATGCAGTGATCAATGTCATCACTATCATAGTTGAGTATCTTCTATGTACAGCCCAGCTGGGTTGTCATCTTTGGTGTGTGTTGGGGCCAGACCCCCTTTCCCCCCGGACATGGCGGGATTTGATGGAAGGCAGAACAACCACGTTGCCTTTACGACCCCTGAAGACCTAGATTGTATGAATGAATCGCGCAACCGTACGATTTCGGGTCCGAACGTCTTTTCAGAGCCAGTCAGAGGAGACGAAGAGAAGATATCCGTTCCGTGCGCATGAACAATCCAGAACAAACATGTGATTTGAGGTCTAAAAAAAACATGCCAAAAACAGAAACCAAAAACCCAAGAGAAACCGATGGGTAATTTTCCATGTCTTCAAAGCCATGCCAATAATTGTACAGGGAATTCACAACAAGTCAATGACCGAACCTCTGAACCATAATCTCCGAAACCGAGTATAATGGCTTAATGTACTCCAAAAGTCCCGCCAAACGCCGAGACAAAGCAATAGAAAGTTGACGCTAGAATGAGCAAAGAAGCAACAAGGAAAACCAAATCCGAATAGACGCAAAGCCAAATATACCCCAAACCCCCGAAATTCAATACTCCGGAGGATCGGAAAATGTAGTTGACCGCGCAAAGTTTAATTCGGCCCTGGTCCCCACACGAAAAGAAGCGAAATTTTCTGAGAGATGTCGATCGTGGTCACATAAATGATTTGGAATCTCGAACGAGAGCCGCGTTGGTCGGCTGTACCCGAAGAGTTCGAGGATGGAGTCGAGTCCCCGTCGAGACCCGCCAAGCACCACGGTCAGAGGAACGCGGGATGGAAACTTTGGGAATAAAAAACAGCCCTTATCGATCCCGGTTTCATGTTCCTTTTCGTGCCGAGTACCTTGGAGGTCCAAGTCCCGGGAGCAATGGCTCAACGCCCCGTCGAACAGAGTACGCATTTGCCCACTACCACAATGAATCGGTCGTGGGGACTGTCCTTGCATGTGCTGTTGTCTTTGGAGCCTTCCATCTCAGTTCGAAGGAAGTGTGCGGAGGGGCTGTTGCAGGTGGAATATATGTAATAGTTCTTGTAGTAGTTGCACATTTCGATCCCATCGGGATGGGGATTGAAATGGTGGCCAGTTGCAATGGTGTGGGAGAAGTACAAGCTCAATGGAAGTGTATAACAGATCGAACTGTGAAGGACGGTATATGGAGATTCATGAAGATATAGAGGAGCTCGAAGGGTTTAAAATATTTGGAAGATCTGGCAGATTGCAGGTAGGAGACTCGACAGCAACATATGAGTAGAGTGGATGCAATGACGCCCAAGGGCATGTGGAAACAGTTTAAAACAGAGTAGAGAAGGATAAAACGAGTGTGAAGATCAAGTGAAATATAAATTTGAAATAATCCTAAAAAAATAAAATAAAAATAAAAATTTAGAGACGAAGAAATTTACTTTCATAAATTCTCGAGCTGCTCGAAAGGTGTATACAGTACTGCACGGCTTTCCCCCCACTAGCATTCCTACTAAAAGAAAAATCCTTGTCAAGAAAGCGGGTCCTGCATGAGGTGTGGCTTTGATCTGTATGACCGTTGAGGTCTACTATTTAACAAACTTTTTTTCCAATTTTATTTTATTTTAAATTAATGCCGTCTTTCCGCATTCGAATTTCTCAGGGGAGCCTTTGCCCGGGACATGACGAGGCATCATCAAACATCGGGTAGATGGGAGATCGACGCGGTTCCTCGCAGCCGTTGATGCTTCTTCAAATCACACGTGGCGCTAGTCGGGATCTTCATGCATGAGACCGCTACTGTTCGGCAGTCTACAAAGTCCCGCCGGAGTGAAAACTTACCAGAAACACCTCATCAGGTAGGCAGCTGCGTCTCTCGGTTGTCGGATCAGGCGAACAGTGAACCTACGGAGATTTACCAGCAGCCGACGATCGCTGCAACCTTGTACAGGTACAGAGGTTGGGCCATGCCTGACAACCGGAGGTGAAGACGCGTTGGGCAATTTGAGCGGGATATGGGCTCCAATCACGTCGAGAGCCCCTGGAGTCTCTTGATTTATTTTGAGCTGATTAATCGGACAAAAGATAAGAGCTCCACGCCTCAGCCTCTGTAACACATGGAATCTGGCTTCGATGAAATGAAAGTCAAGTCAAGTCGGGCCGAGTCCCAAAATCAAGTACTGCATTGATATACTATTTGATGTTCTAACCCTACATAATGGAAACAAACCAGTGACCCGGCAATTAGATCATAAGTCGAACGTTAGAGAAAATTGCTTGGCAAATGCAGATTAAGAACCATTCTAGGAAAAAGATTGACATATCAAGGTTGTTCGAGGTAACAAAGTCGTGGAGGTCGGAAACAAGTTTGTCGATCTGTGTCAAACGAGTGCAGGTGACACCGTTATTGCAGACACGCGTGTGACATCCCCTAATTTACATTATAGAAGCAGATCAAACGATCAGGGGCGAAAATCGGGACAAGGTTTGAGCTTCGGGTTACTCCAGGATCGAATTCTCCAGAAGCCCCCACAGGTGAAACCCAACAGTGGACACCTCATGTTTTGATCGCTTCCGAACTCTCTCGGAAGCCGATCCTTGAACAAAATACTCGGTACTGATTTTTTAACCTCGCCAGACTTAATGTGTAACTAGTGTGGTCTTTACTATGTGACAAAATGGATCCTACCCCTGCTACCTGCAGCAGTTTCAATTAAAATTAATTTGCCCTGCAGACTCGTGTAGATGTGCTTCACTGGATAGTCTGCTACACAAAAAAAGAAGATATGAGCAACGGGTCTGAAAAAGGCAACCATGGAAGGGAAGCGAAAAGAAATGTTTGATCTTTTGGACTGGGCAGCTCGTCTGGCGAGCAAATGACCAAAATAGATGTACGTGGAGTCCCAGCTAAGTTGAATTAAGTAAAAGTACCAGAGGCCCTGGCGTGCAAATCCCGAGTGAAGCAAGCGATGGTGCGACAATGCCCCAGTCATAGGTGGTGTGGGGATAGGTCAACCCACATGCAAGGCAAGTCTAAATCCATGCAATCAAAAGCATACAAGCACAAGTACCGTTCGGATGGTGCGAAAACTCCGTATGTTGCGGACGAATTACTCGAGCGAACAAAAAACAAAATGTAACATTTGTGCCCAACAACTTTACATTGGTATCCGAACCCTACCAAAGTAAATCGGGTTCAAGGCAACGGAGTACAGCCCAATGATATCACCGAACGTGACACTATATGGAGACGGCGTGCTAGCCTCATCGAATCGCGAGTCGATCGGGATGTGGGGACAGTGAAAAAAAAAAAGTAGGAGACTCAATATCTCGTCGAGGGTTCCGCAACTTCAACGGTACCGACTTGACATGAAGAGACTAGTACTCCGTAGTGTGCCTTGACCTCTAGCTCTCGATAACAAATGGCCTGGCACTATTGAACGGCGCAGTATTCAATAGTTCGGCTTGGGCCGAGCTCGGACCCGAATCACGTGGAGGAGCTATCTCCTTTGGGCTCTAGCGCTGCCGAATGATGTCCGAGATGACTAAGCATATGCAAAGTCAACTCAACTGGTGCAGTGCTGGCTGCTCAGGCCGGGGAAAACACCCGCCGAGACCCTAGCAACGGCACTAAGCCAAATCAGGTAACGGAAAAACAGTCCACCCTTTTTTCATTGTCCCGTGATCTCGAGAGCGAATTCTGAGACACAACCCCCTCGCATGCAAGACTCACACAGGGGTGAACCTGACCTTCAACACTCGCTTTAAGAGGCTGATTAGAGACAAGCAGCATAACCGGGGCGCAGAAAGGACCACGCTGCCGTTGGGGAGAAATACCGTCATTTCATTGTGTCCCACCCCGTCGTTGTGGAGACCAGCCGTCCACTCTCGACCTTTGCGACTGACCCCACCACAACTGACTACCCATCTGTTTGCGATCGCCCTGCTCGACACCAAGTGACCACGCATCATGGGATTCGGTCAGTTTGACACGATATGCGAGAAGGCACTGGTGCCGCTATGCTCTCTAGTAGGCCCGTCGTCAACGATCTCCGGATCGACAGGCCTCATATCCAATTGCTATGCGAGGAATATCGAGGTCGCAAACACAATCATCTTTGAGGGTGCCGCATCTTTCATGCATATCTTGGCGCTGAGCATGACTGTGATCATGATCTTGCATGTCCGGTCCAAATTCACCGCAGTCGGTGCGTCGCCTCGTTGAATCTGAATTACTTTCAATTGACTAACCCTCTCTCCACCAGGCCGCAAAGAGATCATTACATTCTTCTACATCTACCTGGCTCTGACAATCTTCTCACTCATCATCGATGCAGGTGTCGTCCCTCCAGGAACGGGTCCATTCCCGTACTTCGTGGCCGTCCAGAACGGTCTAATCTCAGCGCTATGCACCTGTCTTCTCGTCAATGGATTCGTCGGCTTCCAACTTTACGAAGATGGCACTGCACTCTCAGTGTGGCTGATTCGAGTTCCATCCGCAAGCATGTTCGTACTATCGTTCATTATATCGCTGGCGACCTTCAAGTCATGGGGCTCAATGGGCCCTCAAAATACCACGGGCTTGTTCGTTGTGCTCTACATGCTCAACGCAATCTGCATCGCGGTGTATCTGGTCATGCAGCTGCTTCTTGTTACAAACACACTTGATGACCGCTGGCCGCTGGGGCACATCTCATTCGGTGCACTGGTCTTCATCATTGGACAGGTTCTCCTATACCAATTCAGTGATGTGATATGCGTCAACGTCAAGCATTACCTGGATGGCCTCTTTTTCGCTACTTTCTGCAATCTATTGGCGGTCATGATGATCTACAAGGTATGTCCATGCTTCAGGCTAATGTTTGTTGAGAGTCTAACAGTTCTTAGTTCTGGGATTCGATCACCAAGGAGGATCTCGAATTCTCTGTCGGAGTCAAGCCAAACACCTGGGAGGTAAAGGATCAATTCCCCGAGGAGGAACGCCGCGCGACTGTGTATGCAGACGATAACTCCGAGTACGTTGGCAGCCCATACCACCATCGATCGTCGAACTACGGTCATCATAATTACTGAGCCTCCAATTTGCACTTGCACTTTCTTCACCACTGTACATGTGACCATTGACTTCATGACATCTTATCCATGTTGTTGTTTTATATTTTACTCCTACTGAGCATTGCTTCGGACATAAGAATTACATAATCAACGGTGAAATCTTAACCTTGGAACCGTAAGCTTTAGCATCGGAGCACGGTTCATAAAGATCTTCCCCTGTTTCTCCGCTCGTCCGATCCAGCGATGGGCTGTCTTAGATGGGAAGTACTGCGCGTTCTTGATACGGCCCCATTTGCCTATAAAGTAATTGAACATTTGCAAGGCTCGGAAATTGCCCGTTCGCCAATTTGCATCGCTTTCGTGATATCCTGCATCGCGGATGCATATCGGATCCTGGAGCTCTTATCCGAACGATGCGAGAAAAAAAATCTTCCCTTGGTCTCAGGAACCAATCAGGTCCGCACCAGAACCGGGTCGAGTCAGAGAGCGTTAAATTGATTAGGACCTAAACGAATAGGTATCTTCCATCTTTGATAGGTCGTAGGTACATCGAGGTCCCTCAAAGGTCCAGTCTACCGGATGCGGCGGGAATTGATTAAGGATGCAACAGGCTAGGAAGTGCAATCTTGAATGCTTCCCTGTCAAATTTCTAGTAGAGGCAGGCGGACCGAGCAAATAGGCGGACCGAGCAAACCCCGAACCCATCTCACTCGGGCCACGTCACGTCAGTTGAAAGATAGAATCACCATGAAAGATGATCGTCGATAGAGTGAGACATGTGGAAGGATCAGCACTGCCGCGATTCTCAATGGAGGAAGAGCCCACTGAGGCGATCTCGGGCATGGTGCTCAGAATGGCAGAACAACGCGAAAACGACGGCATCGCCGATTGTTAGACGTTTGAGGGACGACGAAGCGGCTGGAGCAGGGTCATTTGTGTGCTAAAATATGATCAATTTCGCGGTGACCGGTAATCTGCACTTGCCATTCGTGGGATCCCGACATGCGACGCACGCCAACTGAAGTCTAAGTAAGTGCTGTGCCGATCAGGGGAGGGGTCCCGTAGTATTCTCGTAGAATCTTCCACATAGGCCGGCATCGAAATGATTGGGCTAAGCTGTGGAGTGACACGCTCATGGGATCGGTACTTGTGATCTCAATCAACGACCACAACGTCATCTCCATCCATGAATTCCCCATTTGATTTTGCGGACGCATCCTGCGTGTTTGCTGGCTGGCTGCCTTCTTTGACTGGCTCTGTGGACGACTCGTACCAGCCCCTGTCCACTGACCCGACAAGTGCCGCACAAGACTCGCTGAGCATCTCAAAAAACGCAGGGTTTTGTTTAGACAGGAACATGGTAGTGTGTGCGTTGGTCTCATCGGTAGCCTGGTCATTGACAGCTTTCGTCCACAAAAGTCCCGGACTGTGCGATTGTTCGCCCTCTTCCACCTCCTTTGGCAACGAACAGAATGTCCTGTTCTTTGCTCTTATAATCTTTTGGCTGAATGATGTGTTGCTTGCTGATTGATTTTCCACTAGAGACGTGGCACCTTTCCCCAGACATGTGTAAAAGTTGACACACCCGATCCCACGCTCCCCCTTCACATTTGACAACCGCTCGAGGCGCTGATGAAGCTCTGTTGTACGTGCGAGACAGCCAACGAACTCCAAATGCGATGATACCCACCCAAACCCATCGGTAAGTTTCTGTCGCTGGGTATACATGGCTGCACTGCCAGCAGCAACAGCGCCGGCTGCACCTGCAAACATGGCATACTTGCCCCATTTTTGCCAGGAGGGGGTTGCGGCGGCGTCAGGAGGAGAAGGCAAAGATTTTGAGGGCTCTTTCGAAGCGGCAGCGTTAGCCCCTCCGTTCGATTCATTGCCCTTGCCATTATAACCAAACAATCCTGCAACCTCGGAGAATGTGTTGTAGGCAGTGGCTGCATTGCGATAGTGCCCTTCCGCACCATACGAAACAACACCAGGGGCTATCCCAAGAAACGGGGTGTCAAACGCAAGCACACCTTGAACATGGGGGAACATAAACGTGCCCGGTTCCACGATGGACTCAGTGCCCGGTGCTGGCCTAGTCTGCGTGTCTGAGGCTGGGTTCCGGTGAATTGGCTGCTCTGCTGCCAGTAGAAGTAAAACTTCCGCTCCAACTATTCCCCCCATTGAGTGGCCGATCAGAATGACATGGACTGAAGGATCAACAGTGGGTGATGCAGTACGATTGGCAACTTCCAAGTCGATGACAGTATCTTGTAGCCTTCGTTGATCATGGCAGTCAGCAAGGTAGGTTCGTGTGTATAGGGCTGAGCTGATCTCACCAGTCTCGGAGTCTTGCGACGCATTGCTTCAAGTCGCCCTTGGTCTCATACTTGGGGTAGACAGCCGTGACGACCTCCACCGCGGGCAATGTTTTGCTGGCTAAAACGCGGAGGTGCTCTGGGAAGGTTCCGAAGGTGTCATTGCCACCCTATGGTAAATTCAGTTAGCGTAAGCTCTGGGCACTCAGAATTCCCCTGTATCGCGATCTGCGATGCTTTCCGGGGGACCGGTTTGCGTGCACAACAGTCATACCTTGAATCCGTGAATAAAGACGAGCAAAAGTGTCTTCCTCATATTGAGATGTTCAATAGGACATGCGCTATCATAGATCAATCATGAGGATCAGTCTGCTCGAGCGAAGAGCGAGAGAAGGCCAAGAGACATTGCGATTCGGCAGAGTCCCGAGGTCTCTCAGGGCTGAATGTTGACTTACGTCATAGAATCACGTGATTGTCCCAGAACTACCTATTTTGGAAGGTACCTCGGTCGATGTATTTAGCATCATTTCGTCTTCGAAAGACTTGGGGTAGACTGTCAAACTATAGACAAGCTTGATACTTAGGTATGGAATAGCCAATCACACTATCCATGAGGCTCTGCTACTATGTATTAACTCTGACATGATGAATAATTGGCCTCTCTACATTCGGATGATTGTAAATGCGTATTATACTGTAGGAAACAGTGGAATTCCACAATAATCGATCAGACATACAGTTCTTGGCCAAAATATATTTACATAGACACAGACAAGAGAGACTGTTGGCCATAGAATGAAAGTAAAGGAAGACGTACTGTTGAGAGCATGGCAGATATGGAGGGAGAAGAGAGAGACAGGGAGAGTGAGAAAGTGAGAAAGATGCCTAACATTGAAATAACCCCGGGGCCTGTATTGGTACTATCAAATCCAAAGCATGTGCACACCTAAGCATGACTTGAAGCCATCTGAAGCTTCAGACTTTCCATCGAAGAGTACCATTCCCAGTGACCTCTCCGGTAGCTTCACCTGTGAATTTGACTGTGGCATTCCCACTCACCCTTGCAGAGCCACCACCCTTGACATAGACATCGGCATTTCCGCTAGCCCAGATCGTGCTGTCGCCGTAGACAATAGCATCGCCATTGCCAGACACGACGACTTGTCCGCCGCCGTGAATGGTCGCACTTCCATTGCCACTCACCTCCACGTAGCCTCCACAAACTACAGCAGAGTTGTTTCCATGGATACAAGATTTCTGTGGGGACTTCACGCTCTTGGTATGGGTCTTTTTCTCCCTCTTTTGGCTCTTTGTGGAATCTTTAGACTTTTTCTTCTTTTTCTTCTTCTCCTCCGATTCATGTTTCTTCGTGGGCTCTTTAGACACCGTGGGGGCTTTTTTGACAACAGAAACAGACGGGTATAGAAGCGACAACGTTTGCTTATCGACGTCAGAGAGCACAATGTTCTCAGGGACATCCCTCACTCCGCTCTGTGTGTCTCCTCGCGCGATAGCGTAGTGCATGATCGACTTCGGGTCGTACGCCCTGTTCCACCTGGTGTTGACGGCGCTATACGTATCATCGTCATAATTGTGGCGCACCTTGTCAAGCTGCCATCCACTTCTGTCCATAAGTCGGCCGTAGTTCCACTTGGCTTTGCACTGTGGGTGTTTATGCTCGTGCACCAGACCCAAGGCGTGCCCAAATTCGTGGAGGATGTCAGCTTGAACCTTGCATTGAGCCGCATCCTGTGTCGATAATCTGGGATACATGTTGAGCCACAGTGTGGGCTGACCAGGGAAGTTTTGAGCCTGACACCCAACGAAGGATTTTGACTGGTCAGCAAATGTGACTCGAATATCGGAAGATAAAATGTCTTGCTCTGAAATGAACTTGAATCGGAGCCGCATCGGAATGGAGTTATAATGTGTTTTGACCAAGGATTTGACCGTGGTTCGTTCGTATTCACCCCCATTCAGGAAACAAACATTGAGAACATTTTTGTTAGATGGCCAAAGTCCGGCCGATGGCCCTCCACCCATTCCTTGGCTGCTTATGAGCTTCCAGGGAGTCCGCAGCGGATAACAGCCCTTGTCAAATGTGTGAGCTAGACTGGCTAGCTGGATCTTTCATGTCAGTAGTGAAAAACAATTTGAACACATGCTGCACAGATAGCACATAGAAGAGGCTCGAATTCGAAGAGTCAATACATTGACACCTGAGTCATGGGCTCATAGCACTTCCGCCCATGCCCAAGTGCGAACGTAGCATCTTGACTCACCTGTGGACAAACTAGGTCACTAATTATCGGAAGATTTGTGCCCTGTGTTTCGATGCCGCACCTTCTTCTGCTCTATTCTTATCCCTCGGTCTTGAACTACAGAATCAGCTGCAAGGGATTTCCGAATTTCGGTTCTGGTGGTGGAAATATATCAAAGCATGCCAAAAGTTTGTAGATTAGTGTGCAGTCAGAAAAGAATGAGGTATCACGATAATAAGATTGATTGATTGAAGAAACATGGCCGAGAGGGAATCTTTAAATACCCCTCCTGTCAGCTTGCCAAAATCACCGATGGCCGGTGGCTATAATACCGAAATCGCAAGTTGTACCGATGTTCTACCCAAATATTAGGCAGATTTGGTCTCTGGTATACATTCCAAGGTTACAAATCGGGGATTAGTGGTAAGCAATTTACACTATAATCTGACTGCGTTGAACGTTGATCGGCTCGTATACGGCTGGTATAGAGGGCTTATCAAGTCAGGGGCAATGAAACTTGAACGCCACGACCTCTTTTGGGCCTCGATCCGCTCCGCTGAGCTAGTTCTCAAGGCCATATCGATGAATATCGAATGCGGACTACCTACGTGTAGGTATAGGTCGAGCCTTGAAACCGATCAAACACTCGCTCGACGGTGTATTCCTGCCAAGGCTTTTTGCCTGCATAGCTCACACGCACTAGGTAGAACTGGCTTACTCCGTACGGAGGACTATTGGAGGCGACGAAATCGTGTCTCAACACAATCTGCCTTGTTAGGTGTTTTTCTCACGATCAGAGCGCAACCACTGCTTGACACATGGTCGTGGCTGTTTGGAGCCCGCCTCCAGGGCTTTGTCGTACATCTAGTCGGATGGCTATGAATCGACGGGTCTATGTGTCGCGCAAGTGGGGCGTTGGCTCGGATGCGGACTAAAGGGTATATTTAGGAAGACGCTATGAAAGCAACGTAGCGCGGGGCGACCACTAGCATCCTAGTCTTCGTTCCCTAATGGCAGATGACACGACAAGTAGGTGATTATTGGCTAGTTGCTAGTGGGCTGGAGATTTAGTCTGCAAGGTCTTCCAAGGTTGTTAGTTTATTTATATGAGATAAAATTGAGGACCTGGAGTTCGTGTTCACTGTAACTTATCTTAGCCCCTTGGTCCAGCATTTGACTGATGTTGATACATTTCGCCTATTTACGGGGCATGAGCAAATCTCAAGGAGTACCAGGTGGCGCGGTAGCTTCGAGGTTGGAAGAGGTTATCCATGCGTAATGAATATTAACCTAATCCAGCGGAAGTTCGTTAGGCAGAGTCGGGCCGGGCCGAGTGTACAGTAATACCAACCTGTCTGTTACGCCTTCGCACCCCACGTCGCATGATGAACCTGGTTAGCGGTTGCCATCAAAGGTGCGTTTGGATACTGAGCGAGGCTGATTTCTGGGTAATGGCTTGTCGGTGCACTGCCTCAGTCAGCCTTGTGTATTGCAGCAGATCGTGAACCCACGTCTAAGCTACTGTCTTCACCTGGGCATCATTGTTGCCTACGTTGATGTGGGGTGAAAAGTGAGGCTCTGCCTTGTAAGTAAGAGAAAAGCAAACTTTTGGAAAAAGAACGTATATAGAACTTGGAACGTGCTGTTTCTCGAGCGGTAACCATTTTGGTCGTTGCCCACCTGGGCAGGTGAGTGCCTATAAATGAAGCGCCCACCTGGGCAGGTGTATCTATGGCTGTCTATCGCGAAGCTCGCACGAGCTTTGGGCAGATCCATGGATTTGATTCATTTGAACTCAAAATGTATAATTTTATATATCAGGGAATCCCAAAAGATCCATGGACCACAGAAGTAAACGCTATACCCTAATCCAGAAACTCCAATTTGATCCCAATATGCCCCTGAGCTATCTCGTTCAAACGCCGCTGTTTAGACAATGCTTCCAAGGGTTGATTTTCCAAAGTTTGGAGACATTCCTTGATACCAACACCATAGGTTATTTATTGAGTTCGTTCTCAATAAAGCCTAAGCAGATGTTACATTCAGTTGCAGGGTTGGACTGCAGGCTTCTCGATGGGATTGCTCGCTGGTGTGGGTGCACATGGCTCCTTGGACTCCGGCAATGGGACAGTTGTCCCGGGAGCCGTGCTGACAAGGCCCTTGGACACAGCAAAGCAAGAGGAGCGGTCCTGGTCAAGATTTTCGCCATAGAATTCGTCGAGAATAGGGTGGAGCATCACGGTCTGCTTGTGAATGGTGACGACCGAGTTCGTTGGGACAGACACCCAATTATCTAAACAGGTCAGCTTTGTTGAGCGAGACAATATGTTATGATGGTACTCACGTCTTTCAAATGTGATAGGCTCACTGGCTACGAGCACGATATCGGCGCCCTTATCATGTCGCTCCATCTTGAAGTGTCCTTTGGTTTCGCCTTCCTTCCACTTTGTACCAGAAGAGAAATATAGGCTGGCTGGCTCATCTGTTTTGCTGCTGATGTACCGGGTGCAAACAACAGTGTGTCCATCTGTGACTGCGAAGTTCATCAAAGAACGAGTTTCAAGTCCAGGAACCTTATACTTCTCGGGAATTTCTCTGATTAGCTCATTGATCCGGGCAATGGTTTTCATCAAAACACGGCGCAGAAGTGCCTGTCCGAATCCCTCTGGCCCGGGATTAGAGCTAGGGTCCACCCCTTCTTGTTCGAGCAAATTGAGGAACAAAGCAAAACACCATTCGCTGTCCGTGCCACCCTTTATTCCCAAATACCATTTATCGGCAAGGGAGTTTCCCAACGGGCGCTTGATGTGATTCCATGCACCGATACCACCATTGTGCATCCACATGAGAGACTGATGCTGGAACGGGTGGCAGTTGTTCTCGGCAAGTGCACCTTCGGTAGTTGCACGCACGTGTGCGAAGACAAGGTTTGAGCAGGTTTTTGCGGCGAGTCGCTCTAAATTGTCACAGTTCCAGGCAGGCAATGTGGAAGTGAAGATGCAAGGCTCCGGTCCGAGTTTGGGATCGGTGTAGAACCCTACACCAAATCCGTCACCATTAACAGGACGGCGGTTATCCTTGATAAATCATGTTGATTAGTTCCACACTGGGTGCCACATGGCCGACTGTCCAGTCGGATGGGGAACACATACTAGTCGCAGACGGGAGTCATAAGACTGAGTGAGGATCGAATGGCTCGGCTCGGTGACCAACTTGCTGAGCCGAATCTCATTTCGTCCTTTGTAGATCTGTTTTGCATCATTAGCTCTGGACATAAGGGTTGTGGAATTGATCGTACTAGGAAGCGACACATTGCTCGGTGGGATATGAGAAGACTCCCTATTAAGTGCCAAATGCAGCTTTACCGAAAGACCAAAATCCCAATGTATTGGGTAAATGTGTATATCCTTCAGGACAAGATCGTATTGATCGAAGGTAACAATAGAGTTGATTTCGTGGGGTCGGCGCAGAAGAGTCACCGACAGTTGGGAACCGGTGAGATGCCCAATTGTACCAACCACAGCTGACGAACCTGACAGCAAACAATCAGGAATCGAGTTCGAGGATGCAATCACGAGAAATAGGAGAAACCTATCCTTTTGAATCAACAAAAGGATAAATCACTTCCCTTGCACAGCACGTCATACCGCACGTGACAGCAAATATTTACGGGACGCGAAGCGGCCAAGTTACGCAAGTCACGGGGACTGTTATCCTTGATGTCAGTGATCCGACAATCTACGAGATCATCACTTTTTTCAAACTGGCTTGTTGAATGCTATCACAACAATCATGAGTGGGAGAATATTCTCCCATAGGCTGGGCCCGCTTTTGCGGAATGGTCACCTAGCTCGCCATATCCATAATGCAGGGTCAAGGACCGGTGGCCTGCTACGCGCAAACAGTGGCGCACTTCGAGGACGCGCCTGGCCGATAGGCTCGAATTCGATCCATAATGTTCCAGCAGTTCGATCAATCTCGTTTGCTCGCATGCTTCCAAAGCTGGCCATGAAACTTGTCAGGATTCCAGCTATGTTTGGCGGTGCGACTGTCGCGGGTCTGGCGTATTTCCAGTACCAAGCAACCCGTATGTTTTCCGTGGATCAGACCAACTACAAATTCACACATGCTAACATCATCTCAAAGAGGCCGGTAATTATGCGATGGATATCTTCAGGCAAGCTTCGGATACGGCGGGGAACACAGCGTCAACCTTGTTCCAAGGAATTCAAGATGCAGCCGAGCAGACACAACGCGGGTGGAACAAGACAACTGGAGATATCGAGGTTCCGGAATGGCTGCAAAAGATCCTCCGCGTTGACGAGGAATCCGAGTCGCGGAAAGGCAATTCGTCTGGTGGGGGCAAAGAACCGAAAGAAAGTCGAGCTGGGACTGCGCTGCTGCCGCTACTACAGCGGCATTTGGTTACGATCAGTCTGGCGAGGAAGACACCCGCTTGGAAAGGGACGCTGCAGAGGATGACCAGATGATGCTTCTCACGCGCAAAATGATTGAAATTCGCAACATTCTTCAGACAATCGGCCAATCTGGCACCCTTACGCTTCCATCAATCGTTGTCATTGGTTCCCAATCCTCCGGCAAGAGCTCAGTCCTCGAAGCTATCGTCGGTCATGAATTCTTGCCCAAGGGATCCAACATGGTGACTCGGAGACCCATCGAACTGACATTGGTCAACACCCCCAACGCCCAAGCAGAATATGGTGAATTCCCAGCGCTGGGCCTTGGAAAGATCACAGACTTCTCTCAAGTTCAACGCACACTCACAGATCTCAACCTTGCTGTTCCGGAAAAGGACTGTGTGTCAGATGATCCCATTCAGCTCACAATCTATTCCCCCAACGTTCCGGATCTTTCAATGATTGATTTGCCAGGCTATATTCAGGTTGCAGGCCATGATCAACCTCCTGAGCTCAAGCAAAAGATCGCCGACCTTTGCGACAAATACATCCAACCTCCAAATGTCATCTTGGCGATCTCTGCCGCCGATGTCGACTTGGCAAACTCGACAGCACTCCGATCTAGTCGTCGTGTTGATCCTCGGGGTGAGCGCACCATTGGTGTGATCACTAAGATGGATCTTGTCAGCCCCGAACGCGGACGAGACATACTTTCCGATAAGAAATATCCTCTCCGCCTTGGCTACGTGGGTGTCATCAGCCGCATCCCTCAAACAAGTGCCATTTTCTCCAGAGGCTCTGGAAACATCACCAGCGCTATTCTTAAGAACGAGCATGCGTACTTCTCTGCGCATCCAGGCGAGTTTGGTCCTCACTCAGAGGTCTCAACTGGTGTCTCGACATTACGCAAGACGCTGATGCAAGTACTTGAGCAAACCATGGCGTCCAGCTTGGCCGGAACAAGAGACGCTATCAGCCAAGAACTTGAAGAGGCAACCTACGAGTTCAAAGTTCAGTATAATGATCGGCCGTTGAGCGCCGAGTCCCACTTGGCGGAAAGTCTTGATGGTTTCAAACATTCTTTCAAAGCTTTCGCGGAGAACTTTGGTCGGCCACAGGTTCGGGAGATGCTCAAGTCGGAATTGGATCAACGGGTCATGGACATTCTGGCCCAGCGTTACTGGAACAAGCCGGTCGAGGACATGGATGTCCCGATGCTGGAGTTGGATCCCCTCAAGGATCTCCCCAAGGCCGATTCCGAGTCGCTCTACTGGCACCGGAAGCTTGACGCTTCTACCTCATCGTTGACCAAGCTTGGAATCGGCCGGTTAGCCACAACTGTTGTTGCAAATGCTCTCAACAACCATGTGGACTCACTACTCGCATCTTCCACATTTGCGTCTCACCCTGGCGCTCATAAGCAGATCACCGATGCTTGCACTAGTATTCTCAACGACAGATTTTTCAGTACTAGTGACCAGGTTGAGAACTGTATCAAGCCCTACAAGTTTGAGATCGAAGTCGAAGCTCCCGAGTGGGCCAAGGGTCGAGACAATGTGGGCCGAGTTCTCAAGGAAGAGCTCAAGGCCTGCGAGTCAGCCATGAAGCATGTGGAAGACGTGATTGGTAAGCGCAAACTCAGAGATGTCATTACATTCATCGATAAAGTACGAAAAGGCGATGTTGTGTTGGAAGGCAATGGTGAGGGTGGTGCAGGTGGCTTTAGTGCAGCCTTGTTGGAGAGAGGTAAGTTCTCGGTCACGTTGCTGGGTATTCCCGAGAAACAAAACAAAGCTAACATTTGTAATAGGCCGAGAGGGTCTGTTCCTCCGCGATCGAGCCGACATTATCAAGATGAGACTCCTGGCCGTCCGGTCCAAGCAATGTGCCACCCAAAAGAACAAATACTACTGCCCAGAAGTATTCCTGGATGTCGTCGCCGACAAGCTCACCTCGACGGCTGTTCTGTTCCTCAACGTCGAGCTCCTCTCCGAATTTTACTATAATTTCCCACGCGAGCTTGATTCCAGACTTGGCCGCCACCTCTCTGACGCCGAAGTTGAGCGCTTCGCTCGCGAGGATCCTCGCATCCGTCGTCATCTGGATATCATCCGCAAGAAGGAGCTGTTAGAGCTGGCTCTGCAGAAGATCGAGAGCATTCGACAGCTTGACGGCCGCAATCGAAAGCCTGAGCGTGCGCCTCCTGGAAAGGAAACACGCAGCGGTTGGAACCTCTTTTAGAAGTACATTACTTGTCAGCCTCTTTGTTCCCATGCGTCCTCCGTTCTTGTCTTACCTTTGGATTTTCGATACCTACCTTGCCAGTATGCTCTTCTGTTGTTTCTTCTAACTGGTCATTTCCCCCACTTATTTCAAAGTTCTTTACCCTTCTCAACTCCAGGGATGTTTCGTCTTAGATATTTGAAATCAATTGTACATATACAGCCAAACCCACTGGGTTGATGATCGATTTTCAGAACTATGGATGTCTCCATCCATGGATTTAACACCGTAACTTCCAAGGTTCCACCGTGTGCCTTCTCCAGAATCACTGTGCTGATGATGAACATTCCAAGGTTTGGGTACGTTGGAACCCTGGAATAACCCCGACAGAAAGTCCTGGAGTGCCCTGCCTAAGTGTAAAAACCTTGGAAAGCCGAAGACGTCTAGAATGCAAAGTACGAACCTTAGATATGAGCTACTGGGTGCATAGCAGACTACCAAAGAAACATCGAAAAGTGAAAAGCCCCAAGTCATGCATGTAATTGAAGCTTGAATATCTAACAAAGTTAAGTATTTATACATATACAGGAGACCGATCTCAACCAGCCTCAAAACCCAAATTGCCAAAGTTAACAAAAACCAAACCAGTCACACCGTCTACCACAGTCTGTTCACATCGAGAACCTTCTCCTTCTTGGTACCAGCAGCAGACTTGCGCTCCTCAGAGGAACGGAAGAACAAACTGGGACCTCGAGGGGCTTAAGCAGATGCGACAGATAGCCCCGGTGCGCAGGATCACGGTAATATTCGATATCGCGACGCTTCGTAGGATCCGGCAGACGGAACGCTTTATGGTTGCGGTTCAAGATAGAAGACCAGTTCTTCTTGTTCGGCCCGACCTGCGCCATGCGGTACAGTTCCTCGGAGCCGCTCTCGCGCGCCCACCGATCAGACAGGAAAGTGTGTGTTTTGCCATCGAGAATCCGACGGATGGAAGAAGGGGTGTAGTAGCGAGTTGTGACGGAACCGCCGGCGGCTTCGATGGCAGCGATTGCGGAGGCGGAGGCGCGGGAAACAACGACGTGAATGGGCTGCTTCAGGGCGGAGGCGCCGTCGCCGAGGATCTTGACACCATCGATGGGCCGGCTGATGCAGCCGGTTCTGTAGAGTTCCTTCATGGTGATTGGGCCTCGGGGGGAGAGACGACCTTGGTCGATCCAGGTTTGAATACGCTCGAGGTTGACGGTGGCCATTTCGACGGAGAAGCTGAGACGTTAGATGGCGTTGGTCATGGGTGCTATTTCGATCTTACATGTTGACACCGCCACGCTCGCCGTGGACGATGATCTCGGGCGTCTGTCCACCATTGAAACCGGCGGGGACCTTTCCGTGCTGTCCTTGACCCTTGTGACCGCGACCGGAGGTCTTACCCTTGCCGGAGGCGGGACCACGACCTCGACGGATACGCTTGTTGTAGGCTGTCGGGTTGTCGGAGAGGGAGGCTAGGATATGAGCATTGCGGGTTTGCTGGAATTGCGGAAGGAGGAAGGCGAGTGGGGATGCCTGCTGGAAGGGCCGAGTAGCAATCTTTGTGAGCTGCGAAGGCAGCCCCATAAGCCGGGGAGACATGGTGGTGGATCTGTAATGGGCTGCTGCTGATGTTTGGCTTGCGGGTTTGCGATGGTTTCGAGATCTTTCGGGGCGGGTTAATTTTGGTCCGGCTGCCCTAATTGTTACTCGCAAGCAGACAACAAATCTTTGAAATCCCCATCTTGCTCACTCAATGGAGAGCATACAATTTCTCCTATAATTAATTTCCAGGGCCATCCATGGATCGAAGCTTCACACAACGTCTTTTTCAAATCTCTGATGTATCTACCAAAATTTAATATCTTAGATGTTGCATGCTCAACCTTGAAAGTCCACCCAGGTGCAAAACCTAAGGCACATTCAGGTCTGCAGACCTTCTGGAAAACGGGGCCTGGGAAGAGCCCTGGAGGTAGACAATATGAGCGATATGATCTTCATGAGCTGGGTCTACATATGTACGGAGGGTTTACAGATCAGAAAAGAATACCGGTGGTAAAAGTCTAAATTCGTAGTATGATGCAAAGCTATGACTGAGGCCATGTGAGATAACTCCACGGATATGCGAATGCAAAAGCAATACCAGATGCCCAAGGCATCTGTAACAAGATTCAAAAAAGAAAACGCCGCTTGTGTCAACCCTGGGGATCATTTCACCTCCAGGGAGACCAAGACCAAATCCGTCTAGAAAGAAGCGCCAAAAGTATGCTAGATAAAACTCGTTAAAAGCGGAATGTGTGTACATGAGAAGACAAGTGAGAGAATGGTGTAGGAAACGTAAGGTGTACAGCGAATGAGATGTTTTGGTGTCTCGTGTGTCGGGTCGTAGCGCGGTCAAGTCGTAATAGCACATGAGATATGAATAGAGATATAGTATCAGAGCATAGCTGGAGGGTGGGTAGATGGGTTGGAGATAAGGAGGATTCCACGCATCAGGTTGGATGTAAGGCAGGAGACCTGTCTTACGGGTGGAACCCTTGCCCAGTGGCTGATAATGCATGTGATCGAACGGAACACTGCGCTGCTGCTGCAGTGAGCTTGATGGTGGTGGGATCAACAAGGTGTTCACCGAGCGCACAGGTCGATAGGGCGAATTGCGATTGGCGAGAAAGAAGGAAGGAGAGAGGTGATTTTGAGGGGTATGAACAGAGTAGGCTGAGACTGCGGGGAGACTGTGGCAGAGGACACGGCGTATGAGCCCTGGTGATGCCGTCCAAGGTCTGGTAGGGTGGGCGCGGTGTAAGTACCCGATTGCATTGGGGGAACAGACAGAGGGGGCATCTGCTGCCAGTTCTGGGAACGGTGGTACATAGGGGGCATGATTGCCGGAAGGTGCGAAGGGGCGATGGTAGAGGGGAGGGATTGGGGTGTTGAGTAAGAATTTTGGAGGTGAGGCGCCTGATGCGGAGGCGGGAGACGAGACATGTTGCCCATCGGCGCCACCGGGGCCGATGTAGGGGTCAAAACGGGTGGCAGAGTAGGCATAGCGTTCATCGTGGCCGCCGGGACCGTCATGGAAGGAGTCGTGGTGGCGCAAGACATCGCAACCCGCTTTGTCGGATTGAGGTCTTCGTTCTCATCACGGCTACGCTTTCGTGAGCCTCCTATGGCGAGATCCCCACTGAGTGGCTGGGGTGGCAGCGAGTATGGTGGCAGCCCGCTGGAGGGCATGTACCAATTAGGCTGTGACTGATGTCGGAAGTCGCTACTGGGCGACGGCAGTTTAGAAGATGGCGACTGTGATTGCAAACGAGGCGGCGAGACACGGAGAGTGGCGGACTCGACGGGCATCATGGACGCTTGGGTGAAGTAGTCGGCAAACAGGCTCAACTTGTTGTGCCACTTGGTCCACTCGGCCTCTGACGAGAAAAGATCATAGCGAATATTGCTCAGGAACTCGACCTCCATGATGTGGATCTCGTGCACCGCAATGCCCGAGACCTCAGCCCACGTTTTATTGGTGTAAGTGTTATCGTCAAGGACTGTAGATTAGGTCAGCCACCTGCCCAATCACGAAGCAGGAAACGAGGGCGGTCAGCCCGATAAGAAAATACTCACATTTATTGCCGAGCATCAACGCAACCGTCATTAACCGGAACTCGCTCCCCTTCTTGCCTTTGACGCCAGAGTTGAACTTTTTCAATCGGTAGACGAACAACAGGGCCAACAGAATCACATTTTGGCTGACTTGGGTCGTAGAGAGAATCGTGGAGACCCATTTTTGAAATCCAACCGTGGGGACGGCCTCGGCGACAAGAGAAGGAACAAGGTGTTGATGATCCTCGATGGCTTGTAGTTTTGACGTTTTTTCAAACCAGAACAGACAGGTCATCTATATAAGATAATTTCATGTTAGCTGTTGTCCCCATATCACTTTTGCGAAACTCCACGAAATTCCATACCTGAGCAGCAAACTCAGCCAGATTTCCCTTGCTGTTGTTGATGGACGAGGGAATCCGAAGCTGTGATCCTCTCGAGCTAGTCGATTTCTTCTGAGCCACGGGTTCCGATGATGGGGCGTCTTTAGCGGGTGCGGTATGGCTTTGAGGCTTCATAGAAGCCATCATCGAGGATGAGATAGAATCGAACGGGCGTGAGTTGCCGTAGAGATGAGCCGGCATCCCATTCGGTTTCCCACCATAGGTAACGGATGGCATGGCATTGTAAGTCACTCCAGTCATGTCGCTAGGAGGGGTTGGCAGACCGTTCCGGAAAGGAACCGTCGATGAAGCCAGGTTGATCTTCAAGTTATTGTCGATTGGGGCCAGAGTCGAAAAGGAAGAGACGTCCACGGTTGAAGACATAAGGAAAGAAGTAAGTAGGCCAGTCGACACATTAATGTTTCAAGCAAAGAAAGGCGTCGAAAGGGACCGAGTTTCATCCATGTTATGACAAGCAAAGAAATCCAATTGGGGTGCAATGAAGGTGAATAAAGGTGAAGACGAAGTGAATATAGGCCTTTCAGGGAGTGATGTATATAGAGCAGTCACGATAGGCCCATATAAGGAAGGCAGAGATATAGAAAGATCTCTCGCTATCCACTTTTGAAAAAAAAGGTAATAAAAAAAGAATTAAATACCAGATGTGGTTTAATAAAAACTAAATATTGAAATTCAGGAAAAGAAAAAAAAAAACGTTCAAATAAAATAAGTCAAGGCATCATCTCCCAAGTCCCGGAGATGGAGAGAGAGAGAGACCACAGAGTTTGACCCGGACGCAGGTCCAGGTTGATCCTCCTTTCTGGGCTCGTTTGGATTCCGGTTTGGTTGGAAAATAATAATAATTTTCCAAAGGAGAAATACTGATACCGGTTGATGTCAGAGCCACGGGGATGTGGTCACAAGTGGGTGCAACTAGAAAGGGTAGGTCGCAGAATGTTTACCTGGTCCCGGCCTTCACTATTAGCGCGGACTAGTGGAAGCAAAAATTGATTGGGAAAACAATAATACCGTACAAAGGGAGAGAGAGTGAGAGGGAAAAAACCATCTATACCCCACGTCAAGAAAGGCCTATATCAGATCCAATAATAAGGCCAATAAATTACTTGCAAGGAAAAAGGGCTAAAGGGGGAGGTTTGAGCACGGTGGCTGATCGCTAGAGGAATGGGCAAAAAAGCAAAGCCCAGAAAGGAGCGGACCAATCATAAGGAACCAAGCAGAAGATCAATTACCGTAAGAAGGCGAACTGAACCAAAAAAGAAGGGAAACGGATGGCTCGGTAAGAATGGTACATTCATAATGTAATGAAGGCAAAGTATTACCGCTCACATACGAGAGTTGCAAGAGTTACAGAGAACCAAGCCAGGAATAACCAATCAAAACGCTCTCGACGGCTACTAAGAACCTCTTTCGAAGTATCCGGGCTCCACCTAGAGTACGAAAAGTCTCACTTCCCTTGAGAGGCTGGGCATCTCTTGTCTCTTTGTTTTCTGTTTAATTTATCCCGTGTACGACCGGTCCATGGTATACTCTCTCACTCTGGACCTTTGCCATGACACGGTTACGTGATCTAGTACTCCCCGAACCGATTCGCTTTCGTTTATATGAGCGCGTCTCGCGTAGCTCTTGACCGGACCTCCTCCGGGCAACTTTCCAGATTCTGGGTCTCAGGGGCTCAATACCAAGTTTGATACTTCAGCGGGAGAGGGAACTAGACCTCTGGCTTCTGATTCGTGCGGCTTTCATGCGCTTGACTTCCCCCCCCATGAATTTCACTGCTTATTGGCCACAGGGGTTGGCGACTAAAGTGCCGTTACAGACAAGAGTACGGAACAATGTACAGGGTACTCCGTACATACCTGGTAAGTTAGGTGTCGGTATTTGTGTCCCGTCCAAGCGCCCCCTGTGTTAAGCCGAGAAGTGGCATACCGTGCACACGCTGGGAAGGCCGTTTTACTCACTCCGGCTAGACAGGGTGGAAAGACGTAAGGCAGTGAGTTGCACCTGTGATCTCAGAAAAGCCGAAAATGTGCCTAGATCGGCTGGAATTGGATTCCATCGGCTACTTCGTGGCGTACCATCCCTTCCAACAAATTGTAGTCAACCATTCAGATTACGGACACCGTGGAAGGCTACAGACAGTCATTGTCCACTTTTTTTCTTGGTTGCCCCGGGGCCATACTTGCGTGTCTACTGTGTATTGTATGTTGTCAGCACGGAGGACTAGTTAGACCTCCCCTAGACGCATGCAAAGACATTGACTATCCACTCAACTTGCCCAAAACCTTCATCCCCAAGGGATCATCGGGTGGACTGTGAGAGACAGTGTATCACGCCACCAGTTCACGTCCGAAACCAGCGGTTTGGGTAACGTCCAGACTTGACGATCCAATTTCACCTAAAGGAACTTGCTGGTTAGATAGCGGAGGGAAGTTGATCGGGAACGAAATTCAATAAAATGATTTTAGAATTCATCCTCCACTTTCCGGGCTTCTGAGCCACCGCCACGGAAATTGTTTCGTTTCCAGAACCCCAGACAGAATTCAAGGTGGATCGCAAGGGCCAAAAAAAAAAAGTCCACCGTGTCATAGGTGCTGGAAGCATCATTGGTCATTTCGTTTTTCTTTTTTTGAAAGTCATTGATCTTGGGACTGAAAGGCAGGTTTAAATTAGAGACACCAAGTGATTGGATGGGCGCATAGCAAGTGGTCCCTTTGTCTGTTTTAGGAAAAGGGCGTGTTCACTGGTCACAGTCATACAGAAGTCAGCCAGCTCGCCTCGCTTCAAAGGTTGGGGTTCAACTGGGTCTCGTTTTACATTTTTTATTTTTTATTTTTATTGTTTTTCTTTTCTTTTTGGTTGCCCGGAGCTTTTCCTTTTTGCTTCCCACTCCCGCCCCTCGATCTGCAGTTGCTGACTTCTAAATATTCGATGGTGATTGGTCAGTCACACTCTTTTGCACGTCTCTCCTTCTCTTTGGTGGGTCGGAAATAGAAAAGGAGTCTGCCATCCCGGTTGCGGTACGAGTGCTTCATTTCGAGACTTGCTTTGTGCTTCCATATTTTCTCATATTACCACATTACGCTATACGCTACTACAGAGGGTTGAGAGGTATGCTCCACACAAAGTTTTACTTGTCGCCCTTCACACCCGAGGCCGTGCTACGAGTACCGAGTACGGAGTCGTTGTCAGACTCACCTTGTTTCCCACCTAAAATTCCCCAATAAAAAATTGGAATATTCGGCCCTTGGAAGGATCAGGTCTGGAATGAAGTATCCCTGCACTAAACATTGTAGAATCCCAGGTTTCCACCGATGATCACTTTTTAGACGGGTTGTACCCTCGACCATTGGCGCATGCAGACTGCGAGACCGCCATCGTGATACCCCCGTCATCGGCAAAATCATGAAATTGAGGGTACATCGTATACATTACATTTTTTTTACCATTGTACGGAGACGAGGATGCACGCGGAATGCATCCCATGGAGGGAAATCATCCGGCCTTTGCTCGTATGTACGTTTACATGAGCTCTCACTCCACGCCTCAGGTCACCGGGCGCCTGTGAACAAGGCCTCGCACTTTGCAGAACCACACTTCTTTCCTGATTGGTGACAACCGGATCTCCAAAGTTTCTGGTACAGTTTGTGGTGGGCAGTGTTCGGGACGACGTCAAATCCCTGCTGAGTCCTTAATAATGGGGGTTGGAGCGGTTCCAACTGAGCAAAGCTAAAGCCGATCGCTTATTCTCTCCACTCCGTATATTGTTCAGCGTATGTGTACAGGCCTAGGGGCAATACCATATCTTGGTTTGTCTGCAATGTGTGTAGCAGCTATATTGGTGCATACAAACCCTCATCATCCGGCTTACGCCGTCCCATCACAAGGATGGGTTTGTGGTTATATTAATTACGCAGCCTGACACTCATTGTCCTCCATCATTACACAGCGGGGCTTGGATTTTGCGCTCTGCGCCCGGCTTCTACAGTTTCTTTGCTAGATGTAAGGTTGGTACGGAGTAATTTTGAAACCATTAGGCTTGGGTTCTTTTCCGACGTAACCTATCTCATGCGGCAACGCAAAAAAAAATTAAAAAGAATAAAAGTTCTACACCTTGTCCGAGGCGAAAACATACAGCGGATCTCAACGCCGTGTTCGACTACCTTGCTGTCTCTCTTACCTAGCACGGCTCCTTGCATCTTTCTCCATCCTTGCGGCTAGGACTTCACTGCGAGTTATTCTTGATGTCAAGTAAATTGGAGGCTCGTATTTGCTTTAATATCACTTCGTGCTCCATACTACATTCAATACGACATGCTCCGTACAACGTGTACACACTGTATGCAAATGGGGTTCTCCGCTGTCCCGCTCAATCCCGCTCAACCCACCGGTAATATATCGTCACGATTGTGTGCATATGTCATTGCCGGAATTCTTTCTGCGCCGAGGCAAGACTGGGTATTTTTGATTATGAAATATACCATACAAGTAGCATAGGGCTGCTATTAATCTTCCTGGCGTCACTCGATCCACTCCCGGGTGATGAAGGAGACGGCAAACAATTCCTAGGATTGCCCCTTCAGCTGGTCGCAGATGGAAGGATCCTTTTTTTCGGCGGTGTGGTTGTTAATTTCCACGTACTATTAGTATACTAGTTGATTAGGCCCAGCAACAGGGGTGGAAGTCAGGTAACGAAATTAATTGGTCCGTTGTTCAGAACTGCAGATCTGGTCCTTGGGCTTGGGAGCCAAAGTTATAGATCACTAATCCTGTTCGGAGTACGGAGTTACAGATAATAATATCAATATTTTCGAATTCTCTGACGTAGTTCCAAGGTTGCTCAAATCGTATCAGAATCTACTCGTACTCCGTATATTCGCTCTTGTATCTAATCTGTACTCCGTACTGTTCGTGCGAGACCGCTTGGCGCTTCGATCCATGGATATTTGTACGTGGTAGCGTTGGAGCCTTCCAATCTTACGATCAGATCCAGTCCATAGTATGCACGCCACGGGTTGCCTTCGAGTGTTTAGACCGACTGAGTGCCCAGTTGCAGGCGCCCCGATCCTGATGCGCTTTGAAAGCAAATGCAAATGAGCTCAGGGAGCTTTGGGCCGTGTGACAAAAACCGCAGTCATCGCGATCCATCAGTTGATGTCCTTTTGAGGCTAATCCCCGATTCCAGACTCTGTGCTTCAGCCCCCCCGCGCGCGCAGGGGCCAAAAGCCAAAGGGAGGGGCATCCACAGCTCCCTCGACAACAAGGCAGAAAGACCTATACCCGGGATTATCATTAATCATCCTCGAGGGTTTAACCTTTTCTGATTTGCTTGATCATCTCGGAATTGGTCTGGATCCAACAAAGCGCCCCGAGCCCATCACATAGCAACACGCTGACAGGGCCTTGAAACTTGACTTTGAAATACATCAAAGACTCTTTTTTTTCTTTTCCCGCGTTGGTTCTCGCGGTTTGACTTTAGCGGATTCATGAATCTACTCCGTGCCGCTGCGTTGACTCCATGGGGCCTGCTCGGGGCACACTTCATGCTGATTTTCGCCCCCGCTCGGTGGCTCATTGATCAACGCGGTTCTGACGGCGTGGAATACATCACTTGTGTCTGTATCTGGATCAGACTATTTTCGGTTTCCGGTTTGCTCCTTTGTTTTGAGCACGATGCAAATATAGTAGAAGGTGGGGAGGGCAACGGTAGCATAGCCAGTACAGTGCAATTGTACGTAGACCTGTCTCAGTCGTCGCTTTCAACTTCTAAGATTAGTTGTCGAGTCTCATTCTTCAAATGGGGCAATGGTCTTGACGGTTCTAGAGCCCCCGATAGTGGAAGTATTAATGTTTGCACGGTAATTTGTACATGGCGGTCACAACTTGACGATCCCGGAACACTCTGCTCTCCCGGCATCCGATGGGTTGGGAAAGATTAAAAAATTATTCTGCCTGGTAAACCTATTTCAATTTGCCGGAGTAATTGGGATTGTGAAAATCGGTGGAGCAGCCAACGCGTACTAATTCACTACGGATCTGGTGTGCATTGGAGCGCACAAGGATCACATTCCCGTCAGCATCCGGAGCCACTTCTTGTTTTCAGTTGGATTTCAGTTGGATTTCATGATTTTCAGTCCTATTGAAATGTTGAATCTCAAATACCCAAAAGACAAATTTCTTTCAGTTCCGCCGCCTTTTGTCCTATGGGAAATGAGTTGATTTCCCCCGGTCCAAAACGGGTGCTGCAATGCCAGGTACAGTCCCGAGGCTGGACTCATTTCCAACCCTTGATCGAGACTCGTGCTTGATACCAAATACAATGCCCACTAGTGCCACTATCATTAGCCTGAGTGGGGGGTCGGAGATATGGAATTCGGATCAAGGCGCAAAAGGAGAAACAGACATTCGAACTGGAAACCTTGGTCCTCCACAACCTTGACGCGGATCGACGGATGAGAGTCGCCTGCACAGCGTCATGGAAAAAACGGAAATACACTGCCCGCATGTCACAGTCGTCGCTCACAGGTCGTCGGACCACCGCCACTTTCTACTCGTAACGGCATCTACATATTTTTCCAAACATAGAGAAACCCCGATCGATGATCCATTGAACCAAAGACCGCATGATTTGATCATGGGATCCTCTTCCTGGACTACAATGAACAAAACCAGCACAAAGACACCTTGATACTACCGCTCACGAACCTAGATCTTTGACCCCCAGTGGCTGACGACGCCTCCATCCTTTCAGGTGCCCCCGAGACGCCATTAAGGCGTAGCCATTAACTTGACCAGGGAACACAGGTGAGTGGCGGATCGTGCCTCTGGCGTAACCGCCCTCATCCTTCGTGCTCCGTTCAACTTCTTTTCGGCAATCGCGGGTCGAGCTCAATACAATTCCAGCTTCCCAGGGTTGTTTTATTGAGTTGATGACTCGTTTACTCTTGACTCACCCTGCTATCCCTGAAACGGACTGGAGTCTTTCAGCTCGTCAACTCTGTTCTATTCTATCGATGGTTGAACCTTGGCTTGCTCGATGTCAAGGATTACTTTGATTGTCGTGCTCGCGTCTTATGGATTTGGATCTATCGAGACGAAATACGAAACTACACCCCCGCTCAAAGACACCGCGACCCTTGCTTTTTGACTTCGAGTCATGTCTTCTGTTTTGCCCCTCACATATCTTTTTCGCCCTTTCGATCTCTTTCAGCTTGCCCAGCCTTACTCCGTACTTAATATCAATTCAAATTGTGAGAGCAAAGCACATGAATATTTTACTTGACCCCCTCCCTATAGCCAGGGAGAAGCGCAGTTTGAATATTTCTGGCCAAGTGTCAAATTCACCTCTCGCTGCAGAAAGCAGCTAGTTAATCATCCGATTCCGCACTCTCCCGCACAGCACCTACCGTGAACGTTCCAAGGTTGTCGAACTTGAGGGTTTCGGAAATTTTCAGCCCCTGCCATATGTATTGTGCCATTCAGACTACCCCATCAACTTCTTCGCTACGGAATGTGCTATCTTTCATCTCGGCTTGGAGTGCTGCCTTCGATTGTACATGCATCTCGCCGGCACGGGCGTTAAAGAATAGAGTGCTTTGTAGCTCATCGTCTTTGCATGTCTTTCTGGCCTCCTCCGACTGAACGCGAAAGACCCGCTGGGCAGACCGGCGTGGATTGACAGTTTCTTCGACTGGGTCATCTTCTCTGGTATACACGTTTCATGATCTCAATGATATTGGCTCTTATTCTGGGCAACAGGAGCACTAGCCCGGGCCCGTAGTTTGGTGAAACACTCTCGCCAAGGGAAAGCCTCTCATCTGGCCCCGAGCGAGTCTTAACACTGGGTCTGGATGGCAGCTTGGTACTGAAGAACCTACCCATTCTCCAGTTCCGATATCTCATTTCTGATTGAGGCTGGGGGATATCACCAGTTGCCACTGATCTTTGAACCATACCTAGGTGTTGGTGAACAAGTACCTCATATTTCTGGTCTGTTCCCACGACGACTTGTTCGTACTGCTCTGGCTCGAGGTAGGAACTTGGAGAAGATGTTGAGTCCCCAAGCCCAGCGAGGTTGAAATATTCGCGATGTCTTATTTATTAGCAGGCTGGGGGAGTCAGCTAGTAGAGAGAAGCTAAGCAGAGGAAATCAGAGAGAAGGCCCATAAGCAATACAGATCATAGGCAAGGTTGGCGTCGTTCGCAAGTAAAGACCAGAGAAGAGGAGCCAATCCCCTGCAGATGTCCAATTCAATTTGAAATGGAAAGCCCACAACCTCGAGTCCTTCAAAAAGCATATACTCGCTCAATTCGGAAGCTGTCAAACAATAAACAACATGCACGCCCCGGCAGTCGACAAAGCAACTATGAAACAATATTTCATCACGATATTAGAATCCACTGGCCATGAAGCAGCCTGGCCTGGAGCACAAATACGAACACATAGCTTATCAGGGATGGTATTCAGACGTGGCTACGTCCGTACTAGGTATGAGCTACTCCCTAGTAAAGAGACTACTTTACTATAATAGTCATATTTACATATTTTGCAGATCCATGGATATGTATGCCTCCAGTCACACAAGCAAACGCGCTTCCCCAAACCCAAGCATAAGTCGTGGTCAATTGAACCACCTGGGCAGACGGGCGAGGGATAAAACAAAGTACAGTTCCATTCACGAATCATCCACAATCCAAGGTTCCGACATGATGTAAAACTACTACAAGTAGATGTTTACGGGTAGTGGTACTCTCGATTCCAAAATCTCCTTGACAAGTTTCAAGGTCATCGGTATTATTCTCTGAGATGCCACGGACATCTGCTTAGTACGTGTGAAGCCAGAAGCCAGAGCAACACAAACGCAAGAAATAACACAAATCCTTGATGGCCCAGGTGCTTAGATGTAGTGTATCACGTCTCACACGGCGACCCCGATATACACAAGGCAGCCATAGATTTCAAGTAACACGCATCGTAAGTGGAGAGAAATGTGATTAAGCATCAAAAGTCCCATCATATGTGCATATCCGCACAAGAAAACATTCACACACTTGCCAAGTAGGGTATACCGGTCTGATTAGATACTTCTTCGGCTTATCTGCATTTGGTGCGGGTGAGCATCAAAGCCGTTGTGTTTAAAACTGGCTTATATGGGCTGTTGTTATTGCAGCTGCGGTTACATTGATTCTAGGTATCTTGGCTGTAGTGAGCTATATTTGCATAATATCGCGGTCTATAAGAGTGGTTGGGATCCCCGCTGGATTATATTGTGATACAACTATGTCAGCCTTGCCTCGTTGGTTTGCCTGAAAATACTAGGCATTGGTTCCATGGAGGTCCCTCCGTTGTCTTGTGTTTGATCATTATGTGATTGCTTAAACACAGTCAGCTTGTCCTTGGAGAGCTTGAGCGCTGTCCAAGGTGAATTTTGGCTGTTTGATGGCCTCGCCAATCATGGGACATGTCTTACAGTTGTTCCCGGATTGAAGTGGTCAGGTGAATCCTCAAATGTCCCATTTCTGGAATACCAAGCCTGCTACACATTATGTGTTGATTTGCTCCATAGTCTCACTGAAGCAGCCCGCGAGCAGCCCACTGGACAGTCAATTGGCCGCCCGGGACACTGGATCGGACTCGCCTCCGAATGCTTGGTCTGACCGAGACCACGCCAGCTCACATGAACTGAGACCCATTGATATTGCTCCCCCGAAGTAACAAATCACACGAACACGGAACATGGCAGTGCCAATGGGGCGCAGAACATCACCGAACGGAGGTGAAGTATCGAATATTGCCTCAATATCTGTCCCGACAATTCTCGTAGAGGGTGTACGAGCGGCGGAAGTGTCCAATATACTCCCCACTCAAGGGAAGTGACCGGAAGCACAGTGACTGGACGCATCACAAGCCCGAACAAGTCCTGAAGACGCGCCGACTTTGGCCGAATTCTCGTGTGTACATACCAAAGGCATGTGTAGATGGGAGAAACCGGACCTCGAGGGATGAAAGTGGAGCACCATACTTTATACTTCCCCAGATTTTACGGCAAGACAAAAAGAGCTCAAGTGTACGGAGTAAGATGTGAACCTCCGTACTTAGATCGGACCAAAGGCTGCGGAATGTATTTGCGGGTAAATCCGGGAGTTCATAGGGCTGGGGAAGGGTCCCCGGGGCCAGTTACTCTTAGTGATGAAGAATAGGAAATTGAGTCATATCAGATTGGACAAGCACGAAAAGACATATTCTTTTACCCCGAAACACTGACCGATAGACCGCGCCTGAATTACCCTAAGGGGACGATCTCCTCAGCGGTTAATTTCTCCTCACCGGGAGATTGATGTCCCCTCAGTTCTCCAATTTTTTTTAGCTCTTTTTTTTTCTTTTCTGAGAAGCGGCTATTAGTAGCTTTGCCGAGAAAAGTCCGCTGAAGCTGAATGATTACATTGAGCTTCGTATAGGTCGAGGAGGTCTACAATGCCCAAGTGCTATGAGCATATATGATATAATTTGGCAGAAAATAGGAGAAGTAGAGAGTACAAGAGTTAACCACTGCTAGCACGTAATCAACAATGTATTGGCTACCCCTTTGGCCCGGCCACACCGATTCGCCCAAAACAGTCAAATCGAGCTTATCAAAGATTTTTTTTTTGCATTAAATTATTATACAGTCACCCTTTGATCTTCTACAATTCATCTCACTTTTGGTGTGTCCATTCACAATGGCTGGCAGTACGCTGGCAATCCGTTCCAAGATGGCTTTCACACAGCTATCGATGATGTCCCGTCGGTCGATGTCGACATCTCAGCTTGCCCTTCGTGCGAAGGCGCTGAGCCCCGTCTCCCAATCCGTGTCGCGCGTTGCTCGTCGCACCTACGCCGATGCTGCTCCTACTCCCTCGCCCGCTCCTAAGCCCAAGAAGCGTTTCAGAGTCCTTCGCTGGGCCTGGCGCTTGACTTGGCTCTCCGCTATTGCTCTCACTGGTACCGTCGCATACAGCATCATCGAACTCCGCTCTCCTCCGGATCAGTCTCCCCCCGACCCGTCCAAGAAGACTCTGGTCATTCTCGGTAGGTTTTCAATGGCAAGTCCCCGAGCTTCAATGGTAGCGCTAACGCGACTCTGTCGCAGGAACTGGCTGGGGCTCCGTCTCCCTGCTTAAGAAGCTTGATACCGAAAACTACAACGTCATCGTCGTCTCTCCCCGTAACTACTTCCTGTTCACCCCCCTGCTGCCCTCATGTACCACCGGTTTGATCGAGCACCGCTCGATCATGGAGCCTATCCGCAACATTCTCCGCCACAAGAAGGCCGGCGTGACTTTCTACGAAGCCGAGGCTACTAAGATCGACTACGAGAAGCGCGTTGTCTACATCAGTGACGATTCCGAAATTAAGGGTGATATCTCGCACACCGAGGTTCCCTTCGACATGCTTGTGATCGGTGTTGGTGCCGAGAACGCGACCTTTGGTGAGTTGTTGCGTCGGAACATCGTTTGTTTGTGTACTAATCGGGACATACAGGTATTCCCGGTGTTCGTGAGAACTCTTGCTTCCTGAAGGAGGTTGGCGACGCTCAGAACATTCGTAAGCGCATTATGGACTGTATCGAGACTGCTTGTTTCAAGGACCAGACCGAGGAGGAGGTCAAGCGTCTGCTGCACATGGTTGTGGTCGGCGGTGGCCCCACTGGTGTTGAGTTCGCCGGTGAATTGCAAGATTTCTTCAACGACGACCTGAAGAAGTGGATTCCTGAAATCAAGGACAACTTCCAGATCACTCTCGTCGAGGCTCTCCCCAACGTTCTGCCCATGTTCTCCAAGCAACTGATTGACTACACCGAGTCCACCTTCAAGGAGGAGGCCATCACTATTCGCGCCAAGACCATGGTGAAGGAGGTTACTGATAAGCACATCAGAGCCGAGGTCACCAACCCCGACGGATCCAAGGCTATCGAAACCATCCCCTACGGTCTCCTCGTTTGGGCCACTGGTAACGCTGTCCGCAGTGTCGTCCGTGACCTCATGAACCAGCTCCCTGCCCAAGCCGAGTCCCGCCGTGGTCTCCTTGTCAACGAATACCTTGTTGTTAACGGTACCGAAAACGTTTGGGCCGTCGGTGACTGCGCCATTGCCAACTATGCCCCCACCGCCCAGGTTGCCGGCCAGGAAGGTGCCTTCCTCGGTCGCCTCTTCAACACTATGGCCAAGAGCGAGGCTCTCGAGAAGGAACTCGAGAACCTCTCTGACGCCCAGTCCGCTGCCAAGGGTGACGAAGCCCGCAACCAGATCCTCGACGAGATCCGTGAGCGCCAGAAGCAGCTCCGCCGCAACAAGCAGATCGGACCTTTCCAGTACTCCCACCAGGGTAGCTTGGCCTACATTGGTAAGGAGCGTGCTGTGGCCGATATCAGCTGGCTGAGCGGCAACATTGCCAGCGGTGGTACCATGACCTACCTGTTCTGGCGCAGCGCCTACCTGAGCATGTGCTTCAGCAGTGAGTTTCTATCCGATCCTATATAACCTTTCTTCCAAGCTAACACCTCCCAGCTCGCAACCGTGTTCTCGTCTGTGTTGACTGGGTGAAGGCCCGTCTCTTCGGCCGTGACGTCTCCCGCGAGTAAATCCGGGCTTGACCTGTAATATTGCAATATTTCTTCCCTTTCTCAGGCTATATGCCTCCCGACACATGCACACAAAAATGTGTGCTGCCATGCCCCCCACCCCCTTATGCCACCCACCATCTTTGTCCCTACTTCTCTTTGCACCTGTAACTGTGATAGACATTTCCATTTTTCTTGTTATGATGACCTTTTATATGTGCTCTAAATAGCACCTCAATGTAGAGGGGAAAGCATTGATTTGCCTGTTCTCCTTTTCAATTTCGGTTTAGTTTGGGGAATTTGATGCTCTAGATCTAGATCCATGGATACACTGGTTCCAATGCCGTTATTCCAAGATTTCGACGCTTTCGTCCACTTCCAAGGTTCCAAGGTTGGGTACATCAAGAGTGTTTTTGTAGCCTTGGTCGTATTTTTTGTACTCTTAGTTTGTCTCACCTGGGCATCTCTGACTTCCAACCTTGGAAGCCCTGGAGGTTTCACCTGGAACCTTGGGATTAATCAAATGAAGTACGGTTCCAAGCCCTGGAGGCTGTCCAGGGCTGTATTGACCTCAGGAGGCTACACACACTCATGCATCCTATCAACACCTTGGAACTTCAGAATAAACAATGGATGGTACTATGACTTCATTATATTGCGTCTTGTATTAATATCAGACTCAACAGTGAGCCAAAGATCAGCGAGTCAAATATTGAGCAGAGAAGGCGTAAAGCGATGTTTGCAAGAAGGGTACCCCATAGGTATCAAAGTACACCATAGAACAAATCCATCTGACCGAAACGTAACGCCAGACGAAGTGACAAATTGAGAAAAATATAAAAGGCAAAGGATGAAAAGATGGAACGCCGCGCCTGCTGGAGTAAATCATGATCGTCCATCTCGTTAAACCGGTACATATAACAAATAAAAACCGAGAACGCGCTGCGAATGGGGAATATTCAAAAAAAAGAACAATAGAGGAAAAGAGGAAAAAGCAGATGCCGACAATCTTGCAAACTGCAGTGGGGTATCATAGTGATTGGAAGGATCCTTAGTAAGACGCACTCATAATTGAGTGTCGACAAAGAAGACCGTCACGTGTAGAGGGTATAACGTGAGGGTATATGGAGCTCATAGCTTCCATATGGTATCTGAAGACTGTTCAACAGTCTCAGCGATCTCTCGCAGCCAAGCGCACTTGAGGACCTCGCCAATAGTCCAGCGCTTGACGGGATTCATTTCAAGACAGCCCCGGATCAATTCAAGGGCCTCTTCGCGATCTTGTCGACGACCAGGGACAGTGTCCGCGAGCACGGCATCCTGATCCCAGGTGCCGCTGATGATGTTTGCCTGGATGCGAGGCGCGAAAGAGTCTTGGAACGGCCGTGAGCCGACGACGATGGTGTAGACAATCACACCGAATGCCCAGACGTCAACGGATGGGTGGATAAGTCCGTCTACAGACTGAAGGAGCTCGGGCGAAGCGTACTCTAGACTGCCTGCAACACTGGTGCTGGAGCCTGCTGGACCCATTTGTTGAGGTGGCGGACGGTCAGCTGCGTCCTCGTAGGGGTCAGGTGAGTCGCCGCCATTGTCGATGGACATCCATTCAGCCATTCCGAAGTCACAAAGTACCAGTGTTGAAGATATCGTGCCATCGGGGCCGGCGATGGGGTCAAGGAGACAGTTCTCAAGCTTGAGATCGCGATGAACTACTCGTGCATCTTCGTGGAGGTAGCGGATTGCACAGGCCAGTTGGTATGCATATTTCTTGGCAAGCGTGGAATCAATACCAGAACGGTTTTGGCGAACCAGATCAAAGAGCGTGCCACCAATAGCAAGTTTGGTGAAGCAGAACGTGGCATAATCTGTTTCGTACACGGCATCGAGGGTCAGTACATGCGGGTGGCTGAGGTACCGCCAGACTCGCACTTCGTGATCAAACTCGGCTTGCACTTCATCGTTTTCTTGCTCGCTTCGTCCTGAAATTTGCTTCTTGACAATCTTCACAGCGAGTGTTTTGGTTTCACCATGCTTTTCCGCTTTGTAGGCCTCCTTGACAGTACTGAAGCCCCCAAAGCCGATTTGTTTTCCGAGAACATAGTCGTCTCCGACCATTTGACCTTCATCATCTGGCTGCGAGACAGGTTCTTCACGACTACCCCACATAGAAAGAAACATACTGGCTGGAGACTTTCCACTGGACATGGTTGAGCGTCGGGAGCTGTGCCGGGTAGAGTTTCGAAGGCTGCTGCTGCGGTCGAGAGTTGAGCTGCGTTTACTTCCAAAAGGAGTGGCGACGGCTCCAGACCAAGAGCTGCTGCGATCTTCGGGCGACGCAAAAGACTGTGTTGGCGACGATACGCAGAACGGCGACAGCATTGTGTGATTGGATTCATCGGGAGGGGTTCGCGCTTCATCCGTGAGCGGAGATACTGTCGACTGCGACGTGAGAGATGTCGGACGATCAATCTCTGAATTCATAGTTGAACCATCCTCGGGCCTGGTGAAGGCCTGAGGTCGGGATGATCCGGTCGGAAACCCTCGATCCTGGAACCGCTTGGGGCTCCAACTTGGCGACTCGTCTATGTGCTGTGCGTGGTCGTCGTCTTGCGAGAGAGCGTTGCGAAGCCCAGAGCTGCGTGACTCGAATCTTTGTGGCGGGCGATTGTTCACATCTCCCAAGGAAAGCGGCTCCTCCAGTGGGATCTGTTTTCCGGACTCCACAGACACCGTTGGGTTGAAAGAAATCGATGGTCGACGAGTCTGCAGATAGCCATCAAGTGGTGAGCCCTGGATTTCATCGGGCTTGTGCGAATAACTGGAGGGATCGTCTGTGGCGATATGCTCGTCGGGGCGAGGGACGGCAATGGGAGGGGTCGCCGAGTGTAGATCACTTAACAAACTGTGGTCTTCATCAGTATCGCGGCGACGCGCATGATCATGAGATTGATTGGTATGTTCGCTCTCGATACCGTCGCCTGCTGTTGTCGCTCTTCCTCCGCCTTCATTTGCCCATCGCTGATTGCGCTGAAACGAAGTTTCAATCCTGAGGCCTGCCAATCCACTTGCCAATCCGGCCCTCTCGCTGTGCGCCATGCCCTATGGAGGGGCACGAAGTAGGATATGGTTGGAATGTGTGAGCCCGTAACAGGCTTGCAGTAGGGTCATATAACCCTCTGCTTTTCGTTTTTCCGGTGTACTTTGCAGTGGCTTGAGTCGAAGAGAACTGTGGGGTGATAACGTATAAAGTGGGGACAGCAAGGCTGATAAGTGAGGATCAAAGAGTCGTGATTGTAGAGAGTCGTAGGATTTGTAAATGGAGAGGGAAAAAAGTCAGGTGAAAACGCAGTGGGTACAAACAAAGATAGGTAGAGAGGAATCAAAAGTGATGTATTCGTAAAGTAGAGCCCCAGAAGAGAGCGACGGAAAACCCGGGGATGTCCGGGGAATGACGCCGCCAAGACGAGAATGAATCGGATGATCACATGACTGCGGTGAGCTGATGCGTGGCTCTGCCCTAATTTCCTGAATGAGGTCAAATCTACTACGGGCGAGACTAGTGATATGGTGCGCAGTAACAGCAATGGTCCCCACAGTGATGTATAGGCCGTTTTTTTCTCAGCCTCGTGCATCTAATGTATTAATATAGAGCAGTTTGTCAGATTTGCATTTATCCAATGTACGGAATATTAAATTTACACGTTGGTAGACCCGGACAATATGAGCATTGACCAGGTACGTGCCGTCCACGAGTTCAGGGGGCACTACGCCATGGTTTAGCCGCGCGCAAGGGGCGCTTGTTTTGGGATACCTCCTTTTGATCCTACTATCTTTAAGGACATTCCTATTCAGACTCGACGTCGCGCTTTTGGTAGACGCAACTGCCGTACTTTTCTTTCCATTTTTGCTTTTGTCTTGTCGCTCTGGCAGTCTTTTCTTTTCTTCTCGTGTGTTGACTTGCTGGCACGAGGTGCAGACCAGCCCCCACTATTAACCAGGCACTGTCTCTCTTTAAGGTCAACCACCCCAGTTTTTGACCCCGGTCGCTTTTGACAACACCTTGGTCTTCTGCTTAGCTAGGATTCAGGATCTTGCACTACACGCGACTGGTGCATTGATCTGGTCCGGCGCGTGTTCTTTGACCAATTTCCTTGAATCGTTACTCCTTGAAACGACCATTTGTCTCCCTTTCATAACTTGTAACAACACACTCATTTTACCCACGTCATGACGAGGCCTCAGATCATCCGAGCTGGTAAGTCACATCTCTTTCGCCTTGCGGGGCCAATTGAGGACAGGGAGTGGAAAGCTGACCGCCACGTTTCATAGATACCTTGGATCTCCAAGATCACGATGAGCCTTCTGCTCAAGACCACACCAAACAACCAGAACATCCAAAGCCCCTTGGGAGCGGCCGGCCTGCTCCCCATCAGGAGCTTTCCATCCGCAACGCCGAACAAGATTTACAATCGGAGATAAAAGGCGGACGCGACAGAACCGAGAATCGCAACGGCAAGGATGCAGAAGGACACTCAGGGGATGAGGACGAAGACGACGATGAGGATGAGGACGACAACCAGTATGAGCATGAAGATGGGGATCTCGCAGACGGTGAGAGCGATGACATGATGGACGACGATATGATGGACAAACTCTCGAGCTCACCTTCCATTGATGACGGTATGGACAACGTTTGCTGAGGCGATGTCGGGCTATTTGCTGACCTTCAACAGAGGACATCGATTTTGAGTTTGTCTACGCGCTCCACAACTTCGTCGCTACCGTTGATGGGCAAGCAAACGCCGCTAAGGGCGATACCATGGTTCTGCTTGACGACAGTAACAGTTACTGGTGGCTGGTTCGCGTCGTCAAGGATGGAAGCATTGGATACCTTCCTGCAGAACACATCGAAACGCCTACCGAGAGGCTTGCTAGATTGAACAAACACAGAAATGTGGATTTATCTGCGACTATGCTTGGCGACAACAACGAAAAGTCTAAGAACCCGTTGAAAAAGGCTATGCGCCGTCGGAATGCGAAGACTGTCAACTTTGGAGCCCCGACCTACATCGACGCATCCGATGTCGACTACTCGTCAGACGAAGACTCCGAGCATGGCGATTTCTTTGACGACGAGACTTTGGATGGCGAAGAAGAGGATGGACAGGATCAAGCAGAGGATATTGTTGTGGAGCCTCTCAGGCCAAAGGGCCAGAAAGACAAGCCCACCGAATCCTCGGACAATCACGGTTCACACGAAAGACAAGATTCACAGCTTTCAGGTTCCGAAAGACGCCCGTCGAGTGAAGAATTCTTTGAAGCAGAAGGTGAGAAGATTGCTAACTTTCTGGAGCCGTCTCAGGAGCTGACTTTTCTCAAACAGAACCTACTGTTAGTAGATCCAGAAATGGCACTGTACGAAACACCGATTCCTTCTTCAAAGACGATACTGCCGAGCCGAAGAAGATTTCTCTCACTCCAAATCTGCTGCGCGATGCACGCGATGGAGAAAATGGCACAAGCACTTTGGCAGAGTGGAAAGAGGTAAGTTTACTCACCTGTATGGTCCTGCAACATTGTACTGATCATATCCTGAAGCCTCGCGCAAGTCTCGACTCTCTTGAAAAGGGAGCCAACCCACAAGAAAAACTGAAAGAGAAAGAGGAAAAGAAGCGAAAGGAAAAGAAATCGGGGATGCTCAGCGGGCTGTTCAAGCGTAAGAAGAGCAAAGATGACGTCGATGAGCCGGAGAAGTCTAGTGCAGACTCGGCATCCCGCACCTCGCCCCAGCCAAAGACCTCGATGGAGTCCATGTCGTCGAAGTCTATGTCGCCTGATCAGCAGCGATCTTCCAAGGAACAGCAACGCACCTCCAAGGAATCCCAGCGCACCTCCAAGGAATCACAACGTACTTCAAAGGAATCACAGCGCCCTGGAAAGCCCCAGAAGCACACAGTGAACAAGCTGCATAAGCAGCCTCCGGGAATCATGAAGGTTGACACAGATCTCGACCCAGACATGGCCGCATACAGCCCCATCGAAGCTCCGCAGCGTAACTTAGGTGAACAGAGCATTCGACAGGTCCCACAACACGAAGAGGAAGAAAGTGGCTACGAGGATTGTGACATTGTCTTGCAATCGCCCATCAGCCCAGCTAGTACTTCCAAGGATCCCTTCGCCACTCCGCTTGAATCCATGGACCCCTTGGCTTCACCGGTTGACCGTCCATCAAGCGAAACCCAATGGAGAGCACCCAGCGAGTATGGCCAAACGCCGGCTGGCTCGACTTCTGTGGCATCTCCTCCCCAGAGGTTTACACCTCACAATGGAGGGGCTGGGTCTGAGTCTCCCGTCAACATCTCTCCAGTGGAAGACTACATTCCTGTCGGAGTTGAGGGCATCACAGACGCACCCAGCAGGCGCTCTCTGTCGCCGCAATCGGCGCCTTCATCGCCCGAAAATGACACCCAGTACCAAAAGAACACCACAGCAACTTCTGGCTCGGTCGACACACTCTCTGTGGATACCCCGACCTGGAGCGACTCTAGCCTGCGGTCATACATGGACGAAGAAAACGACATTCGCGACTTATTCATCATCGTCCATGACAAATCAAATGTTCCCCCGGCTGGCCCTGATCACCCGATCACCGGCCGTCTGTTCAAGGAAGAAAGCAAGAGACTCAAGGAAATGAACAACCAGCTTGATGAAATGCTTGTGAGCTGGATGTCACAACGGTCTCGGACCTCTTCCTCGAGGCGTAGCATGCAAAGCACAGTATGATGCCGGGTATGCATCTTCTGGATACTTCATGTTCAATTTTGGGTGTGTTGTATTCCAATACAGGCCAGGAAGCTCTTGATTGTGCTGGGCGCATCATTACCTCCCAGCCGTGGTTCATTCTTTTCATCTTTCATCCCTATTACCCCCTCATTTGTATTTGCGTTGAATTGTCACATTTTTGGTGCAAGCTTGCATCTTCTTCTCCATCGCCCCGGCGATGTGAACATGAACGTCTTTACGGCCAGCCCTGCTTACATTTGTCGATCCTTTTTCTTTTTTTTTCACCGGAATACCCCCGACTCATTTTGATTTTATTCGATCGTGACGTACCTCACAATAGAATACCAGGATTTACCAGCATGACCAAGGTCTCTTTCGTAGGTATAGATATGCAGGGATGCAAGTACTCTGCATCTGATTGGAGAGGGTAAGAGCATCCCAGAGTTCCTGCCGAAGATCGAGGGTCGTGCGAGCAGGTCAGCCGCACCATGATGTATAACATGTCAGCCGATCTCACTTCAAATGTTATAATCCTCTCTGCACTCGTTGACACTTCAAACTTTTGCAACATCATGGCAGATCCATACAACCCTTACAGTTCATATCCAACCCCCACTCCGGGCGGAATCAGCTACTATCCCCCAGACGATCACTCGCATAGCTCTACATACGGCTACCAGCAACAGCCATATATACACCAGGAGCCGTACCAGGAGCCGTACCAGCCCACTCAAGACCCGTATCCTGTCCATGCCCCTCAGCAAAGTCAATACAACCTTGCGCCAGATCCATATGGAGCTCCGCTGGAACGTAGCTACACGCCAGCCGGTCAGCCTGATTACCAGGGTCCGATAACTCCAGCTGGATATCAGCCCGCACAGGCCAAAACTCCCGAAAATGCAGATTACTAGTAAGTACCGAGTCACAGCGACGACAGACCAGGACTGACAGACAACCCTAGCAACAACCACCCAGATCACCCAGATCAACCACGGTACGCATCATCATCATCGGGCCAACCACCCGCCGTCTACGTATCAGAAGCAGAGGATACTCAGCGCGGAATGGAAGAAGGTACAGACCGGGGTTTGGCGGGCTCGCTAGCTGGCGGGGTGGCGGGGTACTACCTCGGGCATAAGAAGGAGCATAGCCTACTTGGAGCGATCGGAGGCGCACTGCTGGGGAATTTCCTGGAAGATAAAGTGAAGGAGCGCAAGGACGGCGATGATGATTCTAAACATGAACATGAACATGACCATGATGATCATCACCGGCACCATCACCACCACCATCATCGTCACCGGAGTCATTCCAGGCACAGTGGGCACTCGCATGGCCATTCCCACAGCTCGCGATACAGCAGTCATTCACACGGTAGTCACTCGAAACACCGTGGTGAAGACGAGTATTGAGGGTCAGTGATAAGGAGTCCGGGGGCTTTTTGCTTGGAGGGTATGGCGATCTTTATGCAGCATGCTCATTCTTTTGATAATGGACTTATGGGCTATGGGCTATGCAGGTACTGTCACCGCGGCATTACAGGCTTCCAAGACTTTATTTGATTAGAAGACAGTATTAGCATTCTAGTGTGTCCTCTTCAACTTATCCCCAAGGCTGTTGTTCTTCATAAACCTGACATTAGATTGTCATAGCCCCGAATAAGATTAAACATGCATAAGTAAAGCACCACCGACATCAACGGACCTCGGGATAAATGTGTACTTCCAGTTCTTTCTCTGTCAACTCGAGATAAATCACCTCACGGCCGTTAGCTATAAGGTCCAACATATGCCTATCCAATACGAACAGAGATCATTGATTAGTAGCGTGCCCTCCTATGAATGCTTGGGAGTGAACAAGCAAAATATTCATCTACTTTCTTCAGGAAACCAATTCAAATCTTCATAGAAAGCAGTAGTTACAGACATTTTCCAGGGTTGTTCCTCCAAAGTTAAGGAAAGTATAGGTGTTTTTCAGGGCTTGGCCGATCAGGTTACGGAGCCTCGGGTGGTCTGTGCTCCCCGTGATTTCTTTCTCCAGTCGCCGTCACCAACGCAACTTCAAACATCTCTCCTATCACTCCAATTATTCCCATCTCTTTCATATATTCTTATTATCTCCAAAATGTTTGCCCCAGGTATGCTTCGCTTACACCCCACGGCTACAGACTCAATATCCGACTAACAATCCAATCCAGGTCAAGAACAGATCTCCAAGGAAGAGATCAAGGTCAGCATGCCATCAACCCTGGCGTCAATGCATTTGAATCTAACATCAATCACAGGCTGGTGAGATCGAGGCTAGCCAGACCGTCCAGATGGCTCTTGCCGGTGGTTTCCTCCTCTACCTCTGTAAGTTGAGCGCTCGGCCGCGGAGTTCATGGATCTGCCACGGCAGCACGCAGGCACACCAAGCATGATTTGAATGTCACAAAACTAATTGCGCATTTAACATCTAGCCCCCTTCGCCGTCGACTTCGTTCGCAAGTTCCTTTAAGTGGTTGACCCGCTTTCAATTCCTCCTTTCCTCCCGTGAGCAGCGAGGCGCTGGTTACGATTTCGCGATCTCGTGCAGGGTGCTTCATCATTTCACCGATCAGCACATTTTTTGGTTCAATTTTGATACCATGGAGCATAGGCGATGAATCGAAATATCTCGGACCCCATTCAAGTCCATATTTACATCGGGCTGGAAGTGGTGGCTTGGGACCTGTAACACTATTTTACTGTATATGTTCTTGTCATGTGTGTATTAGATATAGAGCAAATAATGAAGTTGCTATATACTGGATGAGAAGAACGTCAAATGAGAAAAACACCATATTCGTGAAATCGATTGTATTCAAATATGCATTACATTGACCTGGCCCCAAGAACGCCGGTACCCCGATGACCGTGGACATCAAGTCCAGAAATGTAGAAAAATGATGTTCAGATAGCACAGGAAGAGCTACCGCACCATGCCTAGTGTCTAAAGGCCTTCTCTGTCTCTTCGAAGTCGCTTTTGATGGATTCCATCTCTTTCTGCAGATGCTGGATCTGAGAATGGTAGTCATCTAGAATCTATGGTTGATTGTTAGCGGGGCCATTATGAGTTGAGTTGCCGGGTCGAAATGAGCTTACCTTCTTCGCTGTCTTCAATGTATGCTCATCAATATCGTCCTCCGCTTGCGGCGCATTCACACCAGCACGATCCAGCTCGACCTGAAGGCGCTTGGAGTGTTCGTGGATAGCCAACATACGAGCCCAAATCTCTTCGGCGCGACCGTTGAGAGATGGGTCAAACACATGCCGTTCTAGCTCAAACAGCTTCTTCTTCAGCTCCTCCTCCGCTTCATCCATGGCGTAGCCTCGGTTGCGAAGGATCTGTGTTTTGGCAGCAAGGGCGAGACACCGCTTGCTCAGAATGATGTGCTTTCGGCGACAGTCGGCGATCTTGACAGAAATACCGAGATCATGCTTTGAAAGAAGTCCCGTCAGGCAATTGTTGATCTCGTGCAGGCGTGACTGCATCATGGTGAGGAAGTCCCTCTGTCGCTGGGCGCGCTTGCCAAGATCCCAGAAGCCCTTAACAAGCACGGGGACGTATCCTGGGCCCGGTCTCTTGCGCAAGGCCTCCTCCCATTTAGATTCATCGTCCTCAGGACCAGGCTGGTAGAAAGGTGCAGCCTCCTCCCCGACGTTGTTATACAGATAAGCTCGGAATGGTGAAGTCGAGCTCGGAGGGTCCCATTTATCCTTAATGATGGCGACTTGCATAGGTACAGTTCGGTGTACTAGAAGTGTCTTGGTCAGTAGCGTTCAACAAGAAATGCACAACGTGGGATCCTACCTCCGGTTATCGCACGGCCGGGAGACCAAAGACTTGAAGAAAGAGAGGGTTGTTGCTGCTGGGTTTGTGGTGTTGCCATGGTAGTTTGGCCGAATTGCGATTGCTGTGGTTGCTGCGCTTGTTGCGGCGCTTGCTGCTGCTGACCGAACATTCCACCAGTAGAGGCAGCTGGGGGCTGCTGTTGAGGTTGCTGCCCGAAAACAGACTTGTTCGCACCGCCGAATAGAGGTTGCTGTTGGGTAGCACTTGCGCCGAACGCTCCAGTGCCTGTCGATGTTTGGTTCTGTGTTCCGCCGAACATGGACCCGCCGGTCGAGCCTGTAGCTGCCGGGGCACCAAAGGGGCTTGGTTTGGGTGCATTACCGAATAACGAGGTGTTTGCCTGGGGTTGGCTGCCGCCAAAAAGTGTCGACATGGTGGGCGATCAATACGGGCAACGTGATTTCGCGAAGAAAAAAAAAAGGACGAAGAGCGGTCGCGTCAATCGATTGCTGAAGAACTGGCGCAGTAATATCACGAGCACTGGATGTATTTGATGACAGACTCAAATCGCATAGTCCTGTGACTGAGGGTGGTGGAAATCAGAAAGCCGAGTGGTTTTGGATAGAGCTCTGCTCCCGGGACAAGATGAGATCCAAAGCTCACTTTGTTTGGGTCACGTGATTGCAGTTTGCCCAGTATCAAGCTCTATCGCCTATTTTGGGTTGAAATTGAACATCTGTTGGATTTTGTCAAGTTCTTATATGCTATTTAATTCATTGCTGCATCCTCCTTCGTCTATAAATCTCACAGACGGTTGTCAAGCCTCAATATCAGTATGTATAGCGCCAGACCTCCAATAAGGATGACCTAATCGTATCTCATCAACCAATCAGAGTCGAGCCAAAGAAACCGACCTTTCATTCCACCGCAGCCCGCAGCTCTTGATCTCCAAGTCCTGCCTCAATTGCACCTCTTTCCCCTCGCAGTCGTTCCGACCAGCTACCGCCGCCATGTCTAACCGAGAAGCCCGGTATGCACACACTATCCACCTATTGGTCTCTGTCCAGTTGGATGTGGAATACTGACATCCCTCCGCGCACAGCTTCAGTCAAACCGTCCTGGTGGACACCACCCCCATGCCCGACCACATCCCCAAGGTCGAGGAAATCGGTGCCACATCCGCGCCTCTTATGAGCGCAGCCTACTTCATTGGAGACCGCTGCAAGGCTTACAATGACGACTTCATGAAGTGCAAGAACGAGTCCAACGGCCGCGGGGAGTTCGACTGCTTGAAGGAAGGCCGGAAGGTGACGCGCTGTGCCGCTAGCGTGTATGTCCCCCCGGATTCCAAGTTTGCCTTCAATTGAATTAGAAACATTGACCCGTCGCAGTATCAAGGACATCAACACCCACTGCCTCGACCAGTTCAAGGCCCACTGGGAGTGCCTCGAGAACAACAACCACCAATTGTGGGAGTGCCGCAGGCCCGAAGTTGCGCTTAACAGCTGCGTCTTTGATAAATTGGTATGATATCTGCTTTTGAGACTTTCGAGATGTGCTCACCGTGCATCAATCGCATTCGCCGTCGCGTTAGGACGTATACTGACATTCATGTTTTAATTCTTCTAGGGCTTGAAGAAGACCCTCCCCGGCGCTCCTGAAGGCCAAGTGCCTGTTCACCTGCGCCCCAAGCAAAAATACGCCCAGTACCCTGGTCCCCAGTGGTAAACACGCCCTTGGTTCACTTGTCCTCTTAGACTTGCCTCGATTACACCCTCACATTTCTCTCTCATAATCTGGGCTTTGTCTTTTTCCTATATCAATGTTTTATTTGGATGCTCGACCGAACGAAACGGTCCATGTTTGTGTAAATATCTCCTGGCATCATGAATGGTTACATGATTTTCTGCAATCTTCACTGCTCTTTGTGTCCACGTGAGACTCGAGGAGTATTTTCTCTGCTTTGCTGGGCTTTTCTGAGCTCTTTTTGCCCCTCCTTGTGAAACTTGAATAGTGCCGGTCATGGATTGGGGTTCATAGCACCGAAGCCACGGGCCCTGCTCGCTTGAAGTCCTCGGACACGGCCGTAAAATGAGAAACGACAAGGGAGCTATGCTCGCTTGGCCGATGCTACCGTCCACTTCCACAAGATATGGTTCCACTGGCATCTGAGCTAGTACGCTCGGAGTCGAGATCAATGTCCACAGACTTAGTATCACTCTTGAGAGACAACGCAATATGGTCAGCAGTCGTACTCTTAGTCTGCCTTGATCTTACTACTAAGCCTTGTGCACCTCTGCTTCTACCCATCTTATACGACACACAACTTTCAGTGTCAGTAGACTTCATGCGTCTAGCCGTAGAATGACTTCGGGTCAGACTGAAGCCAACAAATCATCTATGAGGATTACTTTTGCATTCAAACCAGGGCTAGGTGATATACTGATACTCGCAATATAGTCAATTAGTACATCCTTGCCCATCTAAAAAAACAGATGGCCCTAGATATGGGCGTTACTCGATGGATCGGGCTCGGTGCTCTCGGCGAGGCTAGGTGCTCTCGGCGAGGCTAGGTGCTCTCGGCGAGGCTAGGTGCACTCGCGGCTTAACCCCAGTCTCCTAGACAATCTCAATCCGGCCTGGACTCACTTTGATGGCTCAAATAAACGCTTAGCCTCAAGCGTTCTGTGGCGCCGGAATTGAAATAGCTCACAGTTTACGATCTATACCCCGGAGCAATCCATATCTCAGATTCACTCCAGCTGATCAACGTGCAGGGGTTCAGCCGGCTGATTCAGATGGCAAATGAAGCCCTATTCCCGGGACTTCCGACTGCTGGTGTAACCGGGAGTTGGGAGTGAACTGAAACATTTCCATCCCCCGATACTCATTATAAAGGTGATATTGGTACAGGAAGTGTCAAAACTATGACTGAATCAGTGGGATATTCAAACCTGGAAGTGTGGAAAAGGTCGGAATACCTGCCTAGGTATGTTCAAGCAGAGCATACCATATAGGCAAGTAGTATATGAGTATGTAGGAAAGGTAGCGCAAAACGGTCGAGACCCGATGTACCAATAACGGATCTCCGGCATCTATCTATAGCATGTCGACAAACAAGAGCTACTGTAGGCATACAATATGGAACTACCTCCACGAGATTCCGTGCATATGTGCAACGGTAAAGGGACTTACATATTCCCACTAGAGCCACCATTGATTTTCTTTGGGTTCTAAATATTTTAACTCTTCGGGTGAGTTACCTTGTCAACCAATTCGAGTCATCTAGTCGCTATGAGGCCGACAACTCTCGTTATTTTTACATTATGGAACATAGTGCACCGCGTTCAGGCAGCGGCTGTCTTTGCGCATTTCATGGTACCATCTCCAACTTGGAACCTATCCCGAGGTCTCTCGATTCTAACTTCAACAATGATAATTTAGGTCTACAATTCGGAAAATTTCACTCTCTACGACTGGGAAATTAACATTGCCGAGGCTCAAAAAGCTCATCTAGATGCGTTTGCGCTCAACCTGGCATATAACTACCCAACGAACAACCGCTCTCTAGAAAACGCATTCAAAGCGGCAAATACACTGGACTTCAAGCTCCTCTTTTCGTTCGACTATGTAGGAAACGGTGCCTGGCCCGAGGGCGACGTAATTGCCGTCATCAATAGATACAAAGACAACCCAGCATACTATCAGCACAACGGCAAGCCATTCGTCTCAACCTTCGAGGGATCATCAAACGCCACTGACTGGTCTGTGATCAAGAAGTTCGCGGACTGCTTCTTCGTTCCAGGCTGGTCTGCCCTGGGAGCGAAAGAAGCATTGGCCGTTGCTCCGGGTGTGCCAGACGGACTCTTCTCGTGGGCAGCATGGCCCGAAGGATCTGATTCGATAAGTACATACGTCGACTCGACTTATATGCAGTGGCTCAAAGATGCCGGAAACTTACCATATATGATGCCTGTCTCACCATGGTTCTATACCAACCTGCCAGGCTATGGCAAGAACTGGATCTGGAATGGTGATAACCTATGGTACGACCGGTGGCAGCAGGTGCTATCACTAAAGCCGGAGTTTGTGGAGATCATCTCATGGAACGACTACGGCGAGTCACATTATATCGGACCACTACATGATGATGCATATGCAACCTTTGAGATCGGTGGAGCTAGCTACAATTATGCTGCTGATTATCCCCATGATGGTTGGCGAGACTTCCTTCCCTTCGTCATTGATATGTATAAGACTGGCAAGACGAACGTGAAGTCCGAAGGCGTTACTGCTTGGTACAGACAGATGCCAGGGAAGGCTTGCAAGAAAGGCGGTACTATGGGAAACACGGAAACACACGGACAGAAGCTCATTTCACCCACAGAGGTCATGCAGGATGAAGTCTTCTACTCCGCCCTGCTCCACTCCGCCATTGCTGTGGACGTCAAGGTCGAGATCGGCGGTGTTTCACAAGATGGGAAATGGAAAAGTACACCACCTGGTCAGATTGGCATTTACCACGGCAGTGTACCATTCGACGGCAATACCGGGCAGGTGGTAGTGACCGTCTCCCGGAGAGGGAAGACGATTGCCGAAATGCGCGGCGCATTAATCACAGACTCTTGCATAGACGACATTCAGAACTGGAATGCTTGGGTTGGATCCGAGCTCACCAACAACCGAAGCAAGAATGCTACTACAACTACAGCTCATGCGAAGCCTACATCTACAAGCAAGGTGTCTGCTGCCCCAGCTTTGCTGGCTATGGCAAGACTTCCGTTTACGGTGGTCTTCGTGGCATTGGTTGCAACTATGGTGTCTGCGAGCCTGACACAGGCTGCGCATCCGAAGTTATTTCACGCTCCTATCATGGACTCTCCCTCGTTCCACAGTTCGCCCTATCACTATGAGTACCCTGAGACTTCGACTCGCCCTCATTACGCTACGGGCGATATCACAAGTACGGCTTACGAGTCATATTGGAATTTGGATTGGTCTTTTGAACTACAGTGAGTTTTGACTGGACTATACCTAGGTACTACGTACGGACCCTGAGTTTCAAGGTTCCAAGGTTCCCACTATATGATGTGCGATGAGTTATAGTGGTCTTGCGTTTTGGGAGTCATCTACTTGGGCATGGATATCGATACATAAACATTGAAATTGGCCGTTGGTTATGCATCAGAGTTTCCGAGGTCTGGCATATTCGACCAGATCTATATAATATGAGTCAAAGAAAAAGCTTCATCAAAATACCATGCAAAATCACACATGGCAACAAACAAGTCTATATGCTCATCTAGTTGGGATTCACAAACTCAGTAATCTTGGAGGCTCTCGGGGCTGTTGACACACCTGGGCACCACCTCATTCGGCCCTAGAACACCTACCTGCCTTCAAGCTGCCCCTGGGCACCAAAAAATATAAATGTCCTGCAAACATGGAATGTCGTCTCCAAACATTGAACCTGTATCCAGAAGTCCAGCCAAGGAAAACATAAAAAGAGAAGAACCCCATAAGCTTGAAATTGAAACCCATATATACCGAACAAAAGAAAGATAAGGAGTATAAGTAGAGACAAGAATGTAAAAAAGAAGACCAAGACACCAAAACATGTAGCAGGGTGAAAGAACGACCAAAAGCCAATGCAAATGCATCATTACCAAAAAAAAAAGCACAAACAGATCCAAACCCTCGGAATCAAACCATCAAGGCAAGATAGGCAGATCGACCCTCCTCAGCCCAAGCCTCCTGACTCTTCCAAGCCTGGCCTTAACAGACGCCCACCCGGTCTTCAGACGGTCTTCGACCCTCCGATCCCCCCGAATGCGCATCCAGATCAATAGCATGCCCAGCATAGCAATATCGACCAGGATCTGCCTAATGGCAACCCAAACCATCCATTTCACCCAGGCCCACAGGCCATTCCGACGACGCTGCGCAACAGTCCGCACCTCCATCTGCTCGCGCACAGCCGCAATTTCCGCCGTCATCTTCGTAAGAGCTTGCTCAACACGCCGACGCCACCGCCCATCCTTCGGCCCAGGAAGCCCAGAATGGGAATGAGAATGAGAATGAGAATGAGCATTCGAATGAGACCGCAAGCCAGCACCACTACTGGCTATACTCCCCGAAGCCGGACGACGAGTATGTTTCGGCGACACGTCGGTATGCGTAGTCGTACTATTATCCGACTCGTCCTGCTCGTATAGACTATCACGGGCTTCTTCGAATTCATCCTCATCCTCGTCTTCCTGATAATTATCACTTCCTCGATCTTCGGGCTGGCTTACCGGGCTCAAGACCCGTAATCGCGAGTCCCGACTATCTCGAAGCGGCCGTTCGTATTCATCCGCTAATCGGCCGCCGATGCTCCCATACGCGCTGCGCGATAGAGGCGGAACGCCTACTGTGTTGAGGGGACTCGAGGAGGAGGAAGAAGAGACGTTGAATTTGATCTGGTCCCAGACGAACTCGAGCTCGGCGACGAGTTCGCGGGCTTCGGAGGTGTGCGATGCGTATTGGTGCATGGTGTCGATTAGCGTTGAGATATACTGGCGTTTTGCTTCGGTGCGCGTGAGGTCGCGCTGCGCGTACCATGCATCCCTGGGATCCTGTGAGCAAAGTGTAGAATGTTGGGGATCGGCATTCGACGTACCACTTCTCGCACTCGGCGTGCACTTCGGGTGTATTGCCTATCGGTCGGTCCATGACGCCTTCGACATCCCCCTCTGCGTAATAGTTAGGGTCTTGTGTCTTTCTTCGAACGCTTCGGCTTCGCGGATCCCCCACTCACCCATGCTCTGTTTGTACAAGCCATATAGCTTGAGCCGCTCGGCGGACGGGGGTCTGGCGGTGCCGCTCCGGGGGATTCTCTTAACGGTGTTGAGGGCATGGACGAAGACCCGATCTGCGGCGTGTCAGTGAGACGCGGGACGCAGGGAGGGCGCACCTACGCACCTACAGAGTCCGACATGATGCGATAAGAGTTCCGGGGTGCCCTTTCATGGAAGCGGGGTTGGGCATCGACTTTCGCGGGTTGACCTCATGGAGAGCGAGGAATCCGGGGATGAATGTGTATGTCTCGTTGGTCTTGTAGGGGTCGAGCTATAGAAGCTGGAATGGCAAGGGGCGTGGTGTTGAGAAGTTTCCCCTGCTTTATCGGGAAAGCTGCGATTTTCCCCCGGAATGGCGCTCGGCTTGGCTTTCCCGGAATGGAACGGTAGTGCGTATCGTGGATTGAATATTATAGAGAGGCTTCACAATCAAAACAATCAACGGGGAAAGGCGTTGGGAATGGAGGTTGTCTCGTGCCTACGGCAAAGAGTGGTGTGTTGGACCGCGGCTCTCGGGGCGATCGTCAGGGCACACTTGTGATTCTCCGCGAACTGGCAGTTTGGGGATTCATATGATTCCTTGCATTCAAAATATATACGAGTAGCTAATTTATTATACAAAACTATTCGCTTGATAGTTTCTTGACTACCTCTAGCGAGTTCTCAGCGTCCACCGCCGTCCCTGTCATCAGCTCTGTAGCAGCGCGCGCTTCCTCGCCACTAATCGGTGGTCCGGTAAAGTGTTTCCGCGCATAAATAAAGTACCAGAAGATACTGATACTAGCGAAAGCAGCGAAAACAACACTGGCGTAGTTCATCGACTCAGAGGTGACAGGCAAAGTGACAGGCATACAGAAGAGAGCGACCGCCAGAACGATCCACGCAATAGTGATACAGTTAATCGCGAATCCAAATCGCCCGAGAGAGAATGAAGACGATTTCACATCTTTTCGGCCACGGATCAGAGAGATGAAAATCGGGAGACCATACGAGGTCGACAAACAGATCGTGGCCACACCGGTGAAAGAGTTGAACGCAGCTGTCGATCCAAAGTAGATCAGACCCAAGAGCCCGTCAACAACAGCTGACAGCACAATCGCCCATACTGGGACATCCAACTTCTTGTTCACCTTGCGCCAGATCTTGAAGCCTGGGATGGCGCCATCCCGGGCGAACGCATAGGTGCAGCGACTCGCTGCCGTGAGCGAGCCAATACCGGCGAACAACATGATTCCCAAGATGAGGAAGAGCAGGCCAAAGCCGCCGCCCGCAGAGCCAGTCACGGACTTGAAGACCAGACCAATTGGTTGGCCGCTGGCGACTTCCCGCAGCATCTTCACATCTGGAAGCACGAAGAGAATGGGAATCAGGTAGAAAAGACCTGTGATTCCGGCCGCAACGACCGAGAGCACGATGGCCTTTGGAACCTCGCGGTGGGGGTTTTGCACTTCTTCGCACATGGCTGCGACCATTCCATATCCGGTGAGTGTGTATGCTGCCTGCAGCAAGCCGACAAAGAAAGCCCAGCCAGAGGGCCAGCCGCTGGTTGAGGAGTCGTAGTGGGCGAAAACGAATTCGGCGTCACGGCGGTCGTCGGCCATGACGAGAAGTGTGACAAGGATAATGATGACGCTACCGGCGGTCCAGAAAATACAGACTTTGTTGATGAGATCAAGGTAGCGAGAGCAGAAGATGTTGACTAGGGCACAGAAGAGCATGACGGCCCAGAACATCAGTACAGTCTGCCAGGCATTTGCGACGAAGGATTCGTCGAAGATGGAGATGGCACTCAGGACCAATTGGCCGCCTGAGAAGATGATGCTGAGCGTGACGGTCCAATTTCCGACCAGGGTGAGCCAGCCGTCGATGAATGACATTAGGGGTGCCCATTTGCGGGTTGAGAGCATTGCGCTCCAGTAGTAGACACCTCCAGCGGTTGGATAGACGGCGCAGATCTCGGCGAGCGATGCAGCAATGGCGATTGAGATCAGACTGACAAATACCCAGCCCCAGATGATGGTGACAGAGAGACCGTCTGCGAGGGTGATGTAGAGAGTTGTGCTGAGGCCGAATGGGGCGGCCATGATGGCGAAGGACAGGCCAAGAATACTCATCATGCTTAGATTTCGTGGAAGTTCACTTTTGTAGCCCATAGCGGCTAACACCTCGTCGGCGTTGCCATCTGTTGAGGATCGCATGGTGTGCAAGTTGTTGAAACCAAGAACCTCGGGATGCCAGGACGTTTATCAATGAAGCATAAGGTTTATGGAAGAATGCAACCCCGCATGAAACTCACCTGGGCATAAGGCGCGGTCCGGGACCGCGCAGATGAAAGAGGCGAAAGATATAACAGAGCGAATGAGGAGACCTCCAGATTTTGGCAGACAAGCCTTATCATGATAGCCTAGAGTCCTCCTTCGTCGTTTCTAGTGGTCATGTCTTACTTCAACTGGCTCGATAAGTAAATGACCCACTTCCCCCCTTATTTCGCCTTATTATTACCTACAGAGATAAAGATACCGACTATTCCCTATAGATAGCCTAGTCATTATGACGCTCTTCTAGAATTCTATCCCTGCAGGAACCTTGGAAAGTCAATTCAATCTCGAACCGCCCTGGATCGGCGTTGATCTTGGGAGACCGCGTCTCTCTCTTCCCGTTGATCCTTCGAGATTGACACCCGGGAACTGGTCAATCGAGAATTGATTTGACTGATAGTGGCCGATGCAAGCGTATCATTTCTAGAAATTATAATCTATATATAAGTCATCATCTAGAACAATGGCACAGTTGCTTGGATACCACCTGGGCAGTTGTTGCTTCTACGGAACACCTCCGCATTTAAACCCAGTTTGACATCATATCGAGATCGGCAGTGGGGAGCCATGAGCCAAATCCCACCTGGGTTTAAAGAGCGGTAGGTAAAAGGATGTCCCTCGACGATACACAAAAGAATGGCTCAAGCATACAAATATAATAAAGTCAACCCATATACCTCCCGGCCCTTGTATGAACATGCAGTCTTGAAGTACGAGACAATCCATGGATGCAAGCAATGCTTGTCAAAATTCCGATATGGTGAACGAGTTGGAAGGTCGTTGTGGGTGACGCATGTCACATAATCCATGTGCAATGCACGCCAACATGAAAGCTGTGTCACATTAATCCCAACGTGCGGGCTTTCTGACCTGTGCTCCAGGGCTGACACGCGCAGGCTGCCCAGATGTTAAACGCGGAGTTGCGGGGAACGAAGCCAAGAGCCCTGGAGGGCCCGGCGGCTCGAAATTGAGTCAAAAGGTGCCCGGCTGTGTGCCCCGGTGCATCTGCCGGTTGGGCATCAACGGGCAGACAAATACTCGAGGCTACCTGGGCAAGCTTGGAGCCTTCACCTAAAATATTCCAATTGTTTCAAGGTTGTACTACCCCCAGGGTTACCTACACAGTTAATGGTCATGACTCATTTTGATGTACGAACATACGATAATGAATACTATCTTGTCTACGATGAAAACTGAATATTTGAATGATTCATTGCACATACATCAAGGTCACGCAAGGTGACGGCTGCCACATCAGATGCTGCGAAGATCCCCGAAAGGTATGGGGAGCCGAGCAATCGATGAGCGCCAGGATGGATATATCGACACAGGAAGGCCGGAACGCAATTCCGCGGATCCGTACATTTCCTCGGGGGGTGAAGGGATGGGTATCAAAAGGGGGGTAAAGCACAAAGGTGAGCCAGTGATCTCGCTGGGGTTCGAAGAAAAGTAATTTTTTTCTTGTTTGATCAGATATCTAATGGGACAGGGGGGAGAGCCTCGGGATCAGTGAGGATGGGCGAAAGTAGGCCTGGATGTTGAAGGGGCGAAGGCATGGACATGAACGAGATGGAGACGGGCAGGATGCTGGGAGGATAGGTCGTGTTTTTTTTTCGGCCACAAAGGGACCGTGCAAGAACTCCGTCTATGAGACCACTCCAGTCTGCCGTCTCCAAGTTGGAGTCGGTAGTCGCGCCGGAAAAGAGGGGATGAATAACGATCGAAAGAAATGAAAATGCGCAGAGTCGTGACCAGCCAGCTAGTGCCAACTCCAAATCGTAAAGAAACATAACCCGTGGTAACGAAACGATCGTCAAGTCGAGGTCGGAAGAGATGTAAAAAAAGGGGAAAACAAGAAAAACGCCCATTCATGCAGAGTCGTGGAGCCGGTGAAGTCGTTACATGAGGATATGCAAGTACAGTCGCAGGAAGTAAACGCGAGTTCAAAATGTCAGAAATATGACAGGGGCTGGCTGACCTAGGGACTGAGTCCGAGATCTTCGTCCGGACCGAAGCCAGCCATGTCAACGGAGTGCAAGGATCCAGGACCTTTGCCAAGGGAGACGTCGGAGGAAGCGTAGTCATGTTTTAATCGTTCGTGCGCTCCGAATATGTGAGGCCCGAAGAACGGTCGATTCTCGTCATTTGGAGTATTGCCATCTCCAGCAACCCATGGCCCGTTCTGCCAGAAGCGGGTATTCGCTTGCTGATCCCCGAAGAGATCATGGTGGTCGGGGTGAGGTTCAGGACCATGCATGGGGAACTCATTCGGCGACTGAAATCGGAGATGCGACCGGCCAAAACTCGAGCACGGGGAATCTGCGTGAAGCGGCATGTCGAGGCCCGATAGAAGAGGGGGGTCATCTACGGGTGTGATGTCGATGGTCGGATTTGCCGTCTGTTGTGCGAGAGCCGCTGACAGTCGAAGATTAGACCCAGTGGAACTTTGCCGGCTGTGAGTGGTTGATCGTTGGATTGCACGCTGCACGAAGCTCCCGCATGACTTGAGAATTTTTTCTTGCATATCGGGTGGCAGGTTGTTGAAAAAGTCATTTGCCAGCGAGGGTTTAGGCGGTTCGTCGTCTGCGGGTATCAACTCATATGTGGTCTTGGCGTACTCGGAGAGACCCGATGGCATGTCATAGGGAGACCGATAAACATTGGGAGCAAGTTCCCGTTGTTGATCGAGGTAGGCATATTTTCCCGGCATTTTGGCAGCGGCTACGCTGCCTCGGTCGACAATCTCCTGTTTGACACCTTCCGACTCTTTCTTTTGAATCACATCCAGTCTCTCTCGATGACTCACCAGTGAGAACCGGAGCATCTGGAGAAGCCGAGTGACCTCTTCCGATCGCATGTTCAGGGTCTGAGGCGGCAATAAGGTACCATCTGCAGCACGTGGCTGGACCCGTTGTTGGGCCATGGCCAGCTCAAGCTTTTCGAGACCATTGGTGGGCGGTATTGATCCCATGGGACCCAATAAGGTGTCTACGACCGTTTCGGCTTTGACGATGTCATATCCGGCAAAAACATTGGCGTGGTCGGTGATGTATGCTAGGCGGCGTCGGGCGATAAGCTCTCGTACATTGGCAAAGGTATTGGTGGACGGAAGGTGATGCTGCTGCTGAGCGTGCGACTTGGCGACCGAAGGATAGGGGGCATGGCGGGAAGACTGATTGGGTAGAGTTCGAAAGGCCGACGGCATCGCAGGAGCTCCAGCAGCAGCAGCACCGGCAGGGATATGGGGAGGGGGAGGGGCAAGATGCTGCAAGGCAGAAGAGGGCGGTCGGGATTGTAGGTGAGGGGTGTTAACATTCGATTGTTTGTAAAGATTTTGGTGAGGGGCAGGGGCGGTGGGAGCATAATGAAAGTGGTGGGGTGAGATCTTCGTCGTGACATTGACGCCAAGCGACTTGACGCTATCCAGGAAATTGGCCCGAGGGTTGTGGATGGGCACAGTAGGGTTGTGCGTATACTGTGCCCTACTCTCGGTGGACTGTCTGCCCAAATAATACCATATTCGTTCGCTCTGGTCGAGATTGACCGGACGGAGTGGGGCGAAATGATTCTTAGTTGCATCCACCGTCTCGAATTCGGCCCACTGATAGGGAGATCGGGCATCACCAAATGCACTGCCTGCCGCGGGTACCGCTGACTCTAACTCCTTTCGTTGCTCAGGTTTTCGCGCTAGGTGTGCAGGGAGGGGTTGGATTCCAACTCCAAGAGGCTGGAAATTGCTCTTGCGAACCACCAGCATCCAACGATATGGCATTTCAATGACATCGCTGCAGATTTTCGTTAGCCTCGGGCCCGATCCGAATTTTGAAACAGGAAACAAACGCAGCAAAACAAACACGAAAAAAAGAGAAAAAAATTCCCGATCGGAAAAATCAAACCGGAAAAAGGAAAAAAATAAACAATGATCGACTCACCCTCTTGGAAGTACTTTGAGAACCAGGCTTCGCTCGGAGTGACGATTCTCAATGACAATGGCACCATTGATCTCCTTGTCAGCTTGGAATTGAATCAAATTACCTTGATTCAACCGACGAGCCGACTCAATCACCCGGCGATCCACATCAGATGATTCCGCCAGGGTTCCAGTGGGTCGTTTCTGACGATGGAATTTGCATTTCAAATCGACACTCGGGATGGAATACTGGGTACCATCTTCGACAAAAACACCAATTGCGCCGTGTTCAACTTGAACTCCAGCCAGAAGGGCACAAGTGGCATGGTAGGCACGGGTGCATTTGCCAAAATTGCACTGGAAGCAAGCACCACGAACCTCGCGACAAAAGAGGCATTTGAGGCCCAGGCGAGCCTTGGGGATCTTGTCGATGTCACACACCACCTCTGTGCCAGACGCGTCCCGGAGGATTGTGGTCTCTTCAATGAATGACGCACAGCGGCGGTGTGCATGGCCTTTGCCATCCTCAGTCGGCAGCAGATCCTCATATTCGAGGTCATTGGGGCACAGCAGACACGGAAGCTTGCGTGGTCCATCAGGGTGGAGTTTGGGACGTTTGGTGTTCGGCCCGTCGTCCGGGTTCTTCCGTTTTCGGCCACGGGTTGAACTCTTTTCAGGCACGCTGCGTGGCGGTGTGAGAAGATCCGCGGTACCATCGTACCCCTCAAACTCGCTTTCGAATTCACCATAGTATTCTGGTGTGCTCTCGCCCCGTAGCTTGCGATCGATCTCGTCCACGTCGATCCAAACACTGTCTGCCTCGCAATTGCATTTCTTGGCGATGCGAGCATAGTCTAGCCACTGCTCCGTCGCGAAGTTGACAGACTCGGCGCAGTTGTATCCGATGTTGTATCCGGAATGATACCCATAGGGGAATGTAATGACGAATTCCCCTTCGTAATGGACGAGTCGGTTGACGGTGATGCCGTATTGCGATTTAAGGAGACTGGGCGAGACGAGATATGTCTTATGGCGTAGGAACTGGTCACAGTTTTTTGCATCACTTGGCCAGATACTTCGCATGGCTTGTTCAAAGCGGGGGGCATCCTCCTGCGAGATGCTGTACCACTGTTTGGGGGCGCCGAAGTGGATGTAGTTGATGCTGTATAGGTCAACATCCTCAAGATGCCATGCAAACGTGGCCTTCCACATGCCAAGGTAGAGATAAGCAGTATTGACGCCGGGAACTTTCTGACCCAAGACGTCAAGAAGATTTGGCAACTTGGCGACGTTCCATGATTCCGTGCTATCGTCAAAAAGTGAACCAGGCATATCAGCACCGTACAATGGTTGGTTGAACGTGAGAGATTTCCAGTAGTTGGCTTCCAACTCCTCACATCGTTCTGCTGTGTACTCTTCGTGGTCGTGGATACGGTAGTCAAAGCCCGCATACAGCTCCTCGTCGAGTTGATCTGGGGCATCGCCCCGGTTGTTCTTTCGACGAGAGGTCACGGACTTCGATTGACGTCCCTTCGGTTTCGTTGGGGGCAAGGATTCGCCATCACTCAAGTCTTCAGACTTGGTTTGAACTGGATTCGTTTCGGGCGAAACAGGCGTCGGGGGGCCCTCCAACCTGGACTTGTCGGCATCATCGGGAACGGGCTCCTCTTTGATTTTCCCTTGGTTCGTGCGCTTCGGTGGACGGCCAGGGCGGCGTTTCTGACCTTCTGGTCGAGCAGATTGAGGTCGGGGAGTTTGGGCCGAACGATTCACTCGCTCTTGGTTGCGGCGCCTTTCGCCCCTGCGAGCAGGGGGCTGGTGGCTGCTTTCTTCACAGAGACTTTTCCACTGAGGAAGATTGTACGAGCGTTGGCGTTCCTCGTTCGCTTGGGTATATTTACCATGCGTGCCGTAGAAGTCCTGCGTAATGGGGTTCTTTACCCGAATTTTCTTGACTTGTTCGTCTAGCGGCGGGAGCGATTCGGACCTTCAAAAGAGCACAGTGAGCAAAGCCATCCGTATGAGTCACGGAGAGATTACCTACCATTCCTTTGGAGGAATAACCTTCACGATACCCGAACGCATTCCATACTTGTTGATCTTCTTGATGAAAGCTTGGAAGTCTTGGAATTGGTCCATTGTCTAAAGCAAATTGCCGTTAGCTCATCTCCCACTTGGCTCCTGGTTCCGAGGTCGCCTAGTCCCTATATTTGCAGAAAATATGGACTGGAGTTAAAATGTTCACTCACAGGCTTGAAAACGGGGACACCGCCGTCACCATAGTAGTGATCGGGTTCGATATCTTCGATATCTTCGGCACCTTTGTCATCTTCGATCTTATCTTCCACTTCCTCCTGCTTGATGCGAATTTCATCGGGCGCCGGGGCGGACTGAGCATCAAGTTCAAGATCAGATAGCTCCGCGGGCATGCCTTCGGGGGCTTCCTTCTTGCCGCTGGCGCTCTGCGGTGGAGTGATGGAGGTGGAGTCGACGGCAGGACCTGCTGTGAGCAAGTCACTGGGCGGCATGTCGAGCGACGCCGCCATTGTCGAGTATGACGAAGCAGGGTTGGAACTGCTCAGGAGAGTAATTGCCGTCCTCAAATGGTGCGACCGCTGATCGACGGCGAGAAGGGAACTTTTCCCAGCGGTCGGGGAGAGCGAGAGTAGACGTTGGGTTAGATCAAACGGCAATTATTATCGAGGTAGGGAGAATCGTTAAAATGTGATGGCGGTCGGGTGCTGTGTCGAGCGTGCGGCGTAGTTGGAACGATTACGATAAGCTCGTTTCGGATGATTTGGTTTTTTTGGGCTGGGAGCAAAAAAGGGTTTAGTAAGTCACCGGTAAACTTGTTAAACTTGTAGCTGTGAGCGACAAATCTGTCGCCTGGAGGCAAAAGAATAGGGTAGGTTGCAGGAAATGAAGTCAGAAGTCCTTAAAGCAGCCCTCGAGACCATTCCAATAAAACTGCGCAGGTAACGCTAGGTTCTCCATGGAAAGGGAAGAGCAGCGAAGTGGACCAATCATGCAGGTGCCGGAGACGCTTGAAGGTGGAGCGGTGCACGATGGCCTGACACTGAAAGGAGGCAGGGGCAAGTGGGAACAGGGTGAGGAATGATGGGCTTGAAATTGGACTAATCAGAGCTCGAATATGGCAAGGGTGGGAATCGTCCGATCATAGGGACTTTTGGCCTGGACATCTGGGAGCCGCGAAATTGTACTCGTACCATGCCCGGTCTCGGCTAAAAGGAACTCCCTCAGGGGTGCATATACAGACATAGGCGGCTCAAAGTAGAACACTTACCAAATAAGAGGATAGGACACACAATATTGACGCCTGAAAAACAACAGAAAGATGAAAAGAAGGTATCACAAATGGTTAGGATAGAGCTTGGTCAATGCACCCTGAGGCTTTGCACTGCTGTCACGTGATTCTGGATTATGTGATAGGTTTCATCTTTCACCGGGGCAAAGAAAGTTATTAGGTCGGTCGATACGGAGTAGTTCTCTGTATTCTAGGCAGAACGTGGAAAACTGCTCAGATTGACAAGTCTTTAAAGGTTTTGTTTGTCAACAATAAGCCACTATGTTAACAAGCTCGGCGTGAAGCGTTAAAACGTTAATCAAACATCAATACCTCAATACATCCATGTATTTGGTCATTACGGTCAGCCAATCTCGGATACCATCGGACCCGAATTATTACGTGCTCCCCCTTGGAATGGAAATGGTTTTGGACCTCAAAATAAGATTGGCTACACCATTCCAAGGTTGATATTGGATTCAGAGGATGATATGCAGACCACAGAGCAAACCACGTTCCGATGTTCCCTGTGTACCTCGTATCATGAACAGTTTCCCGCCCTCTTCCTATTTCCACCCCGACATTCGGTATAACCAAAATGACGTGGGCCAACACCGTCATAGAGCATATAACAGATTACGTAGAAATATGGATTTCGATCACCCACTCAAGACCAGGACGGCTATCCGCAGAGCCGTCCATCAATAACAAAAACAAGAAAGTAAGAAAACAAAATGGAGTTATGAGGGCCGAGATCGGTCGGCTTACAGAGCTATGCAGATCTTCAGGTGGATGTGGAAAGGGACCGTTGTTTTGGGATCTCCGATCTAATCTTAGCTCAAAGGCCAAGGCGCTTGGATCACTCTAAGGTCACTTTTGGATTGTGTCATAAAAGTGTTTCTCGAACTTCATCTGGTCTATTTCTATTGCACCCATTCATCGTACAGCTTGGTATCGAGATCTATGTATCCGTCCACGACCTTTAAACCCCGTAGCCTTTCCTGGTCGACGCGCTCCCAAGTCCATTCCTCCGAGCTCCACAAGTCTTTGTTATCTTTCTGCTGTTTTTCGAGAATTTCTTGCCCGGGGATCTGATCGGCGTTCATTTTCAAAACTTCCCGAACCAACGACCCATCAACCCCACCTGTCGCCGTGATACCTTCCCCAGCGCCAGGTGTGTCAACACCAGAAGCTTCGGCGGAGTCGATCAGAGCGGCGTTGGCTTCGTTTTCGGGTGGCGTAGGGAGGAAGCCACTAGTGCGTAGAATCCGCTCCGGTGAAACGGTCAAACGACCCTTCTTCACGACATACTTGCTCACAGCCACGGCGAGCACCGTCTTTTCGCCTCCACGGCGGGCAGGTCGCATGAAGCAGGTCAAAACATACATCCATTTCTTATCCCAAGAGATAACTTTGGAGTGCATTTCGTACAATTCGAAAGGTTTAATTTCGCGCTTGAATGTGCAGTAAACCGATCCCAGCACGATGGACACAGGTTTGCGTCTTGGGACGGGCTTGCCTTCTGCCTTGCTCGCGGCGAGGAATTCCTGATCTAGCTCCTTGCTCACCATGCCCACACCAGGGCTGTATAGGCGGCTGACGAGTGCTGTGCGCGAGACGTCCAGGTCTGTGAAATAGGTGCTGTTCGACTTGTGCAGATTGTAATCAGTTTCCAGCAATGGCGTACGGGATGTAACCATGCATGACACGAAGACTGGGTGCGTCGGTTTGCCTTGGGCGTCCACAATCGCCTTTCCACTCGGAAACAAGGGTGCGCTGGGTTTCAATCGCAAATTGCCCAAGAAGTGGTACAGTATGCGGAACTAGCCACTCAGTCAGCTGTGTAAGTCATGGACTCGGGAGCAGTCTTCTCTCATGCAAGAAGCCGACTTTATCGCTATCGGTCCCCTAGATACCTCGGAACACTTACATGCCATATGAGGGGAAGGCTCTTCAAATTGAAGACTGCCAGGAGCAAGGCGAGTGTTTTCCAGGAGGCTAGCGACATTGCGCCTGCCAAGATATCGCGCATGATGTCCATCTGGGGAGCTCAAATGCCTCGGTTGAAGATATACCTATTCGTTCTGGTCGAAATTCCAGACCTCAAGACGTAGTTTGTCGAACAGCTCTTTTTCGTGTCGTAGGTATTCGCAACAAAGAGAAGGGAAGGAGCAAAAAGACAGAGAAGCTTAGAGGTTTGGGGGGAAATGCCCTGGTGGTACAAGGGATGTATAAAGGACGGTGAGAGGCTCTTCCAAGGTTCTGATGTGAGCTCTGGAGATAACTAGACTTTACCCCGGTTCATCTATACTTCAATGGATGAGCGAGGCTGAGAGAGATCATGCAAATTTGGCAAGAGCTCATGCCCATATAAATAAGAGACAGAGTTTGTCACAGATTTGCGATTGCCCGTGTTTTGGCAGTATTTGATGAGTCCCAAAGCCGGGCCTGCCCATCGATAACCCGTGAACTCCTTTTTGTTGGGAGCCGAGGCCAGCTGCAAGAGTGGACACGTGCACGTGAGATTGATTAGTCATGATATTCAATCTAAAGTGCTTCAGGGCTCTGCCGGCGATTTTATGTTTACTTTTGACACATATTCTACATACAAATATCCATTAAAGAAAGCCACCATATCTTTGGCTCTCCTGTCGGGATGAGCAAGATTCAACACATGGTTGACTTGGATTGGAAGGAATTTGAAGATCCCGGAACAACGATACCTAAACGACGTACTGATAAGAGGTTAGCAGGCTGAAATTTGGCTTCGCCGGCTGCAATGACATCAAAAGAACTCACCGGAATGAAAAGGTATGGTACTTCCTTCTCATACTGCTTCCAAGTCTCACCGTACTTGTTCCGGCACTTGGTAATGTCTCTTCTAGCACGATGGGCAATCATGACACTGAAGAAAACCGGATAAAACCAAGGAAATGGGCTATCAAAGCCTGTAATTAACCCCCATGACAAAGCGAAGAACATATCGCAGCTATAGTGAATCTTGCGAGCCAACCCATACCATCCATCAGCAAGGATTGTATCGCCGTTTTCTGTCACCAGGGTCTTCGGGTTGTGAACCTCCTGCCAAGGGAGCTGCGGGAATGTTTTGCGTTTGACGAATGTGCCCCGCTCCATCATACGGAAGGTGTTCTTTTGACTGTTTGTAGTATCCCAGATCCAATAGACGAAAAGGTATGACACAAAAAGTGCCGCCAAGGCACACTTGTTCCATGCGTACGTCGCGGGGTGGCGGTTGGCGAGGTACAGAACACAATGACAGTAAGACAAAGGGACACCAGCCATGTTCCAGAAAGTCAGCATAAATCCAAGCTTCTCTTGGTACATGTCCCATGTCGTCGTAATCAAATGCTCGGCCTTACTGCAGGCATTGGCGTAGAGAAAGTGTGCCATGACCAAGAACATGACCTCTCCAGACACATACCCGTAGCGCTCATACTGCCTGGTAGCAGCTGCGAAGCTCAATCCGAAAAGGATGAACCACGGGATACGGACTTCGTGGAACATTTTGAAATCCAGGATGCCAAACATGCGTGGGTTCAATTCAGCACCCATGAAAAAGTCGTAGATTGGATAGCCAGTGATCCGATGTTGCGCACCTCGTGCAAAGGCAGAAAAGTACGCGACAAAGCTGCCAATGAACCCCGAGAGAATCGCCACGGAGAGAAGTGGACCGAACTCATCCAGAAAGGTATAAATGGGGAATAGCCCAGTGCAATGCAGAACACTCATGACCAAAATGGTAAAGTAGAAGCTCACATAGGCAGAGCAGTGGTACTCCAACTGCTTTCCTCCCAAGTGGGGGAGAGGCTTCCCGTAGCAGGTAAACCCAGGCAAGAGAACATAGCATGCTGCTTCGAATATGTAGTATGTCCAGTAAATCCGCCACGCCCTCAAGTGGGGAAATGCCTCGGTGTAAACTAGATGACACAAATGTTTCCCGAAACGAGCCCACGATTGTCCGTTCTGCGGAAGAGGCAGCTTCCCATCATAGTAGGTAGCGCCAATCCACATGTAGTACATCAAAAGAGGGAAGCCGATCATCAAGGCTAGATTGCCGAGCGAGCCACCGAATTCGAAATGTCCGGAATAATCGACTTTGGGGTCCATGCCTGGGCGCCAACCTCCAGTGATGTGCTCTCTCGCATAGTCATCCTTTGAGAAGGATGAGCCGGTTGAGTTTGACCCAGGAGCTCCCCGGTCCTGATCATGTTTCCGACGTGTTTTGACTTCGGGGCTCATCTTTGTCGTAGAATGTGAAGGTTCAGGTAGGGTTGAAGGGTTCGAACAGAAAAGAAGTTGCGCGCCAGTGGAAAACAACCAGAATGAACCAGAAACTCAGACATCTTATACCCACGGCAGGTCAGGGGCACAAACAGCCAAGATGGGAAACAAAGCCCTGGAGAAGGTCGACAAATATAGTACTGATTAGGTTTAGACTCCGTTGTAGGCTGTGGGCTCGGTTCAGGGTCCGCCATCTCGATCTATTTGGGTTTAGACTCCGATGTCTTGATCGGGCCCACTTTGATTGTCCTTCCAGGCTGCCAAGACTCAAGCCTTGTTCGCAATTTGTCTATGCCAGCATTGAATAGTAGCTCAACCCTTGGAAGCGATGAAACGTTTGTCAGTATCACAGTGTGGTTGAATTCCTGTTGATATATTCCCCGAAACCTTGTTTCAACCAGGATTCGAAAGATATAGAGAAGGATCTTTATGAATATTTGAGAGTGTCGCGTATGAGGTACCAACAGGCTCCTGTTAAAATCGTCAAGAGGAGATACTACAAGTACGTGCTCGAAGCGTCGAAATATGCGGTTGACACCACAGAAACCCGACCTCGGGAGTTGGTTCAAACGAACGGGTCCGTGTGACGTCAGGTGATCTTATCTCAACTACATTATTAAGCGTCCCTTATCGACTCCTTCCTCAGGCTGGAGTCTTCCAAGGTTCCTTCACCTGGGCAGGTAATTATGACTGATCGATTGATCTCATGAATTACCAGACCATCAGTATGGACGGCAATGCCTCCGAAGAGCGCCACCGTATAGTGGACAGGTCCTCATCGGACGGACCCGTCTTCGATTCCACCGATCCTACACCAGACCGCGGAGCTCCCGCCACGTCCCCGCAGAGCTTTACTCCGCGCTCACTCCTCGTCGGTCTCATCATAGGTGCTCTGATAACATTCTCGAACACCTATTTTGGCCTACAGACAGGATGGATCAGCACAATGGCTATGCCGTCGGCCTTGATCGGCTTTTCCGTCTTCAAGGTGTTGTCGAAGCAACTCTCCTTCCCGTTCACGCCGGTTGAGAACGTCTTGATTCAGACAGTGGCCGGAGCAGTGGGCACCATGCCACTCGGATGTGGATTTGTTGGTGTCATACCTGCTCTGGAGTTTCTGATGAAGTCCGGCGAGGATGGACCCGAAGGCGATGGCGGAGATGGAGAGGGCGGCCCTTTGAACCTGAGCTTTGCGAAGCTGGTCATATGGAGCCTTGGAGTCTGTCTGTTTGGTGTCGTTTTTGCCGTTCCGCTTCGGAAAGAAGTCATCGTTCGCGAGAAGTTGCGCTTTCCCAGTGGAACCGCTTCAGCGTTGATGCTCAAGGTTCTACACGGTTCCGGGGGCAATGAAAAAGTTGTGGAACCAGAAGGCTCTGGTTCTGGCGTCTTGAATACGCGACTTGACGCTTCACAGTCGCAAGAGAACACTGGTCTTTTGAAGGACGTCGATGCCGAAGATCAGGCTTCGAAGGAACAAGATTGGCGTTCGAAGATGCGCTTGTTGATTGGTGCCTTTACAGTTTCGGGTGTATATGTGGGTTCATTCGGGAATTTGAATTGATCGAGCTATGCTAACCTACTCAGACATTATTTTCTTACTTCGTGCCTCTAGTCCGCGATATCCCATTGTTTGGTATGGGTATGGCCCACAATTGGCTGTGGACTCTCAACCCCTCGCCTGCATATATCGGACAGGGTATCATTATGGGGCCATCAACGTGCATGCATATGCTTTTCGGTGCAGTGCTTGGATGGGGTGTCTTATCACCGTTGGCAAAAAGCCGCGGCTGGGCCCCTGGTCCAGTGGACAGTTGGGAAGATGGCAGTAAAGCGTGGATCGTGTGGATTTCCCTGGCGATCATGCTTGCGGACTCCCTTGTGAGTCTCGGGTGGCTTATACTGAGGCCCATTGTGAACCGCTCGCCACAGTGGATAGCTTGGTTAAAGTCAACTCGCGCCGGACAGTGGATCGCACTTCGAGTGAACTCCGGTCAACACTCCTATATAAATTACTCCGCATTAGAGCCTGAGTCCCATGTCTTGGCTCAAGAGAATGATCACCCTTCTCAGGTCAAGACATCCACCAGCGACGAGGAGTACGACGCTCCGCCGTCTCAGCTCATATCGACACGTACAGTGGTCATTCTTCTTCCACTGACTCTTCTACTCAATGTTGTATGCATGCACATTGTTTTCGGCGACATTATCTCCCCCTTCCTCTCCACCCTCGCTACTCTCTTGGCCGTGGTCCTATCTATCATGGGAGTCCGGGCCCTCGGCGAGACTGACCTCAACCCAGTGTCAGGTATCAGCAAGCTCACGCAGCTGCTATTCTCACTCGCCACACCGTCATCCCATTTCTCAAGGCGTACTGCGTTGGTCACAAATCTTCTTGCTGGTGCAGTCTCAGAGTCAGGTGCCCTGCAAGCAGGTGACATGATGCAGGATCTGAAAACCGGTCACCTTCTTGGCGCGAGCCCAAAGGCTCAATTCTACGGTCAAATGATTGGAAGTCTCGTGGGTGCAGTCTTATCAGCAGCTGTTTATAAACTATACGTGAACGTGTACGAGGTGCCCGGGGATATGTTCCAGACGCCCACTGCTTATGTTTGGATTTTCACTGCTCGCCTCGTGACTGGCCAAGGCCTACCAGATATGGCCTGGCAAGCCTCCTTCGTCGCTGGTACTGTGTGGGTCAGTATAACTGCACTGAGAATTGCGACTGCATCCCCCGCATTCTCACACAACGGAACTCCTCCGGCTTGGAGATCTTGGATCCCAGGGGGAATTGCAGTGGCCGTTGGAATATTCAACGTTCCTTCGTTCACCTTGGCCAGGGCAATCGGAGGTATCATTGCATGGTGGTGGTCGAGGAAACACTCTCAGCCCAGTAAAAACCAGCAAACTGTCCCTGAAAATGGCGACAGGGGATCTTCCTCGCAAACCACCACAGGACCTGAGATACCCTCTATCCAGGGCCCCTCAGCAGCTGAAGACTCTGAGAAAGCAGATGCTGCCTCATCCACTGTTGTCGTGCTTGCATCTGGTCTCATTTTGGGCGAAGGCATAATGAGTATTGTGAACCTCCTTCTCGCAAGTGGACGAGTGCCACACCTTTGATGAAACAGAGAACCTTGGAAGGGGAATGTCTGGGCACATATATTGAAAAAGCCTTATGACTATATTCATATACTATAGACGATACCCCAACCTTGAAAGTGGGTAAATAAATTTCGGGTTTCCCCAGCAATATTTTATACACAGAAACGAGCCTCCAGGGGTTTACTTCAATCTCCAGGATCGAAACGAATTTTTAATGACCTCGGAGACAATAAATAAAAGTCCGCTCAATCAGTAACATAGCAGACTGCGATATGGCCCAACCTTGGAAGCTCACCAGCCCTTCAATGTACCAGTCACTACCTAAGCATTCGAATTTCCTCTAGTTGGGCCCAACCCTGGAAAATTGCTAAACAACCCGTGGACATCTATCTCCTTCGTCAATTCATCGAGAGCCCGTGAGATTCCCAATATCTTCATGTATTCTGTGGTGCTTTATCTTACAGTTCAACTCTTAGCCACCGGGTCCACCTGATAGCTCTGCGGGTTGTGTTTCTCGTCTAATTCCAAGCTCCTGTGGATATCCTTGATACTCAGTCCTTGAGAATTTGGAGCTTATTACAGACTGCGAGAGGTTCCCAGATTGTAAAGACACATCGGTTGGCTTCTCTCCTGGTGTGAGCTTTCTTCGGCGGCGTAAAAATAGCCAAAAAAGCACGGCCACAATGGCCACTCCTCCAACGCCACCAACAACGCCACCTGCTATGGCTCCAGTATTATTTGAGGAAGCTGGTTCAGGCTCACTCGTACTCGTGGGACTTGAAGATGAAATGGCAGAACTGGTAGAAGTAGACAAGATTGTAGAGGAGAAATGTGTTGAACTGGGTGTGGGTGTGGCTATATTTGATCAAATCATTAGGAAACAGGCCGGGATTTGGGAAGAGAGTAGGCAAAATGTTACCTGAAGCAGTTGAAAGAACCCGTAACTCTGTCTGGCCATACACCAAATCAGACAATTGGTCTGCACATCCAGCTCCGCCATCTTCGAAAGCGAAGGCATATTTGTCTTGTGCGCAGCAAAATGCATCGGTAGTCAGGTTTGAACTGGTCGAGTATAGATTTGCCCGAGAATTAGCACAATTATCGTCAATCTTTTGACTACATTGTGCATTGGATCCGCAGCAGACAACGTTGAGCTGGGGGCCTGGGCAGAACATATTTCCAGGACAGCAGGCATGGAACGGGGTGGATGTTTCACCACAGTCTGTCTCGGTGCTCAGACATGACCCATTCCTGCGCATAGCATAGCCGGGCACCGTGGCCATCGGGGATGGCTTCACCAAAAAAGAACCTTGGAAGTTAAGAAAATAGAAGGGTTGATATAAAGAGCCCCCCAGGGCTGGAGAGGGGAGATTAAATTATATTCCCTCGGCCCCTGGTCATCTCCTGGGCAATCTAACCCGAGTAATAAGATAATGGACTAGGTAGGCACAGACCAAGTTGAGCTAACTCCAAAAGGAGATCAAAATAACAAGATCCCTGAATGCAAAGTCGTTTAAATGTATTCTCGGGTCCATTGAATTTAAAAATTGAGTACGGAGTACCACAAGGCGCCAGACCCCCCAATAAGATCCATTATGGTGCTGGGAGTATATGTACTGAACTGAGCGAACAGTAGGTATACCAAGGTATATAGGTATCTACACTGTAATAACAATCAGCACAGACTCCAGGGCTGTGAGCACAGGTCTTGGAATTGTGGCCAAACCCTGCTTCAAGCATGATCTCAGTATAACCCAATCCCTGTCATCGAATTATCCCTCTCTGTGAGAAACACTTGTGGTAGCCAAATCGAAATATTTCAACTTCATCACTGAAGACAAGCGATTATCTGGGTTCTATTCTTGATATAAAATTACCCTAGAACACGATCACAACAAACAGTATCTCGATTTTGTGTGATCATATCCAACCAGCACATCGTACTCAATGCGCGAGTCATTAGTGCCGGCTTGGCTGATGAGAAAGAACAGTTTAGTAAAGAATTCCAAGTCTGCCGCTGGCCTTGACGCGATATTTTTGATCATAGTAGGTCTATGGCCTAATTGCATGGGCTCAATGTAACTTATATGCTTGTACGGAGTACTCCGTAAACCCAGTTCCAATAGGACAAACCAGGCAAAGACTTCGTCCTCGTGTACAGAATACGTCGGGCAGTACTCCGTAAGCGCCGAAGCTATTCATGCATAGTCAGTGGGGCTATGTGATGCAAAAGGTGATTGGGCTGTTTTGGTTGGGGGCGAAAAACACCCCTGTCAGGGACAAATGTAGAGGGGCCACAGGAACAAAGGCTAAGAAAAGCGATTATACGGAGTACAAATACATAGACTGAGGCTTTGAGATTTTTCCTTTTATCCTCGTACTCTTTGTAGTAAACTGAATGGTGGTTCGTGAGTCGTGGCTATACACGGGTTGTGTTGTGCAGCAGGGTGTATGTCATAGACCGTGGGGGTCTGAGATCGCACGGTGAGGGCAATTGAGCTTTAGAGCTCAGATGTCTCAGCCGCAAATAGAGATTAAGCTCAGCCGGTCTCCCGGCAGATCAGTGAGATTGCAAGATCAGTGTCTCTGACGTGTGTAATACCTGTGTGCAGGGCCATCATGATTTCTGTACCTTCCCCTTGAGTGCACCACTTTTGATGAACTATCTCAGATATTTGAGTGACCTTCCGCTCAAAGTGTACTCTGTATCGGCGGTAGCAGTGGTAATTACACGCAGGGGGGTTTGTTTGCTTCTTGGCAGAGACTAGCATGGGTTGCGGAACGCGGCCACAGCCTGGCGACTCTAGTCGCCCACGCTAGCAGGGACCTCACTTTAATGATTGGCGGTTTCCCTGCGTTTTCATAAATTGGGCATGTGGGTACGTACGGGCCGCTGGCCGACTCGCAAACCAAATCTAACCGAAGTGTGCTCCACCGACAGGTTCGCCTACCTAGAGATACACTGGACTTTTGCCCACGTAAAGAGGACACTTCGTACGGAGTGTTTCGTAAAATGACGATTGATTCGCATTATCACGTGTAATATCACCCACTTTAGAGCGCTAATCTGTCAATCTGAAGTTCTCCTGAGTCCAAGATCTTTCTTTGCATGGCAAAAATGTCATTGTCTACTCTTTATTCACGAAATTGGATTTCAGTTATCACCACCCTGGCTATCGTTCTTTGGATTGCTAGCCATGGCTTCCATAAATCAACAGAGATCACCGAGCCCGGTACAACCAAACTACCGCGCAATGCTTTCGCTACGATCTTGACTTCAAACCCGGGAAAAGGGCCAGAGTCCCCCGATGTTGAAGAGCATTACCTTCAAGCTGCCCGGCTACTATCCTTCCAGCTACTTCGAAACCCACGTACGCGGAATAGGAATGGCATTCCATTTCTTGTTTTGGTTACACCAGATGTACCTCAAAGAGATCGCGATATCTTGAGCCGAGAAGGGGCCAGAGTAATTCCATTGCAAGATCATGAGGCGGGTTGGGCCTCTCGGCCACCAAGTTTGAACAAAATGCTTGCCAGATTAAATCTTTGGAAACTTGAGCAATACCATAAGGTTGCTTTTCTGGATGTTGAAACCGTGGTACTTCGGCCTCTTGATGGAATCTTTGAAGATTTCACCACAACAATGCGTACCACGATCGACCCTGCTTCCAAACTTCCGAAGAAGTACATTATGGCCGCGCGGACTGATTCTTTGATGGATCCGAATTCGCAGGTCCAGTCAAACCAAGACCAAATATGGCCCCAAAAGAGACACATGAATACTGGGTTCTTTATCTTACACCCTTCCAAAGATCTTTTTGAGTACTATATGAGTCTGGTTCCGATGCTAGACACAGATGACTCCAACCATTTCGAAGACGATATTCTTGACTATGCCCACCGAGAAGATGGGCCGATGCCGAGGCAGGTCCTTGGGTCTGAATGGAACTTGAACGATGCGAGCCAGTCTGATTATGAAAAAGGGTTGAAATCAATCACGCGCCAGTGGTGGCGTCCTGTCGAAAACAGCTTTGTGGAGAGTTTGATCGCGATGTCCCTGGACGAAATGACTGCATATTTGAATCATTGATTTAATGAAAACACTGGTCGGCAAACATCTAATCCTAAAGCATGTCATGCGAATTGATAGATGGTCTGTTAACAAAGATGTATAGATGGGCTCGCGTTAAGACTTTGGTCAAAGGAGCAGAAATATATGAAAATGTAAATTATTGTGAGATCAAGGAGAGGGTGTGCTGAATCTTAATTGATATGTTTGGGGGCGCTGCCACTTTTGGTTTGCCTTTTATCATCTCTCGCGGCTCCGCGTCTTCTCTCCCCAACTTTATTTCTTTGCCTTGCCAGTGCTTTTCCTCCCCACGCCACGTGCGATCTTGAACCTTAAATGGACTTCCACAGCCACGAAGATTCGTTCTGATATTTTCCCATGGCAACACAATCAACCATCCCCGCAAAAGCGTATGCGACTGAAAACACATATACAGGCAGTGCCTATCGTTACCTTTGTTGCCCCCTCAACGGCCAGTACCGACATGCCCCGCAAAATTACCCGATGCGATCTGCCGAATATCCGCCAAAAAGCTTTGCTCTACATACGGTAGGGCCCGTAAGGGGCTCGGACTTAGGAGTACAAAACGTTTGTTAGGACCGAAATGCCGAAAATGCTGCAACCTCCAGGGTGACTGAAAACCCCAACCTTGACACCTCGGAGCCGCAACCAAACACATCTCCGATATCGGATTAACGTGTCGAGCACTGATGAGGAGATAGATCATCATCAGTCTATTAATCAGAAATACCAGAGGGAGCGAGAGGTTTCGCCTCATCTCTGACTTGCCATGGTTTCAATATGGACGAAGCGTGGGCTTTTCAACAGTCAAGCTTCCGAGAAGCATTCGGAATTTGATTCGCCGCCGCTCGATCCTGAATACTTAGTCAAATGGGACCGAGACGACCCCTTGAATCCTCAAAACTGGTCTGTCAAGTACAAATGGTGGGTGACATTTCAACTGGGGATGCTCGCTTTGGCAGGTAGCTTGGGTTCAAGCATCACCACGCCCGCCGATGACACCATCGCGAAGTATACTGGCGTCAGCAGTGAGGTCGCTGTGTTGGACGTTTCACTCTATCTGTGAGTTGATTTCAGACTGATTACGCGACACTGACTAACATTATCCCAGACTTGGATTCGTTTTCGGTCCTATCATCTGGGCACCCGTCTCAGAAATCTGGGGCCGAAGGATCAGTATTCTCCCTGCCGTCTTTTGCCTAGCTCTCTTCTCTGTGGGAACAGGGGTCAGTAGAGATGCATCCTCGGTCTTCGTCACGCGATTCTTTGCTGGGTTCTTCGGCTCCGCGCCTATAAGCAATGTCGTCGCCGCCTTGGGCGATATGTGGAGCAAAGAGACACGGGGAACGGCAGTCAGCCTTTATGCCGTGGCTGTCAATGGTGGCCCGGCGTTGGGTCCTGTCATAGGTGCCGCTCTCGTGATGAATCCAAATTTGGGCTGGCGCTGGACTGGATACATCCACGCGATCTGGGTCTGGGTGATTTTCACATTGACCTTCTTCTGTCTGCCGGAGGTATACCCTCTGATTCTACTCAAGCGTAAAGCACAGAAGCTTCGCGAGGAATCAAATGATTCAAGGTTCTACCACCCCCATGAACATTTGAAACTAGATGTACGATCAGTTCTCACGAAGCAACTTGCTCGTCCCTTACGAATGCTCATCACTGAGCCGATTGTGACCTGTATCGCTTTCTACGCAGCTTTTGTGTACGGTGTCATGTATCTTACTCTCGAAATCTTCCCCCTTGCATTCCAGGAAGCCCGTGGATGGAATCACCTTGTTGGGTCGCTTCCTTTCTTGGGCTTATTGATTGGTGTGATATCATCAGTAGGTCTCAACATTTGGAACCAATACCGCTACAACAAAGTTTCGCTTGAGGCAGGTGGAAAGGCTGTGCCGGAAGCCAGGCTACCACCAATGGCGTTCGGCGCAATTTTCATTGTTGCCGGGCTATTCTGGTTTGCTTGGACCGCCGAACCACCCCATCATTGGATCCTGCCATGCTTGGCGGCAGTTTTCATCGGCGTGGGGTTCAATTGCATTTTCCAGCAGTGTTTGAACTTTCTGGTCGATGTGTACAAGGTCTACGCTGCTAGTGCCACTGCCGCAGTCACCCTACTTCGAAGTCTCATGGCTGCCGGGCTTCCCTTGGCAGCTAAGCCGATGGTCAGGGCATTGGGTATCGGCCCTGCTGTTTCAATTGTTGCAGCGGTAGCTGCAGCATTGATACCTGTGCCCTTTTTATTCATGAAATATGGCCCACAATTACGACGATATTCGAAGCTTGCACCTGAAGATTTATGAAAAGCGACGTTTTTGTTTTTGTTTTTGTTTGGTGATTTTTCAAATAACCCGAAAAGATTTACACATAGACATTACTTATGGCTTTCAGCTTAGGCGAAGTTGAAATTTCACTGGAATTTGTTGGTCTGGTCAACTCGTATATCTACTTAGCTCTAAACTATCTTTGCACATTGTCAAGCAACACCTGTTGGTACCACCAAATGTCTGAAAATGGTTCGATAAGGGATTGGACGCTTACGAGTCTATTGTCGGTGAAGCATCAATATCAAAACGGACGGTGAGAGAGCTATAATCAGACCACCAAGTGAGGACACGAGAGATGTGCACATTGCCTCTAGGGAAAGAGGAGAGAACGAGACAAGCCACAGCTTTGCCCAAAGATGTACCCAAAATCTTTTGGTACTCGGAGCTACCATAGTCAAGTGTCTGGTAACCTTTCATTTGCTCTTCAGTGAGGAGTTTGCGCCCGGGGTACAGCCCATTACTCACATACCCCTCAGTTTCCATGTTGACCACATCAATAAAAACCACATGCTTTAGGCTGTGAATTCCAAAGGTAGAGTCATACAAAGCCCTAGCGATCTCGTTCCAATGAGGACCCTCTTTTCTAAAGATAGTTGTGGCAATGATGATACCGGGTCCCATTATGTGACGGTATGAATTCTTAACCCATCGATGGCAATTTTGTCTTTTTCTTGTCACGTATGTCTCGAGATACGCTTCCCCTGGGGCAAGATTCATTGATCGAGGATCGCCACCTTTTAGATTTCCCATCGGAGCAGAGGTGAAGAACTGCTCCTCCATCACCCAGCGGTCCGACTCTGTGGCCCAGGCAAGCATCTCCTGCCTAGTTAGCGTTGAAGAGGCAATATTGCATCCTTTTGAATTCGGGTTGCTTATCCATTCCTGGTATTGAGCTCCCAACTTGCGATACCGCTGAAAGTTGCCGGCCCTTGGATCTTGTGCTTCCATGACCACGCTTGAAAAATGTTATCCGATTAAATGCCAATCGGTAGGTCTTGAAGAAGATTTAGTTCCCTAATTGGTAATTGAATATTGGAACCTTGGAATTGAAATCGAGGTGGTCACTCCCTAAATACGGGTCTTGATGTATACATTGCGCAGGCGAGGGCCAAGGACAGCTCTTTTAACTGATTTCATCGGCATTGTGTCTTTGTTGAACGAAACATCTTCACGTTAGCCTTGGAAAAGGATGTAAGAAACCCATATAATTATAAAAAGACTTCATCTCCATTATATGTACAGACAAAGGGGAAACACATGACCTAGGACCGACTAGGTACCCACGCATAAAACAATGAGACTCGGATTCAAGTCTTTGCCTAGATCTGCACACAAAGAATGTGCATTGTATTAAGTATTATGTCCAAACTTGGGAAAGAGCCAGCATCTGGGGTTCACCAGATGACTGTCACCTGGGCATTCTAAGTTTGTTGCCTGTCCAGGCAAAGATATGAGCCTTGGAAAAAGCTATCATAATCGATCTACACCACGTACACCACCTGGGCAGGTTCATCCCCAGGTGTTCCAAGGTTCTCAAATCAGCTATACCCGTCGACCGAAACTACTCACAGGTATTGTGCGGATTAACGGATATATCGCCGGAACTTCGGATTTATATTAAAGTCTGGAGCAGATCCACAGTGACGCCGATCAGATTTACACTTCCATTATCAGCATCTTATAAGTATGAAATGTTCCTGTGGTTTGGGGAAGCATTGGGTTTTCATTGAAATGGAGTTGATTCGCGACACTACTCTCGGCAAGTTTGTCCGTCTTCTCGGGGGGAAGCAACTCCTACCCTACCCCGAGGAAGCTGATCCTTCAGCCTGGACAAGCTATGTTCAACACTCCCAAGAAAAAGGTGATCCTGACATCATCCCGGAAATTTGCGATGAAACTTGCGACTCCTATGGAATGTACACGGTCTTTTCACAGGCGACCTTGACTGAACCCAACAGTCGCCGAGGGAGCTTTTTGAAATATGGTAATGAGTTCAAAACAATTGGTTGGACAGGACCGGGTGACATTGAGGTTTGATTTAACCGACTCCATTCAAAACCTCATTCGCAATACTAAGAATTGTCACAGAGCCCTCAAGCTTGGTCAACCAGCAAGAAAATGTTTGCCAGTCTACAGATTTGGCTTCTCACTTTTGCCATCTACATTGGTTCTGCAATATATACACCCGGTATCGTGGGTGTCAGTGAGCAATTTCACGTTAGCACTGTCGCAGCTACGCTTGGATTGACGACATTCGTGTTTGGATATGGGATAGGTATGGATTCTCTGTAACGTGGGATATAGATCCATGGATTTTCATTTACTAATTTCCCATTCGGGTGAATAGGGCCTATGCTTTGGTCTCCTTTATCGGAGATTCCAATGATAGGAAGAACCTCTATCTACATGAGCACTTTGGCTGTCTTCGTGTTCTTCAATTTCGGTGTCATCTATGCTAAAAACTTTGGCATGTTCCTCGCCTTCCGGTTTCTGACTGGATTTTTCGGATCCCCTGCCCTTGCGACTGGCGCAGCATCGATGGGTGACATCTGGAACAATCGACTATGCGACTACATGATTGCCATATGGGGCTGCTTTGCCGTTTCAGCCCCCGTTCTAGGTCCAGTCATTGGTGGTTTCGCCAGCTCGGCCAAGGGATGGACCTGGACGATATGGCCACTCATGTGGATATCTGGAGCCATCCTTGTGTTCTGTCTCGTTTTCCTCCCAGAGACATTTGGTCCAAATATTCTATACAGACGGGCAAGAAGATTGAGAATGGTCACTGGGAACCAGAATCTCTTCTGTGAAGCCGAGATCGAGCTTTCAAGCATGAGCAAGACGGTCAGTCATTTGAACCTAGATATTGTCCCATGTTCTCTACTAATATGTGGTGCAGAGTATCATATTTGAGGCATTGATTCGTCCGTTTCAGCTATGCTTCCTCGAACCGATTGTGTTGCTTTTGAACCTCTACATTTCACTCATATATGGTATTCTCTACATCTGGTTCGAAGCTTTCCCAATTGTGTTCGAGGAATTGCGGGGATTCAACCCCGGTGAAAATGGATTGGCTTTCATGGGCTGTCTTGTTGGCTGCTGCTGTTTCGCGGTGCCCGGATATTTCTATTGGAAATACAAGTGGCAGTCAAAACTTGCCGACAGTGAGGGAAACATACCCCCCGAAGAGCAGCTACCGCCCGCTTGCTTTGGCGCTATCTGTCTTCCAATCTCCCTTTTCTGGTTTGGATGGACCGGTAATTACCCTTCAGTCCATTGGATCTCTCCGGTCTTGGCATCGTTGCTCTTCACCGTCGGCGCGGTTCTCATTTTCAACGCAATCTTTTGCTACCTGGCCCACGCCTACCCTAAATACGCAGCCTCCGTACTGGCTGGGAACGATTTCCTACGCTCATCTTTTGGTGCCGGTTTCCCCTTGTTTGCCACTGCTATGTTTCACAACCTAGGAGTTGGGTGGGCGTGCACCGTACTCGCTTGCCTCACCATTGTGTTTGTGCCCTATCCCTTTTTACTTTACTTCCGAGGAAGAAGGCTTCGATTGGCTAGCAAGTACGCTGATCATGGATTTTGAGCCTGCTCACGGGTGGTGACAAGAATCTTGCCGAATGCGAGCCCAGATGTAGTATACTTCTGAGTGGGTAGTTTGGCCTGCCATTACCTACACAATTCAAACAAATGGGAATGACAAACAGTCGAACGCGAGGCTCAGTCTCGATAATCTCTTATCAAAGTACCGGCCGGAGGTCTCCGACAACTTCCAACTCTCACAAACTTCCAAGGTTTTGCAGCGTTTACACGCTCCGTATTTCAAGAGTGCTTTGACGACCTATTTTACGAGTAGGTTGACACGCTACCATTGCGTCAGGGTAGTCTCTACGAAGGGTTTTGATTGAAGACCTGGTTTAGCCCCCCGCCGGAGCTTTGACATGCACGACACTGGTGTAAACTGGCACTCAATTGGAAATAAGACGTTTTTCCGCGCTTCCATTGCACCATCGCGAGTGATATCGTCAATGTGAATTAGTGCTTGAAACTTTGGGAGTGTTTCTATCTGCAACAGCTCTGCACATCAACGACTCCGTAACTCGTTAAGACCTTATAACAGATCTGGCCAATTACTGAAAGACTATGAGACGATCGCTTAGACTGATTTTCATGTTTAATTTCTCTAGTTGACTACTCCATATCTTGCTCCGCACGACTCCACTTGTCATGAAAATGAGCCATCGCCCCTCTTTTAGCCTCGGCCCCCGCGGCCTCTCACTTCAATAAAACAAGATATCCTCGCGTAAGGGTCCATATAAATATCATATCAAAAACCTGCACCATCGACTTAATACGCTCAAGGTGCACCAACATACCCAAAACCGAAAATGGGTTCCAATGGTGCGACAGTCAGCTGGCAAGAAAGAGCGGCCAACAAGAGACTAGAGTGTGCCAACAAAATTCCAGAGGAATGGAAAATCCCAGCACAGCTTCTGGCAGACCTTGAATCGCCCCTTTCGGACAAGAAAAATGATCTGATTCGAGCCCAGACGATTCGCAAATCCGGAATCCTGACCGATCGGGAACTTGCGATCACTGAAGACTATCAGGTCGCCGGCCTGATTGCGGCCTTAGCTGATGGAAGCTTGACAGCTGCAGAGGTGACACTCGCATACTCCAAGCGTGCTGCAGTAGCTCAACAATTGGTATGTTGCACATTCCATTTGCATTGGGCCTATCTACTATTTTCCTTTGCTCCTTTCGAATGACGTGAATTGAACGTTGATATTACTATTACTGCAGGTGGCATGTCTCACAGAAACAATGTTCGACGAAGCACGCGAGCGCGCCCTGTTCCTTGATAACTTGCGCGCCCAGGGCAAGCTCGCCGGTCCGCTCCATGGGCTTCCTATCAGTATCAAGGACAACTTCAATTACAAGGGAGTGGATTCCACGATTGGGATGATTTCTTTCTTGGATGAAAAAGCATCAGAGAATTCACCGCTTGTGAACATTCTGTTGGATTTGGGCGCTGTTATCTATGTGAAGACAAACGTACCACAGACCATGATGGTACGTGTCAATCACTCCCTGACGACTCGCGAATGGGCTGATCTCTGATGGATTTAGACAACCGATTCCCACAACAACGTCTTCGACCGAACTCTCAACCCATGGAATACGACATTGGGACCAGGTGGCTCCAGTGGCGGCGAGGGTGCCCTGCTCGCTCTTCGGGGATCACCGCTTGGCGTTGGAACTGATATTGGAGGTCAGTCATGGAATGGCGGGGCGCGACAGTTATCTCTGCTAACTCAACCCAGGTTCTATCCGAATTCCTGCACACTGCTGTGGTCTTTATGGGTTCAAACCGAGCACCCAACGGGTTCCAAACGGCGGCATGCGTGTTTGCAACACCAGTGGAATGAAATTCATCCTTTCATGCGCTGGTCCACTATCTACTGATCTCAACGGAATTGAAACGTTCTTCAGATCTGTTTTCGAGGCCCAACCAGCTCGACTTGATTCCACCATCCTTGATATTCCGTGGCGGGAAGTCCCCGTCAAATCGACTCTCAGAATCGGTGTCGTGCCCGAATCATCGATCTTCCCTCTCCACCCGCCTGTCCGCAGAGTCCTTGCAGAAGCAGTCTGTTTGCTGGAGGCCCAAGGTCATCAGATCATCCATCTCACCGAGGAAGAATGTCGCATCATGCAGTCTAATGAAATTGGATGGACACTGTTTGGCATGGACCAAGGCTCTAAGAAACATCTCGAGTCAGCCGGAGAACCCCCAGTCTCTGCAATGCACTATCTTATGAAGCAGGCCGCGAAGATCATGAGTTTCTACAAGCCAACGCTGCCGGACACAACCAGTCTGGACCCATTGCACAAACTGGCATTGCTGAACACCCATCGGGCTGAGCTACGTGAAGCGTATCGAAAGACTTGGCTGCAGCATGATCTTGACATTTGCATCGCACCTCCTGCTCAAACGACTGCAGTTCTACACGATACATTCGGCGTGGCCCCCTATACCACTTTGACGAACGTTCTGGATGTAAGTGGCATGGAATCTTCGGTATTGAATATCCCATTCTCTAACAAATCACAGTATCCGTCATGCATTATACCATTTGGAGAAGTTGGACCAGAGGATGCAAACGAGAGTTTTACTGTCAATGACAACCAGCTCGGAGCTGAATGTGAGTCAATTTCCCGCATCATTCATAGTTGTTATTCTTCATCGTTCCTAACCAGTCGATATTTGTACCAGATAACTTCGAAAATCTTCAAGGGGCACCGTGCTCTATTCAAGTGTTCACTACCACCATGCGTGACGAAGAGTGCCTGCAAATGGCCAAGCAGATCGACGAATGTCTGAAGAGCAAGAAGTAGATTTTGGAGATTAGAAATACATTTCAATTGAACCTGATTGACTTTGACAGACTAGGCTGCGTCGAAAGGCTCGTTAACTTATCATTAAAGTCTGTGAACCCGAAGTTGGCAGTGTCCCGTAGGCCACACCTACAGCGATACCTTTCCCTGAAAAGAGACCAAACGAACATCAGCCTCCAGGGCCGAGCACAACGCTTTTTTTCAAACAAACAAACATGCGAGACAGTATCAAGACAAAGCAGCAATCAGCCCGAGAACACCACCCACAAACGGAAAGAAAGAGCGCACAGTATTGAGTGTGGCCCATTTTTTGAGCAGAGCAGTCAAACGCAAGTCCGCCTGCTCCGTACTCTTCTCCTCCCCCCGGTGCGCAAATTCGAAGAGTCCATCATTTGTCGGGACCATGAACAAGAGTGTCCAAGGAACAATGCCGACATTCAGCGCCGCAGCACCCCAGTAAAGAATGTTACCCGTTGTCAAAGCACACCAAGCGAATGCACCTGCTCCGAGAGCGGCGCAGGCCGGTCCGACGGCGTGGCCTCGATGGTAGAATCTAGCCCATTGCTTTGCTGCTAGTGTTTGGGAGGTCGACGTCGCTTCCAGGGTGGCAGGGACTGCGCCGTAGGAGTAGGTAAAGATTTCGCCTGTGGAGTGTGGTGTCAGCATTGTAGAACGTTATCCCTTCGACGATGATAGACGCCTACCTGATAACCAGAAGGAGGATGAGATAGCGACTATTTGAGCCACGGAGTATTTATTCATTGTAGCGATATGATGCTGTGTTGAAGCTGATAAAAGCTGGGAGGGGGATCACATTTTAAGTCTCACGAGATTGTAGAGTTGTTACGTCAAAAGCCGACAATACCGAGCCCGAACATTCCAAGGTTCCGAGTCCTGAGTGCTGACATGAAGAAGGTTCCGAGTGGCAGAACCTACGAAGAGATCCACGGTCCGAGCCTATGGTTTTTGCGGGTTACGGGGTTTGACGCACTTGCTACCGTCATGCTAAAACCGAGATCTGGATATAGTGGGTAATTGCAACATCATAGCCAATTGGAGTCACCACTGAGTTTCTTAAGCCGCTCAGTCAGCGGATGATCGGCATTTTGACATGGTTCGTGGAACACCCATGGATACTTCTGAGACCTCATGTTATGGTGCTACGGGATCGGAAGGGCCTTGTGACAGTTGGCTAGGGACCACACTAAGACATAGACTAGAAAAGTATGATAGAACATTCACAGTGCGTCAAAACGACAAGTTAAATTCTACATAGATATGGATATGGACTATCTGTGGTGGAACATCTCGCAAGATCTCACGAGATCGGGGTATTCCAGATCATTTCAGCGTAACACGCATATTCTTTGTCCGGGTCAATATCAATCCAACAAGAAATTCAAGTAAGAGGCTCGGGGCCTCAGGTCACATTGGACCAAGGAGAAAAATAATGTGCGTGGGCACATAAAAAAGGGACCAGAGAAAGAAACACGAAAAAAATATGAAGGGTTGCCGGTCTTTGGTAACATTACAGGGACGCCGGTTAGAAAATTAGACAGGACGACATCGAAGACACGGATGGAATTGAAAAGAAAGAGAAAACAACATGAAGAGTGAAAAAGCAGATAGAAGATGCATGCGGGAACTCTGCACGCAGCAATATTTCAGTGATCATCACGGACGCGAGTAGGATATCAAGGTGGGTTTAACAACGGTCGTATTAGGCAAACTCGTTTCCGTCCAGCGGGGTACTGACAAGTCAGTGGATCTGCCTATGTTCTGCATAAGGCTCTGCCCAGGAAGACGGCGCGAGTACAACTAGGCCCCCTGAGTAGGGAGGGGCTTTCGGGAGATTGAGCCGGTGGGAGAGGTAGGCGGGGATGCCGGCGGAGAGTCTGGAAGTGCCGGAAGCTCACTGGTAGGGGCGGGCGCAGGGGCGGCAAGGGGACTGGAGATTGGCGGCGCAGCGGGGGCGGCAGCAGGAGGAACAATGTTACCGGCGCTGTTGCTGCGCTGGCGCTGGTTAACGGGCATGACAGGTCGTTGCATGTCGGGAGGTCCGTAGGGCCCAGGGCTCATTGAGCGAGGGCCGGGGGACATGTTCCGGGGGCCAGGTCGTCCTGGTCCGGGTGACATGTTTCGAGGACCGGGCATTCCGTTCGGTCCAGGGGACATGGAGCGAGGCCCTGGAGACATGTTTCGAGGACCGGGCATTCCATTCGGTCCAGGGGACCCTGAACGGGGCACAGCGGGGAACTGAACGGGCGCCATGGAGCCGTTGGGGTAAGGACGAGGGGGAGGCCCAGCAAACCCGGGACCACCGGGAGATCCTGGGCGAGCGTCCTGGGGATAGTAACGAGCACCGGGTGGAGGACCACCGGGCATCATTGGGCGTCCATCGGGACCCATGATGGGTGGACCACGGGCACCGGGAGGAGGACGAGGACGGGGCATGACAGGACGTGCGGACAAGCAAGATCTAGGCGCGACACCTTGCTGGGATCCATTCATGCGGATGCAAAGAGCCTAGAGGGAAGGTTAGCATATCTTTATTGTAAGTTTCGAAAGAGTACGAACCCATCCGTCGTCGTATTCGTGAACCATGCGTACGAGGGAGCCAGAGCGAAGGCCAAGCTCATCCTCCATAGAGGGGTTGAAATCCAATTGAACGCGGTGAACGTTGTTAGGCGGAGGGCCACCGGCACCCGCGATCACTGGTGCGGCGGCGGCACCAGCGACAGCACTGCCAGCCATCGAAGCACCCCGGGGATCCATAGGCATTGCCGCGGATTGGTTCGATTCAGTTGGGGAAGGACCGCGGGAGTTCGCGGATTGGTAGCTTTCAGAATCATTGGAGTGTCTGGATGAAACCGCAGCAGCTGCAGCTCCTGCACCGACAGCCGCGGCAGCAACAGTCGCATCGGAAGGACCAGTGGTTGATTCGGCAATTGAGGGAGGTCCCTCGGTGACAGGGGTAAGAGCGGAACCGAAAGGATTCACTGGGTCACTGAAAGGATTTGGGCTGTCGACGTCAGGCTTGGGAGGTGTAGCAGGCGGTGTTTCCCCGGTAAGGTTGCGAGAAGCAATCGCAGCCGAGCCACCTACGGCACCTGCAGCACCTGCCGCTGCTGGGTTGAATGCATTGCCGCCGCTTAGATCAGGGGCAAATTGAGTAACAGGGCGAACGTTGAGCACGGGAGCGGCGGAGGGCTGTTGCTTGGGTGGTGGTACTGGTAAGGAAGCAGCATAGCCTTCGGGCAGACCCTCGCCGCCGAATCCTTTTTCATTTTCCTGCTGGTACTCCTCCTGGGCCTGCTTCTTCTTCTTGCGAACGCAAAAGAAGATCAAGGCGGCGATGATTCCGACACCGAAAATGACACCGATGGCGATACCAGCCTTGGCACCTCCGCTAATTCCTTCGGAGGCAACGCCTCCAATAGCAGTGCTCGAGGCTGACGCGGAAGAGTCAGTAGCCGAGGAGCCGGAGGTGGCAGCCAGAACACTGTCGATGTCGCTGGTTTCCGAGGTAGGTGAAGCGGAAGTCACGAATGAAGTTGTAGTGACAGACGCCTGTGAGTTTTGACTGGTGGTGGTACTGTAAGCTTGCGTGTCACTGGTTTCGGTGCTTTCTGTGGTCTCGGCCTTGGTGGCTTCGGTGGTTTGAGCAGTGGTGGTTTGAGCGGTAGTCTCCTGGGTGGTCTTGGCTTCAGTGTGCTGTGTAGTGGTTGCTTCCTCCTGGGACTTGGTGGTCGTTGCTTCATCAGTCGTCTGGGCCTCAGTTGTCTGGTCCTTGGTGGTCGTAGCGTGTACTCCAACAGCCGCACCGACACCGACGTTCTTCTGTGTCGCGGTGTTTGCTTCGGTAGTTTGCTGGTCTCCGGTTACGTAGCCTCCAACCTCCCCTTGGAAATCTTGATCCATTGTCTTGTAGACGATCACGACATCTCCGCGCTCTTCAATCTTGCCTCGTGGCTCGACAACCTCCACCTTGCGCTCATGGAGGTGCGCATGCCCGTGCATATTGTCGGTGATCCAATGTCCTTGGATCTGAAGAAGTAATCGAGATGGTGAAGAAGTTGAAGGATGAAGATCGTAAAAGAGGGATGCAGCAAGATTCCAACGCGAGGTTATCGAGAATCCGCGTCTCTGGGCCGGTTCTACGTGGAATGTGGGATAGAAAGAATGGACTGAGTTCGAGCACAGCCGAATGTCAAGTCAAAAAAAAAAAGAACGGACGTCGACTTCCAGGTCGCACGGCAAAAGAATGGATTGAAACGATAGAGTTGATCGAGAAGACAGAGAGAAAGGGAAAGGGCCCAACGCACGAGGGTGAGATTGAGATCCTTGTGTACCGGGTCTAGAGTCAATATCACGCTAACCAGATTAGGCCGAGGCCCTTCATTCACATTGTGCTCTGATTGGTCCGTGGGGGTGCGGTACCTGAAATTAACCTCTGGAAATGAGATACGACCCACTGGACAAGAACCCTGACCCTCTTTACTTTAATTGCCCTCAAGTCAATCGACTCAATATACTTGATGCGAATCGTGTTCAATATTTCGACAATGCTAGTCCTCCACAACTAGTTACCAATAAGAGCAACAAGTACTCAAAACAACAAACAGGTTTCATTTGCGGTTCGCTAAGCCCACAAACCTTGCAGCTGCACGCGGGGCACAGACTCTTAAGGCTGTTTCACCCTAGTCCGACCGCCACATCTTATTTGATCACTGTGCCCGTAATTTCCGACACTGCCGATATTCAATTTCAATCAATTTATTTTCGAAAATTCGGTTCCTGCGCCACGCAGGAACAGGGACAGGGGTAAAACCCGCACCTCGGAAACACATGAATTCTTCAAATACATCCGTTGGTATGCGAAGAATCGTCATGAACCTTGGAAACTTGGCACTTGCCTGTTTGTATTTTGGCCTTTCTCAATAGACCGGACTGAATACATATGGGGTATGGCTATGAGAATAATTGACCAACACCAAGCCTCTGAATAACCGAGGGAAAGAAAACGATGCAAAGCAAGTGTTGGCCGAGAAATTGTGCGGCATTAATCCATATCCATAAGTTGATTGGGTCCGATTCCCCATCACCGTAATTGAGTTGCAATTCCACGCTTGTGATTTCCCGATCCACTCTTGCGGCATACCCCGTGGAGGCCTAACGGTCGTGTGGCGCAGGTGGCCGCAATTTCCTCTGATTATGCATACTTGCACTATTGCATTATGCGAAATAACGATGGTTGAGTGCCTGTGGATTGTTAGTCTGCTGCTATTCCTGGAAGATATTAGGTTAGGTCGCATACCTCTGCAGCGGAGGGTCTTCGGCTGCTCTCATAGCACAGAAGACGGCTGACTAAATCGCGTCCGTTCGAAGATGCACCCGGTAGGATATCCTCCCAGGCCTGCGTGGGAAATTCGTGGAACTCCACTTTGCCCCAGTCTGGCAAGGTTGCCACTTCCTGTCCATGGTCAGTGGTTCTAATTGGGACTAAATGGATTGGAATCAACTTACTGGCCAACGTTCTTCGTCCGGAGTTCCCTTCAATTTGAAGATGGAGAAAATCAACGACAGATCGCTGCCAACGGGGCCGGAATCGAATAGCTGCCGATGGCCAACTGTGATTGCTTCCGCCATCACACACCCGGCAGCCCACATATCGAGAGATGGTCCATATGCCTTATGCCCAAAAAGAATCTCTGGGGGCCGGTAGCAGGTGGTACCTACATCTGTGATCTTTTCTGTCGGTGTCTCAGATCCCGGATCACCGTCTTTCCAAGAGATACCGAAGTCTGCAAGGTATGCTGGTCCGTTGGGAGAGTTCATCAGGATATTCGAAGGCTTGAGGTCTCGATGTATGATCCCTAGCTCGTGAAGATGGGAAAGCGCAAGGAACATGTTTCGCAGAATTGACTTGGACTGTGACGCGGTGACCATATCCTGCTTGAGCAGCTGTTCATAGTCATACTGAAAGAATGGGAAGACCAGCACAAATCTTCCACCGTCTATCGTGAATGCTTCTGTCAGGGTCACGACATTTGGGTGATGGGCTTCGCGGAGGAGCCGTGCCTCGCGGTGCGCGTCATGTGGAGCTGTCATCATATGGGGAATGGTGACTTTCACAGCGACAGCATTTCCATCTGGTCCCTTTGATTTGTAAATGGTAGAGTGAATACCATCGAAGTGAGGGAAACAACCGGTGTATTCGCCAATCACTTCCCCCGGTGAGCCATGAATTTCGTCGTTGCCATTTGGGCCATGGTATGAATCAATGATCCCCAAGTCTGAGGAAGTTTCTGTTTCGGCCGCATCAATCGCTCGTTGACACTGGGAGTCATACTCTTCCTGGGTAGAACGGCGTCAGAGAAAAATTCTACCGCGTTACATTGAGAATACTCGGTGGCTGACTTTGGTGAGCGCAGTCTCGTAGGCCTCAGCCTCAGATTCCTTTGCGCGGGCTAAAGCATCTGCAAATGCGATTGAAGAATTTGTTTGCTGATAGCTCGTCGTGCTATAGCCACGTCAGTTGCCTTTCATGTGGGAGATTTGAGTCATACTCACAGAGACTGTATGGATCGCAGTCGATCACTGAACCCGAAGTAGTCTTTCCAACACATGGTTGGTGAATCTAATGTATACTGTTGACCTCGGGAGATGCAGGGTAAGTAACCCAAAGTAAACATCAGGCGGAAGGAGCCATGGATACTGACTGTGGGTTGGCAATCAGATCAAATGTAACGGCATGAGAACAAGATTTTGACAAGAAGAATTGTACTATGACGGGATCCTCAAAATTCACCTCAAGTATTCAGTACAGAAGATAGCCCCCACACCGAGGCCTTTGAAGATGAGCTCCAAATTGTGAGGCAACAAGGCAGCAATGCGTTAGTGCCATGATGTCATGTGACCCTTCCAAGGGGTGTTACGGTACTGTAACGCGGGTGACGGCCGATCAATACGTTAATTGGCAGTCAGTCGCCAAATACTGTAATACCACAACACCGTCATTCCATCCCCATTCCCCATTGCCCGTCCTCGGCCAACATCGAATGACACGCTACCAACTGACACTGGCATTTGGACCCGATCCCGCATTCATTCATCTTACCTAATTGGGCCTGTTCTCGCCTGGGGAACCTGGGGAATCTCTTGATTTTTGTTCATTCATGTTATGCGCTTCATGCGCCACCTCGCTCAATACCCCGGAATCTGAATCATGGACCTCTCACGGCAAGAGTACCCAACGCTGCTGGTATGATTGATCCATACAAGCATGAAATCCAACTCCCGCAGCATCGAATTACTGATCATTGGCAATATCTACTATCTCTAGGCCACCCTGCAACCCGGCCAAGCTACGACAGTGCTTAACGATCGCATTCGAGTAATAAACAAAATCAACACGGATATCGCGGACTATCTTCAGGTATGAGCACCTGTGTTGGGAACAGATTGACTTCCTAGGAAGCGATCTGCGACAGAGAAGCTTCGGGGTTATTGACAGTGTGGCGGTAGGAGCGACGTCGCGTTGAAGAAACATACGCCCAAGGCCTGCGGAAGCTGGCGCATCGGCCACAGTTGGACAATGGAGCTGCTCTAGGGTAAATCCATCCTGCCTTGAGACATTGGAGCTCTTATGCGCCCGAAGACTATGATCCTGACCTTTGAACCTAGCATCTTCCAAATCCCCTGGCAACGAATCATCAATGCCACCGAGTCGCTCGCTGTATCCCACGAGACTCTGGCCAACAAGATCGAAGAGGATGTTGAGCGACCACTAAGAGAGTTCCACAACAAGAATCGCGATATGCAGTCGATGCCGGGAATCCAGAGTAATTTGGCGGGGTTGGCCAAGAATGTGGAGACTGCGCAGAAGAAGGTTGATAAGGCTAAGTCAAAGGGCACAAAGGGCGCGGATAAGCTAGCTGCTGAGATCGCAAACGCGGAAGAAGTCCATCAGCAATGGGAATCTCGAGCACCTTTTGTTTTCGAACAACTCCAGGCTGCCGATGAGACCCGGCTCAACCACCTTCGGGATGTGCTCACCCAGTTGGAGACTCACGAGGTAGACCAGGTGGAACGCGGCCGCCAGGCTGCTGAAACGTGTCTGAACATCCTCCTCAACGTGGAAACGGCAGATGAGATCAAGACTTTCGCTGCTAAAATGGTCGGAACCCGGGTCCCTCCCTCGCCGGCCGTGTCCCGGAGGCACACAGAACGGGCGGAAACGCCTTCTGGACCTGAGTCAGGGTTTGAACGCGCAGCCACTGCGCCTCTCGAGCAGATAGCTACTCCACCGGCAGAGTCACCTCTTCCGCCTCCTCCGCGTGCTCAGGACGATGCCGCCAGTCAGTATTCGGAGCCATCTGAGAGAGCAGCCGCTGCACAGGCATCGCCAGGTAAGACTCATCTCTAGCATATAACATTCACCCGCACCAGGATCTAACAGTCGGCACAGTACCAGAAGCACAGCCGCGGCACACTCCCCTAGGGGGCCTACGACGACTGGGCACAGTCATGAACCGTCGGAAGAGCGTCGTCGGTCCTTCAGCAGGCACTTTCGATCGAAAGGCAGAAAAGAAGCGTAGTCCGTTCGCTGCCTTCAAGCGGGCCGACTCTTCTCGTGATTTGCAAATCCCCGAATCTCCACCCGGAACCGCCTCTGGTCGCCCGGGCACATCTTCCGCCGATCACTCGTCTTTGCGAAACCCAAGTTTATCGCAAGATCACTCTCAGTTGGATGCGGCTGCTGTCATTTCCGAACCGCGTGCTGAGCCTGCCACCAATGGAACTACCCCCGAAACTCAGGCTGGGCTGATCAATAATCATGCCAATCAGGTAAGCTATTGGTGGAATAGGCAATCGTGCCACGCTGTTGAGTTGACAACTAACCATACTTTTCAGCCGCAAATTGATTCGGAAGGATTCACAGAGCGTCCTTCAACTATTGATGAGATCACACGTGCTCAAAATGAGGCGGCTGGGTATGTCTCCCTTGGTTTGGATCTTTATGAAAATCTCTAATGAACAATGCAGAATTGATGAATCTGCCCTTAACCTCACAATCAGGGATCAGCCCATCTTTGAAGATGAAAGTCAGGCCAAGCAGGCGATGGATGAGATGGCAAACACCCTGCGAATGGTTAGTACCAGCCCACTACTTTTCGCTGGATGAAGTGTTAACTTTTATGGTACAGCGTGCTCCGACAACAGGAATCAGACGCAATGCAGGCACTATTCGCGGCCGTCGTGATGTTCGCAACACGGTCTTTATTCCTTCGCCCGGTAATGAAATCCCACCAAGTTCAGCAGGGTCGGAGTCGCAGCCGCCCACTTCGCCAATCAGGCACATGACTTCTCCAAGCATTGCGCCTAGTGTTGCAACAACAGAGGATCACGCCATGTCTGATACTACATCTGTTCGATCTGGACACGGTACTTCCGGCCCAGGGGCTTCAGTGCATCCCGACCTATATGAATCGGGTCTTAATGCCTCGATCATTGAAACTGTCAACGCATGGTTCTCGGAGGGCAATGTGACCAAGTCTTCCGTTGTTGGTGAGCTTGCTCTGGCAAACAACCCTGTGCCCGGTTCTGTGTCAGATCATATACGCATCCGCCTTGATAACTTCCAGGTCTTGGAGAAAGTGGCAGCAAACCCTCACTTCGTCCAGGAGGCTGCCAAGGACCTTGCGGATGAAAAGCGCGGCGAGTACAATGTTCAGCTGGGCAGCATTTCTCGCCCCATGCCCACAGTTGCGTTCAAATACCAACTCCACATCAACCCAAGCAACCCCTCTGCCTACTGTCCTGTCATATTCAACCCGGTCTGGAACCTCGAAGAGCTCCAAGCCAGCGCAATCATCTACTACTCACTGAACCCAGCATTCATCTCTCACCCAGTCGAGTCAATCTCTCTGAAGAACCTGGTCTTGACAATCAACCTGGATACCGCCGCCGAAGATGAGGTCACCAAGCAACCGCGGGCGTCTGTTGCCCACGCCACCAGCGCCGCAATGTACCCCAATACTGGTGCTGCGTTCCGCCGCAAGACCTCCACCGTCACTTGGAGAATTCCCGAGCTGGAGGTCAAGACCACAGCCCCTGGCGCAGAGGGCAAGTTTCTCGTCCGATTCTCGACTGCGACTCCAGGTCCCCGAAAGGGCAACGTCGAGGCCAAGTTCGAGCTCCGCTCTACCGAGTCCGCGTCCCAGCTCGGCATCAGCCGTGCTGCATCTGGCGAAGATCAGGAGACTGATCCCTTCGCTGATGAGGATCGTGAGGTCCAGCCCTCGGCTTCATGGCTCACTGTCCCAACTGCTCGCAAGTTGATTGGTGGCAAGTATGGCTCTTCCTAGTCGGTTTCAATCACAGGATCTGGCTCGCTCTTCGTATATACTCTTTCCCCTCCCGGGACTGGGGCCCTTTTCAATCATCGTGTCATCCGCTAGTTTGGTTATTTTGGTCATCGGCATATAGTTCACTCAATCGGGACCGGGGATCGTGGTGCCTGCGGATCCCTCCGGGGCTTTCTTTATTTCTTGTTATTTCCCCTTTACGTCTTGTTTCTTGAGTCCCTCTCCATGCAAATAGCGCTTTGTTTCTTGATGATCTTTCGCCTGGATACCACTCCCTGTAGCTAGGCATGTCTATGTGCACTTTTGTTAGCCCCATGTCAATCGCTTTTGGGGGCATTCAGTTTTGTTAAGAGGGGAATTTTTAATGGAATGGAAACTGGTTGTTCATTTCTACCTAGGTGCACTTCCCGAGTCTCTCTCAGGTACAGCTATGTAGATGATCCACAGGTCAAGAACGTTGGAAGAGTCCGCGCGCTCCAGGGCTTGAGCTGAAGAGCCAGATCCTTATACACAGGCGTCTCAAATCCTAACCTTGGAGCCTCGAAAGTCGATGGACAACACCCTTCAAGGCCGTTGCGTACTGGGAACATCAAAAGGAACCTTGGAAGTGGAACATGAACATCAAATTCTGCTAATGCTCGGAAAACATCATATTTAAGAGTAAACGAATACAACATAGCACATGTCAATATATGCTGGGGAATCACAGTAAAAAGGGTAAAGAGACAGACAACGTGGAAACACTTGAACATTTAAATCCTTGCAGCACGGGTTGTCTTGTCATAGAAGTCCAAAGTCATGGCTGCCAGGAAACAAGGGATGTCCTTTCTTTCCTCGGCCCAAAACTTGATAAGAGGTTGGATCTCCATGGCAAACAGACTGTTCGGGCCACCAGAAATCTTCATTGTGCCGTTCTCTCCATCAAATACGATTGAGTTCTCTTCGCCGTTACCCATGCTCCCAGCGCCGGAGTCTGACGGGGCGTCGCTATCGCCATGTCTGTACGAAGAGGAGACGTGGAACATGGAAGTGACACGAACACGACCATTTGGCAGGAAATCAAGTTTGTAGCCAAGGAGGGAAGCAACGGCTTCGCGGAATTCAGACGACTTCGCTGTCCAAATCTCTCTGAGCCGTCGCATTCGCTTTTCCTTTTCTGCGACGGTAACCTCCATCTCTTGCATTTCGAGTTTGATGCTGTCAACGGCATTGATGGAAACAACCTTGGCGTTGACACGTTCGCCGCGCAGCTGGGCAAGAAGATCACGGTTCTCGGATCGCAGGGTTGTCAGAGTTGCCATCTTGATCTGCTCGGCCTGCGCCGTTGGGTTGTCACGCAATTCAAGGACCCGGGTCCGTGACTTCGACTTGAGTGACTTGATCTGTGATTTTGCAGCATCGAGCTCCCGGCGTGCGAGGGTGGTTGCTTGTTCGGATTTGGTGATCCCGTCTTGGAGCTTGCGGTTCTTGCGGCTGAGAACGGCGAGGCGCTCGCTTTCAGCTTCGCTGTCGGCCGGTGACAAAGGCCGCTTGACACCCTGTTGTTTGGGTTCATCCTGCTTTGGTTCCTCCTGTAGAGACAGCTGGTCGTGGACTTTCTTGATCTCGACGCGGTACTCATCGACTAAGCTCTGAAGCTGAGTGATCTGCAATGACTTCTGCTCATCGAACTGTGTCTGGTCGCCATTCATCGTGACCTCTTCCGCGTCAAAGGTCTTTAATTGGTCACGCAAGTATTCGACCTCTTTTACGGCGAGTGCGCGCTGGCGCTCCAGTCGGGCGCGTAGTCGGGCGTCTGTGGCCCCGGGACCTCCTGCGGACACGGCACTTGCAGCCCGGAGAGCCTCTAATTCTTGTCGCAGAGAAATCTTGTCGGTTTCAAGGCTCTTGATAGCCTCTTCCTTCTCCATGATGTTGGCATCAACGCTACCGAGACGATCCATCAGGGTGGCAATCTCAATGCGACTCTCAACCAGCGCTCTCACGATGGCGTCTGGTGAATCAAACTCTGCGGGTTGATCGTTCTCCTGTAGTAAAGTAGCCCATGAGGCACGCTCATCCTCCATAATCTGTTTTTGAATCTGGAGTGTGTTCAGTTCAGCCTCGACACCCTTCATCAGCTGCAGCTGGTTTTCCACAGACTTCTTCTGTTCTTCTACGACCTCAACGTTCTTCGAGACTTTGCGAAGGTGGCGCAACTCCGCGGTTTGGTCACGGTTGGTCGTTTCAAGATCCCGAATGTGATTGACTTGCTCAGAAAGCTCCCTTTTCAATACTGTGAGAGCCTCGGCATCGTTTCCTTCGGCCTTCAAGCGAATATTCTCGGCTTCAAGTTCGGCGACCTCGCCTTCACGTTGAGTCAACTTTGACTGTGTCGATTCGTGGAGGACTCTGGCATTTTGCAGGTCGGTTTGGAATTCTTCGATCGTCTTTTGTAAGGATGCCCGAACCGTTTCCAACTCATTGATTTGGTATTTGAATTGCCGCTCTTGGTCGGAGAGTTGTGCTTGGTTGTCATCGAACTCTTCTTGTAAGTTCTGGTTCTCATCCTGGAGCACCCGGATTTTCTTTTCGGATTCAAGCTTATCATTCAGAGCTTGGTCTTGTATTTCTTTCAGCTCTTTCGCCAAGGCTTCACTTTTGTGGTTCGCGCGGTTGCTGGAGGATTCGGCAGTCTGGAGACAAAGAAATGTTAGCGTGGTCTATATTTAGACAATATGCATATTGTAGCCACATACCTGGGCCTTCCTGAAGTCTGCATCGGCTTTCATTTGTAGATCTCGGAGCTCTTTTTCATGTCGGAGCGCCTCTAGCTCTCGTTCCTGTTTGAAATTCTCGAGCTCGTACTTCACGGTGCTTAGCTGTACGCGTAGCTCTTCCTTCTCTGTATCTAATGCAATAGTTAGCGTTGTGCCTGTGGGCCTCGCGGACGTTTCAGTTTCGGCAACGCCTTACCATGAGGAGGTTGGTGGGACTGCATTTGAGATTGCATCAAGCGGGAGGAATGCCGCATATTGGTCGAGTGTCGCATACTGTTCCGCGCTCCGGCAGGTGTGTATGGCGAAGCAAAGCCCGCGATCAGCTGCGAAGCCGGTCTGCTGTTTTGACTGTTGTCCATCTAGTAGGAGCGGAAGAGTTAGTCACTAAGCAAGGGCATTTTGTCGGTCCATTGGAACTCACGGTGTAACTCAGACCTTGGATGGCCCTTCAAACAATCCTTTCCCTAGGACCATGAGGTAGCAAACTTGCGCAACTGCACTGAGAAAGCTGGGCCAAGTCTCAAAGGGAAGAGTGTAAAGGCGGCAGGGCTCCAAAATGGATGACATAAGTTGTTTGGGGACTTAGTCATCAGTCAAGCTCGACCGAAAAAGGCTAGCGTGGTTTTAAAAATTATTTCGATTTCGGCATTGAATTCTCAGTTCACCACCTCACCCGCGAATCCTTCCATATAACCACGGTCACTCGTCCGATTTTACCCACCAATCCCCATTCAATCACCAACAACCTTCACAATGGGCAAGGACAAGGTCGAAAAGAAGGACCGCGCCGAGAAGAAGGAGAAGCGTGCGGAGAAGGACGGTGTGCACAAGGTCAAGAAGGAGAAGAAGGAAAAGAAGGAAAAGACCGTCCTCGCCGATGCAGTAGCAAAGGAGGTCGGTGACGATGTCATGGAAGGTCTTGAGGAGACCGGTGCCGTCGCCGTTAAGGGCGAGATCGAGGTCGAGGCCGTCGACCGCCCCGTTGGTGCCGTCGTGCCGTTCGCCAACCCATTGGTTGAGGACAAGCAGGCCAAGAAGGTCCTGAAGAGCGTCAAGAAGGGTATGTTTAGCAATTCTGTTCCAGTTGCCTTGCATGGGTTGGTTTACTTGGGTGCAATTCAAGTTTTCCAGCCCATATCGCTATGCGCAACTTTTTTTTTTCTCATCTTAGTATATCCCCGCTAACTATCAAATTTATAGCCGCTGTCAACAAGTCCCTCAAGCGTGGTGTCAAGGAAGTCGTCAAGGCTCTCCGCAAGTCCGCCATCCCCGCTGCCAATGCTCCCATTGGCGTCCCCAACGGTGTTGTCGTTCTCGCTGCCGATATCTCCCCCATGGATGTCATTTCTCACATTCCCGTCCTGTGCGAGGACCACGGTATCCCCTACGTCTTTGTCACCTCCCGCGCCGAGCTCGGTGCTTCCGCTGCCACCAAGCGCCCCACCAGTGTGGTCATGGTTACCCCCAAGGCCGCCAAGGGCAAGAAGGAAGACGATGAGGAGTTCACCAAGGTGTTCGAGGAGCTCGCTGGCTTGACCCAGAAGGAGCTCAGCAAGCTGACAGTCTAAAAATGCGCTCGACTTGTCTCCTTTACCTTTTGTTGTTTGCTCTTCCCACGTTCATCACTCCCAGTGGGTTCTCTGGTTGTACAGGTTTCTGGTGCCGTCTGGTAAGACGGTACATGTCTTTTGGGGTCCGGCCTATGGGTATCTTTTCACATTTGCTCTTTCTGTTGCAACTCGGCGTTATTTCAATGGTGTACGAAAAAGGCAAGAATTTAAATGAGATATCACCAACCTCATCAGACTCGAGGATCACCATGTAGAACCTTCAACATAATTCTGGCCACGGCCATATCTTGTGGCCATAGGAATTTCCCATCGTGATGTGGCCTCTGCATAAACCACGTTCAACCAGGTTGCAGCACAAGTAAAGATTGTACGTCAACATAACGTCCCCGGATTATGCGTCGTGGAACATGGAGTTGAATAATATCAAACATCTGGGGTAGTACCCGCAGCACCTAGTGCTGCCAGGATGCTCAGCCTGGTCACTAGTCGCATGCAGATTGTAATTGATCAGTGTAGCAAACTTCAAGGATTTTACACAATGGGTGGGGTCCAAGACAGTGGACAGCATGTGAGTAGTATGAAATCCGAGCTAGTATGTGTCCTTGCATGGTGGGTTAGACTATTATCATAGTGGCGTTATCATTCCAGTCGATCAATATGATCGATCCCTACACCCTTCAACCCTGATGCGAAACAAGGGATGAAGTGCTACCCCAAAGCGCAGCAGACATTCAGTCGGGCCAATAACAGAGCCGATAGTCCTGAAAAAAAAATCCGACCTTAAACTCACAGATCTTTTAGTGTGTGCCTAGATCCAGGAACCCATTCGGCAAAAGGCACCTAACCTGAGAGTGGGCAGGTTCATTGGTTGTACTCGGCTTGTTCCGACCTTGGAAGGTTCCTTGGACCAAAGGCACGGCCCTTGCGGTGCCAGAGCTATTCCTGTGTACTGTAGGGTTACTCCGTACTGAGGAAAGGTTATAAGAATTGGGTACCTGCTCATTCTGTGCCCGGTTCCTTGTTGCTCATTCCATCTGCATGTACAAAGTGTCGACAACAAGTACGAAGTACTCCAGGGCTGGTGTGATCTCCCAGGCAATTTCACTCATTATAACTTTGGTTTTCCAAAACTATGTATACCGGTACCGCCTCATCGTGCTTGGTATTTCTCGCACTTGGTTTCTTGACCTTCGTTCACTCGGTCACTTCTCTCCCCGTTCAAACCAACACATGGGTCACGGCAGACCAGCATGAGGACTCATATTCTCGTGGGCAATGGGGGGTATTTGCAAAAGAAGTGCAAACTTCCTTGCTCAATCCGTCCCATGTCAATAAAATCAATGTCAGTATCAGCATGAACCTTGGGAGCAAGCTACAGCCTGCCTTGTTGATAACATCGAGACTAATATATATCATTTGAATATAGAGTCCAACATGGCGACCCAAAAATCATCACACCGATGCAACAGAACGAGGAGGGCCAAATTACCCGTATACCAAAGGAGTCACCCCATTAGGAAACCCAATTGTCTCGGTCTCAATACCGACGTCCCTTGGCAGCAACACCAATCAGCTTCAAAAAGATTACCCGCAATATATGAAACAAAAACCGAAGCCCAAATCAGAACTCGAAGAGAGTTCGAGGCATGCAATTGCTGCTGATAGACAGCATCGCTACGACGAGATCTTAAGATACATGCATGTCAAGAATGCGGCCCACCAGGAACACAGTGACACAGCCGCTCACACTCCTCATTTTTCCTCTTCTGGCCGGACGGTCACTTTATTTTCCTACCGCTTCTCGATCCCAACGCTGAGATTGCAAACAGCCAGCTTGAGAGGATATTCAATCCCGGGGGTATTCACCACGGTTATCATTCTATTGGTGATGGTTTGGATTGCCATGTTCACAATTGGGTTGGTTGAACTGGGTAATTATCTATGGAGCAGACAGGGTCAGGCTGCTGTGGGTGTCTCAAATTGTGACCTCGAAGAGCAAAGTGTGGAATTGGACGAACTGGCGAAGATACCGCTGAGGGTTGTTTTGGCCTTTTCTGATGATGCCCAACCAGGGTTGCCGTTAGATGACCATGAGTATTTAGACGCTACGACCGACTATCCATGCTCTGGTTCGGAATCCGATGAAGATGATTACCGGATATTTTAGTGCATACCCTTCCAGGCGCAGGTGGAAGTTTTATCAATCGAGTTAATTTCAAATGGAATGGTCGTAGGGGTTATACTCGTAACCTAGCGGTACAGTATAACCCATGCGGCGTTTTTTTTTTTTGGCACGGTAGAGTCGAGGTCTACGGGCCGTTTCCCACGTTTGTCATTTCCAGACTTTATTTTTTTTTGGAACCATATGGTTGTCATGTTTCAAAAATGGTGACATTTTATGTGCTATCGTACATGAAAGTAAATGCGATCGTAAACCATTAATTCATCGTAATCCCAGCCCCAGGCTGAGCTGAGTAAAGACACGCTCGCTCGTAACCTCCAAACACAAAATCTTCAAAAAAAAGGTCCAGCGATTTTATATCGTAATTTTAGGCACGCTGGTCGTGCTGGAGGTGCTCGTAGGGGGTCTGGGCGTTGACCTTCTTCTCGTCAGCGCGACCAGAGTCGTTCGCAGTGCGGGCATTGCTGCGCTGGAACTGGTTGATAGCTTCCCGACCAGGGTCTTGTTCGGAGCCAATGTCGGCAGTGAAGCTAGCGTTCTTCGCGTCGTTGGAGTGGAAGCCACCCTCGTGAATGTTGCGACCATCGGGCTTGGGGTGCTGGATGTCGCCGGTCACATCGCTGACGTAGGATGGGGCTTGGCCGGCGTTGTATTGGCTGCGACCGCTACCACTGGCGGTAGAGTACTCGCCTGCGTTGATACCAAGCTCTTGCTTAGCGGCGGTTGGGCCTCCGGTGTAGCCAGAGTGAGGCAGGTGGGCACCGGGGAAGTTACCCTGGCCACCAAGAGCCTCGGGATACTTCTGTTGACTCTCGCGGTCCTCGCGGAGACCGCCAACGGGAGCAGAGCCTAGGGTAGTGGCAGAAGAAGTGTCGGTGTTGTTGACGGTAGACTGGTTGCCAGAGACACCCATGGGCTCGGCTCCGCGGTTCCCGGAGAATGCACCGCCCTTGCGGACAGACTCAGCGGCGAGGGAGTCATTGGTGATAGGGCCAGAGGGCTCCTCAATAGGCTGCTGAGCTTGGGGATCGTTGGTGACCTTGGTGCTGCGAGCGCCATGGGGAAGAGGAGTGCCTTGGAGATCCATAATTGATGAAATGGAGTCGTTGTAAATTTGTTTGATCGAAGTGTGTCGTTGGTATCTTGAAAAGATAGTTGTTGTTGAATTAATGTCTCGATGGTCGCGATGGCAGACGAACTATATACCCTGGCCAGCGGTGACCTGTGAACTCATTGTCGACATGATCTGACGCTCTGGTAGAAAGGGATCGCATATTGAAGAGTTCTGATGTCATGGTTACGTTAATTGACAACGGTTGCAAGATATACTCAGCAACATTTCTGGTCAAGCAGTTGCAGTCACGTCAACCAGGCATTATCGGAGCACTCTGTTTGGCGGTTCGAGATACCGATCAAGGGGAAAAGTGGACCGAGGGCTCCCCTCTGATGTGATCTTGCTTCCAGAAGATAGTCACTTGTGCCCCACATGCTTGTCCAGAATTCTGTCGACTGAGATCATCTTCCAGCAGTTGAGCGATGTTACAGGAAAGTGGGAGGCAAAACGAGAATTGACGTCAGGCCTAGATTCTTACTGCAAACAATACAAACATCTCTATATCCACGACCGTTCGTGCTCACTCTGCCAGCATAACACTAATCTGTCCGGTGAGAATCATGGCGCCCGACCTGTGTTGCTCTTTGCTCGCTCCCGAGGTCCTCTATCTACTTCAAATCTCTGGAACGATATTTTTTGGCGCGATGAATGCGACCTACATCGAAGTTCTTACTGCATCCAGACCCGTGGACCCTGCCAAGCTTCAATAAAATCATGATAACTTTGGAAGGGATCTGCACCATCCATCTGCTCACTCCGAATAAACTTTTCTTATACTTTTTGAACTTCGACTCTAGACATTGGAGTTGAGAAGGCGATATAGATAGCAGGCAATTACAAGTATGTATCGTGTGTTAAGGTGGAATTTGAGAATTCATTCAATCGCTCATAATGACTTCAAAAGTGATTTATCATACATGTATCCATCAATCATTACACATTTTAGTGGTTTGCGGCGTGAGAAGCAGTGGCCTGGGGGTCAACAGAGTTACCAGGGGCAGTGTTGGTGTGCAACACGTTGCCATCAACCCGAGCACTGCTGTGGGCAGAGGCACCCTCACGCAAGCCGCTGTTGTCAGGGGGGAACTCAAAGCGTCCAGAGCCGACGGCAGTAGTGCGCTCGTCCATGGAGTTCCAGTCGCTAGCAACAGGAGGGTCCTCGGGAAGAGGCAAGTTGGACTTGGTCTTCTCAACCTCAGCGGGCTTGTTGGTGTTTTGGTCGATGACGGACTAGGTCGAAAGTATCAGTACATGACCGATCGTATTTTGCTAACTGATGAATGTAGCTCACCTTCATTTGAGAGATATCAGAGTTGGCAGGAGGGTTGCCACCGTGAGATTGAGCAAGCTTGGACTCAGCCTTGCGGAGGTCCTGAGCGGTAGTGTGGAAAGTAGAGTCAGACATGATGTGAATTGGTGAGATGGTGAATTGGCGAGATGGTGAATTGGCGTGGGAGATGTAATAGGTGCAGAGTGTGCAAGTGAGATTGAATGCTTTGAATTGATATTTGACAATGGGTAATCCAAGACTTATATATTGACACTCGATAGTAATACCAATGTGACGTTGATGTTATGACGACATGCTGGCATGCAGGCCATGGATAGGGCTCTCCACCGAAACCAACATTCGAGTCTTTCCAGCTGTTAGTTCAAAGAGTCAAGTTGGCAGATCACTTGGAAAATAGCGTCATAGCTGAGGGAATACCCGAGATTGTAACTTTCAAGGTTGGTTGTTTGAAACAGGTGCCATGCACAACCTTACGCGCATGATGTGTTCATGCCGTTCGAGACCTTTCTACATATTTCGATCATGCAATTGAAGTAATCCAACGTCGACTGAAAGTCAAACTGCATGGGATTGGCAATACTGTGGATCTCAAGCAGCAAGCTACACCTACTCCTTTCCAATTTTATGTCACATGGTATGGGACGTGTTCAGAGTGCGGGAGTAGCACCAGGATGGCATCAAGTCAAAGTTCTGCATGCTGCAATTGGGTTGATGGCCTATAAAACATGATCGACTTTTCGCAAGGTCTAAGTCAATACAGCGTCGGAGGCACATTAAACAATGGAACTATTCAATTGATAGCAAAGGAAGAATTTAAAGTCGGCGTCCCAAACTGGTAATAATGAACCACCGCCCGCATTCTTGGCATGGCAGAAAATGTTTCTTATCGAAGAGTCGTCAATGCCAGTAAGAGCTTGGTGGAATTGATCGCTGTGTTGTTTTTGTGAGAATCGCTTGGATCTTAAATCTCGAATATTCAGCATGCCTCGAGATCCGCTGATCGGACTGGTTGGAAAGGTAAAATGACCCCTCTCATCTTCTCATCACCCCACTGACCGCGGGTGCGAGGGGCATACAGCCGTCGAGTGGAAAGTCCACAACATTGAACAGTCTGACTGATGCGACTTCTAAAGTTGGTGAGTTTGTCATACGAGCTAACATAGTGGACACCAACAGCTAACAATCATCGATTTTAGGAAACTTCCCGTACGTGTGCCTCGATTGCGCCGAAGTGGTTCCCGCCTTATCGAAGATCGCGCAGACCGAGTTAACCCCCAAATAGCTTCACGACCATTGACCCCCAACGAGCCATCGGATACCTTCAGATCGACTGCCCTTGTCAGCGACACAATGTTTCAGATCGATGCCAGCCCAATTACGGCGGGTGTCACGAGGGACGGCGCTCCGTGCCAATTGAGTTGCTGGATGTCGCGGGTCTCGTGCCAGGTGCGCATCAGGGCCGTGGTCTAGGTAACAAGTTCTTGGATGATCTGCGTCAGGCCGATGCTCTTATTCACGTTGTGGACGTGAGCGGAACCACAGATTCTGAAGGTTAGTCAAGTGTGCGCCAGCCCAGAATATGGCAGGACTAGGGCTGATAACTACAACAGGAAAGGCCACTCGTGGATATGACCCCTCGGTGGATATTGAATGGCTGCGTGGAGAAATTGTGCGATGGGTACTCGGAAACCTTATGGAGAGGTGGTATGTTGGCACATGTCGATGGCAAGTCAAAGCCAACGCTAATTTTCATCACAAAGGGGATCTATCAAGAGGCGACATATGGCACTGAGTACGTAGGCTAATTTGCTTACAAGTGGAGATTGCTGACGGCTGTACAGAGGCCAATCCTATCGACACACTGCAAAAACAATTCGCAGGTTACGGAAGTAACCAGCAGACCGTGGCTCGCTTTATGGACAAACTTGCAATCAAGCAGCCTCTGGAGGAATGGACAGACGAGACAGTAGAGGTTGTCGTGAACGCTTTCATCGACGAAAAATTCCCCACCGTGTTTGCTCTGAATAAGATCGACCACCCAGACGCGGACAAGGTACGGAGATATCACAGAGAGTCGGATGGCTGTGCTGACATACATACTAGAACGTCAGCAAAATTGCTAAGATGCAAGACCCCCAAAGCATTGTGCTATGCTCTGCCATATCCGAGGTCTTCCTTCGGCGACTAGCAAAACAGGAGTACATCAAATATGTCGAAGGTAGCGAGTTTGTTGATTCGCGAGAAGATTTGATTGAAATGGGTGACCCTACTGGTGGAGGCCTCAAGGAGATGGACGAGAAACTGAAAACGTATGCTACCAGATCAGAAGTTGAAACACCTGCTAATTATACTCAAACAGCCGAGTTGAGAACCTGAAGGACATGGTGCTCTACCGATTTGGGTCCACTGGTGTTGTACAATGTCTTTCCCGAGCTGCAGAGCTTTTGGGTCTTGTACCGATCTTCCCTGTTCGAAACGTGCAGACATTCAACTCTGGTTCTGGAACTGCCGTGTTCCGGGATTGTGTTCTAGTCAAGAAGTAAGCACCCCATTCATAATAGCGATTCGGTCCTCTAATATCTCGCAGAAACAGCACCGTCGGTGACGTCGCCCGAAAGGTAATGGGTGATGTGCCCATCAACTATATCGAAGGTGTTGGCGGAACACGAGTTTCCGAGGATGATTTCGTGGCTGTCGGGAAACACGACGTAAGTACATGGCCAACACTGGTTCCGGGTACATTTATTGACAAATAACTACAGATCCTTTCATTCAAGGTTGGTCGGTAGACCATTCTATTTGTGTACAGTTTTCAATGAAATGAGATGGGTAATGAAAATGCCTGATGATCATCTTTTACATTTATATCTATCAGACTTCGAAATCCATAGAACTATGCCGAGCACGAAAAACGCCATAAAATATCATGATCTCAAAAAACATTCATTCTCAAGGTCCTTTCTGCAAGCCCAAAGCACCGTCAGCAATGTGAAGACTGGATTCTCACAAACTCGCATAACGTACCTTTCCTCGCTCGTCATTCATCCCAATGATAGGCTCCGGCGCTTTGGGGTTCTCTTTCTTGGCCTGTTTGCCATATTGAGAGCCACCTGTTTCCGTCGTCCCCTGAGACTTTGAAGGATCTCCGGAACCCTCATGTGTTTTCCTTTCTTGCATACCAGATGCCGAGGAGTCTGCGTGTACATCTGCCGTATCACCCTTCTTGGATCGCTCTGTCGTGTGCTCGTGCTCGTCCCCTCCTTTCCATTCCTTGAAGACAGAATAATGACGGGCATATGGTGCACGAGCGACTGGCTGTATGGTGGATCGCAAGGGTAGCATGCGACGAGGTAACTGTGGGATCGACATGTGCATCTTTGGTGTAGAATAGACTAAGTGCATGTGCATAATTGGAAGTTGAAAGGTCACCAACAGAAGAACTGTCCGGATGTCTGAGCTGCTCCGTTTCTATAGGATTTTACGAGCTGTATGCCGAGTTCAAGTTGGCCTTCGGGGCAATGACGTCTTTATGACCAAGGGGAATTTCCTACCATGGTATTTGGGGTTAAAGATAGGATTCACCTGTACTGCAGAGTAATGTGCGTGGATGGTTTGAAAGCGCATTCAAATGAATCGGATTAGCTCCTCAGCACAATCACATTCAAGATGCTTGTAGGAGAGGAGGAGAGTAGTTCTACTAGTCTCATTGAGAGGTTGCTGTGTGGCTTATCGGTCTCTTATCGATAGGCAAATCGTCATCGGCATTGGCGCGGCATGTCGACACAACTTTGCTCAACTCAATGCACCATGAAACGTGATTACCTCCCGTTAGAAACCCTCCCAGCCTGGCAACGGCTCAATGGGATTGTGCTGTCTGGCATTGCATTCCAGAAACTCGGATCTGATGAACATGGCGCCGACAAGGGCAGCGGAATAGTCGCGACAGAAAGCAAATCCAGCAGCGAGAACGATACGAAACCGGAAATTCTGCTACAGATACCATTTGATTTAATACTCTCTTTGGAAACTGTTCAAAACCACGCCAAGTCTGACCGGTACCTGCGCGACGTGCTGGAAGCGATCGGTGAATTCGGAAGGGTAAGAGCTACACCCACCCACGTTATGTCGCAACCAAACTAAGATATGCAGACAGCCCGAGGCGCGATCCTGATATTCCTACTGGTTCAACTGTCGCATAACAGTCCAGACCTTCAGTCGAAGCATCAAACCGTCGGTGTCTCCAATCCTTGGTCTGAATACGTCAAGTTCCTGCCGCCGTCGTTTCCCTTGCCTACATTCTACAAGTCGGAGGAGCAGGAGCTTCTTCGAGGAACATCGCTGGCGGATGCGCTAGATGCGAAACTTGCCTCCCTCGAAAGAGAGTTCGACAATCTTCGCGAAGCTACTGAGGGAATTCCGTGGTGTCAACAAATCTGGTGGGATGAGAAGACCGGTGTGCTGACGGTTGACGACTGGAAGTATGTCGATGCTGCCTATCGATCTCGCATGTTGGATCTCCCAGGCAGTGGTCTTGCAATGGTTCCTTGTGTGGACATGGCCAACCACGTCTCCGGGGATAGTGTCAAAGCACTGTATGACGAAGACTCCAAGGGGGATGCAGTCCTTCAGCTTCGGTGGGGCAAGACTATACAGCCCGGTGATGAGATTACGATTTCGTGAGTTGCTTTAATCAGACTGCTGATTTGGTGTCGATGTGACTGACAACAGACAGATATGGCGACGAGAAGCCCGCTTCCGAGATGCTGTTCTCGTACGGGTTCCTGGAACACGGCCGGACTGAAGCGCGCGAGATATCATTAAATCTTGATATCCCTGAAGATGACCCTCTTGCTCTCCCAAAGAGAATATTCTGCCAAAATGACACTGGAACACGCATTCGGCCAGCCCATAACCCCGACGAAGCCCAGGAAGTGACCTGGGATAGCCCACTTGCTTGGATAGCGTGTGTGAATGAGGAAGATGGACTCCACTTTGGTCTCGCGCAAACAACCGACGGAGGCAGAGAATTAGAAGTAAGCTGGAAAGATGAAAAGGTACAATCCCCTGGCCATCTCCGCGAGCTTCTAGCGGCCGATCCCTTATGGGAAATCATTCAACTTCGCGCCGCAGTTCTACTTCTAGAACAGCTCGAGACACAACTCGCTCATTTGCAGGAGACGGAAGAAATCCTAGAAAATCTCCGGGAGACAAAGGTGGCTGTTGAGTCCCTGTTTCGACCTAGCATATTCGAGACAATTCTTCAGTTTCGGAAGCTGGAAGGCGAGCTCTTAGAAAAGGCCGTGGAAGACTTGATCAAACAGGTAAAATCACAAGACTCCTCGACTGGGCTAAATTGAATTCCTGTACTGACCAAGGCACCAGAGGACTGAATTACTGGCATCTGAAACCATCGCTGCGTATTTCCAGTCGCAAACAGAAGATGCAAGTGAAGTGGAGGACTTTTCATGATGTCAGAGATATGATAGCTGAGATGCGACGATCTGAGCAGTCCAGACACCTGCCCCAGTTACGAGTGTGGAAAGGAGTACGGAGTACGATACGAAGCATTTCTGGATCCACTTCGAGCTCACTAGGTCTGCATTGCGCTGCATCAAGCCAGGGATCCCCCGCCAGATCATCCCTAAAAACCAGTTCTATCCCCACCAGCCGTAGCGCATTGAATTATTCGACACGGAGACGCCACTTTGCAAACTAGCGCGAGAACACTGTACAATATTAACTCCACTAGCGGTTATGACGTTCCCTGTTAATCATCGAGTCATACTTGTGCGTAGCGACGATGATCTGCAGGGTCGGAAGCGCATGCGGGGGAAGTAGGAAATCCGATTACCGGGGATCCGCTGGACCGTAGTTTTCGTACGCACTCTAAATCAGGGGACAAAGCACAGGAGCCGTGAAATGACCCGTGTCATGAGGCAACCAAGTAAGAAAAAAGTACTACTACCAAAATTGGGTGGAGAGAGTCGATCAATTGCCGGTGGGGCCATCTTAATTCCCATGGTTCGCACATCTCTCGGTCAAAACTCGCTGAACTTGACCTTCGATCTCCTTAATTACATATCTTTAATAATTCCTCTGTGTCGTTGGTTTGTCCGTGTAATCTGTAATCAGTCTTCTTCATAGGTCGAACCCGTCGTTCCTCGAATCTCCCAGTCCAAGGTTCCTCTTGGTTTCCCCATACTTCCGTGAACGGCTGGGGTCGCCACTGTTAGATATTGCTTCACCGCGGCGTTTTAAACTCTGACAAAACCTGGGGATTTCCCGACATGGAACTGCCGCGGAAATAGAATTCAATTCTCTCACAATGACTTCAGCGAACAGGTATCTTTGCCGCCCGTGAGCTAGGGTTGTATCGTGTACTTTTCATCGTGGCGCGAGCTCCAGTTTAATTCGGAGTCCCCAGATATTGTGTTGGACAAATACGAGACATACGTTTGAAACCCATGGATGAGGCCGATGATCGGACCTAGATCGTCCTACCAGCGTAGCTGGCCATGCGACCTCGAGGACCCTCGGGAGTGGAACAAACCAGCTGCCGAAGCCGATCTGGACATCTACTCGTATACTTTATTTTGGACCGTTGTAATCCTTGCCAGTACGTGTTTCAACGTGTTCTTGTCAGCATATCTGAATCCATCTGTACATTGTAGATCCTGAGTACTCCGTAACAGCGTGTTATTTCCGTGATAAGGGGCGGGTGGAGACCCCGTCAGATCCTCGGAATGTCCCAATCTGCAGGAAGAATCCGGGGCAAAAGAGAAACGGCTTACGATCCAGTCCAGCCTTGGTACGAATGTAATAAAAACGAGAATACCGCCGTCGAACCAATACAAGGCTGAGTTTATTGGCGCAGGCGAAGGTCAGCAGTCCCCACCTGACTCAGCATTGGCGTGTTTCCCCCATCTTTCCCCCCATGCTTTAGGCCTCATTCTTCATACTTCCGAGATTCCCTGACTGTACACCAATTTCGAAGACCGTTTGCCCATCGGACACTCCAGACGCTACAACCCCAAACACGCACCCGGCGGCCCATGCGCCCCTTCTGTCCAACATGCCTGGTATCTTGCCCATGAAAGTGATCAAGGTTGGCGGCACTGGTACGACGAGCCGCATCGCCCAAGCCTGTGATCGATGCCGAAGCAAAAAGATCCGCTGTGACGGTGTCCGACCCTGCTGTTCCCAATGCGCCAACGTTGGCTTCGAGTGCCGTACTAGCGACAAACTGAGCCGCCGAGCGTTCCCTCGAGGATATACCGAATCGTTGGAAGAGAGAGTCCGCAGTTTGGAAACGGAAGTCAAGGATTTGAAGGATCTTTTAGACGAGAAAGATGAAAAGATTGACGTCTTGTCTCGGATACACTCGTTTACAACACCCTCACAACGAGCCGCGTCAACTCGATCTCCCTCGGCATCCGCGACGGTGAAATCGACGACCTCGGAGTCGTCAGAGGGTGTTATTCATGTGGAGAGATCTTCTACCCGGAAACCCCGGCAATCACATAACCCTTATACTGGGTTCTCTAGTATCCAGGGCTTCGCTGGTAAGTCTCATCATATTTCCCATCCTCAGAGAACGTGGAAGTTAACATAACCCCGCAGATATCTTCAACGATAAGCTGGTCAGCGAAGGGAAGTCAGTGACCAAGATATCCACCGAAGCACTCACCGCTTTACCACCCTCGGTATCTCAGGGTGCACTGCATCAGGCCGTGAAAACGCCACCTCGCTTGGTGTCGGATCAGCTGATTAACATCTTCTTTCAAGAATGGGCACCACTGTACCCCGTGGTACATCGCCCAACTATTCTGAAGGCCTATGAACAATACCTCAACAATGCCGAGTCTCTGCAGCGTGATGTCCATGTCATGGCGCAGTTGAACCTGATCTTCGGCATTGCAGCAATCTCGTCTAGGCCGAGAACAAACCAAGATCCTACATTCTTTGAACAAAATTGGTCAGCTACCCTCGATTCATTATCGAGCGAAACATCGATCTCCAGTCTGCAGTGCTTTGCTCTTGGTCAGATCTACTGCATGACCAAGGGTGATTACCGCACTTTGCTCCGCTACCGTGCCCTGGGAGTGGATATCTGCCACCAGTTGGGACTACACGAGAAAGAAGAAAGCTCGGGTAACGCCCTTGAGGATGAGACCCGCAAGAAGGTTTTCTGGTCTCAATATGTGCTGGATCGGTTCAGTTCCGCTCTAACAGGCATGCCTGTCCTTCTGCGAGAGGAGGACATCCAAGCCGAATACCCGGTCGATGTGGATGATGAGAATGTCACTGAGACTGGGTTCTTACCAACTCTCCCCGGCGAGCCTACTCGGATTTCTAGTGCTATCGCTCTGTTCGGCGCTTCGAGGATTTTGAATAAGGCTTTGAAAGACCTTTACCCCTCAAAGTCCGCTTATGATGTCTGTGTTTCGAAGTTGCGCGCAGTCTCTGGACAACTGGATGAGTGGCTTCATAGCCTGCCCGCTCATCTTCGCCTTGTGTTCAGTCAAGATAAGCCAAGCACGAATGTCACAAGCAGCCGATCCCCGCTTCTGGTAAGTACAAGCATGTGATCCTCGAAGACCTAAACACTGACCTCGTTATAGTCACTTGTCTACTATCTCATTCGTTCTCTAATCCACCGACCGGCGGTTTGCTTTGCTGACGACAGCCTTCGATCTCCTTCTGTCTTGGCCTTGTCTGATTCTGCAAAGCACGTGCTCCAAATTCTTGACCTGCTAGACGAGAGACGACTGTGCCTTTCATTCAGCATCAACCGGAAGGAACTAGTCTTCCTCTCCGGACTCGGACTACTATGGCAAACTCTAGGTGTCAAGCGCGATAGCAAGCTGGCAAAGGAATCCCAGAGGCTACTTGGCACTGTCATGCTATACCTCGGAGTGGAGTCCAGTGCGGCTGCGGCCGAGTTTGGCACGCTGTCTAACACCTTGGTCGCTCTACACGCAGAAAGACGTCCATCTACAGGCAAACACCAGACTTCCCAGGAGATGAACGCGCCGACGCAGAAACCGAATCGATCTCCAAAGAAACATTCACAGGATATCAAGTCACGACACGGTTCTGTTCGCGACCAGCAGCAGCAGCAACAAACCCAATCACCTCAATCTCGCCGGAATACAATCTCTGGTGCCACACCCCCTCTCGCAGCTCAGTCTCTTCGATCCCCCAGCTGGACCAGCCTGCCACCATCTCACTCTGACCAACTCCCCGGTCCTCACTACCACTCTCCTCTCGATCGCTCCTCAGACCCCCGCCTAGCTGCCCCAATGGGCTACGAACACCATCGCTCCCTGTCTTGCTCCACTCCTTCCGACCCCGCCACCAGCGCCATCACCATGGCAGACTGGGAATACGTCCTTAGCGACATGGATCGCGGCTACTCGAACATCTTCACCGGTATCTACGGCGGCAAAGAATGCGGCGAGGACCCAGGTCCCTTCGCTTCCATCACGGCAGAATACAGCCGCAAGCCTAATGATGCGCCTCTGAGCATCCCCCAACCTGAACTGCACGACCTCTCACCAGAGGCCTGGTCTGCTAGTAGTGGTGAATTCGCCCCTCAACACGAGCACACCACGCAGAGCGTTCTCAGTTACTCCAGTGAGAGTATGGGTAGCGCGGATGATTCGCTGGCGCCTTATGCTGATGTCCGCGCACTTCCGGAGGATATCAATACCATGGACCCCTTCAATGCTTTCGGCTTGCCCGAAGATAAGGTCGAGGAGTTTGATGAGTTTGGTCTTGTGAATGGCTGGAATCGACGGCTGGCCGTCTGATTGTCTGGATAATATTGGGTTTCTCTTGCGCTGGATATATGAATAACGGTTTAGTTTCAGGGGTTTCGATTCTTTTTATGATACCTGTGGTGGCGTTCATATCTTGTCATACTTTTAAGCTATCTATGAATATTTGGTTGTTCAATGTTGATATTTCTTGATATTTTGCTATTCTATGTTGGTTACATTCGAGGCTTCAGTACATACTATGAATTGGACAATACCTCCAGGGCTCCATTCCAACCCTGGAGCCTACAGTACAAAGACCTCCCGAGGTCGTCATCCTCATCCCTGCGAGGTCCTCTGTGTCACTCGCTCTTAAAAAACGAAGCTGGAACACATTGCTTGATGAAGCAGAGCCGACTTGGTGGGATACATTTTGAGCAAGTCTCAGCCCTGGAGGATGTTCACATATTCCAAGGTTGTGACTCAAAGCCCTGGAGATAGCCTCAACCTCACCTGGGCTAAGTCAATTTTAGTTGGGGCTACTTGGGGAGGCTCGGACTTTTCGCAGAATTGTTGCCTCGCCCGAAAAAGCCGAGCCTCACAACTGGACTGCGTCTTCGGATGGGAGAGTTGGCAAAATCCACGAAAACACCGAGCATTTTCCCCGCGGCCTTCTCTCTGAAAAATGGATTCACATATAAATAGCTCTGGTTGTGGAAACACCGAAGACCATCAACCTTGTTCGTTATTAAACCCCAAGGCATCCAAGGGTTTTATACTCAGCCAGTGCTCGGAATGTCTACAACGCAACTGTCGATAAGCCAGAACATGCCCCGGGGATCTAACGGGCTCGATCGAGTCGAAGAGGAAAAGTCCACAACAAAATTCCCAGAAGGTGGCACTCGAGCTTGGATGGTAGTTTTAGGGGCATTCTGTGTGTCATTTTCCACCTTTGGATACATGAACGCTTTTGGGTATGCTGTGAACTCATCTTGCCGAGAGAAAAATACCCAACTGACGGATGGCACAGAGTTTACCAGGAATACTACACAGAGCATTTTCTCGCTCATGAGAGCTCATCCAATATCTCTTGGATTGGATCTGTACAGGTCTGCTTTCTGTTTTCTGGTAGCCTCATCGGTGGGCCATTGTTTGACCGATATGGCGCTTTGGTAAGAGCTTAACACTCGGAACGGAATCGCTTTGATATTAATAGTCAAGTACTGACTCTATATACTCTTCAACTAGATCATTCATGTACCAGCAATCGGTATCGTACTTTCTGTGATGATGACATCTTTGTGCAAGAAGTATTATCAGTTCATGCTTGCCCAAGGAGTTCTGGGTGGGATAGCTTCTGGCATGTTGTTTGCCCCGGTTATGACTTGTGTGAGCCACTACTTTCACACCCGACGTGCCGCAGCTCTCGGTGTGACGGTATCGGGATCTTCCATTGGGGGAGTCATATTTCCTATTGCCTTGAGCGAGATGTTGAGAAACAAGTCCCTCGGATTTGAATGGTCCGTCCGAATTGTGGGCTTCATTATCTTGTTCATGGTATTGATAGCGATGGCAACTATAAAAGAGCGACTCCCTCCTCGCCGTGGCAAGATTCTGCTGCCAGCGGCATTCACTCGCGCCTCTTATACCCTCGTCACCTTCGGTCTCTTTTTCATGATGTGGGGAATGTTCACACCGTTCTTCTATCTCCCGCAATACGCGCAAGCCCAAGGCATGAGCTCGCATCTTTCATCCTATATCTTGTCAATCCTCAATGCTGCCTCTGTTCCTGGCAGAATATTGCCGGGTCTGGCTGCGGACAAACTTGGTCGTTTTAACATTCTGATCATCAACGGCGCCTGCGCTGGGATTTTACTTTTATGCTGGATTGCCACAAGCTCGAATGCGTCAATCATTGTATTTTCAGTGCTGTATGGCTTTTTCTCCGGTGGAATCGTGTCGCTGATGTCTCCTTGCATTGCCCAAGTCACCCCAAGTCCGGACCAGATCGGTACGCATCTCGGAATGTCAATGGCCATCATTGGTCTCGCTGGCCTAACCGGGACTCCTATATGTGGTGCTTTGCTAGAAATATATGGAGAGTACACACAGGCCGCAGTATTCAGTGGAGTGGTGATGTTGGTCGGGTCATCTCTGGTCACCGTGGCGAGGTTCAATCTACAAGCCAAGCTCCTCAAAGTCATATGATCCTATATCGAGCCTTCCAAGTTTCCAGGTTTCTCGTGGGAGATCTGACTATGTTTGTGTCCCCTATCAGGATTTTTCATTTCACTCACACAAACCGGAGCTTTTTGAAGAGACCCGCTGCCTTCTGCGTTGTGTGAATTTTGAGCAAGGGTCATCATGTATGGAAAAAGGCGAAGTCAGGAGTATCATTCGCAAACCACCAATCCTCTTCGAGCTATTGATTACCGTCAGCGAATGTTATTATAATGAACCAGTAAAAATAGTGAAAATACATACCATCGAGCTAAATGGTTCATTCGCGCCGTCGGGAATTAAAGAGCTTGCATCTTCATGTAAGGCAAGTCCACGCAGGCTTCCATTCTCTCTGCAGTTAATTAGTATGGGTCGGCATCGCGCTTGGTCTTCGAATACTTACACTGAGGTCGTCAAATTATGATGTGATTGGACGACAGTTTGCTGTTTCTTCAATATTTTGCTGAGCTGGACTACCCTGCTTGCTGCCTCCTTGTCTGATGTTGCGCGTGACTCCGGAGACAGCTTTGACTTTAATAAACCAATCATCATGCTGAGTATGTAGTATTCGTTCAACCCATGGAATGTCAAAATGACCTTTCTTTCCATAATCTGTAGTGCTTGCTCAAGAGTAATCAACAAAAACGTTGAGACTTGGGAGAATGTCGTAATGGAAGTTGATTCTTTCGAGGCTTTGGGTCAATTAGTTACGGACTCTTCTTTGATAAGCTCAAATTGAGGATTCGGGAGGCAGAGATGTTCTTTTGCTTACCACAAGGGCCGATATCTGTGTAGATTTCATGGCAAATATTCAATGCAGCAAGTAATATCCCAGTCCTGCAAGCTTGGCTTGGAATATTGCCGTCATGTATAAGACTTTGATGATGATCAAGGAGCTTCAAGGATGCATCCAACCTTGCACGTCGGCAGATTGTAGATTTGAATGAAGGCGGGGTTTGGATTGATAATGGGATGTGCAGCAAGATCGTATACTGGTGAATGTGGATTTTGAGCAACTTATTGACATATAAGCAAGTCTGCTGTTGTCGTGGATTGTCGTGGGGACTGTTCCATTCTGGAATATCCTGAAGGGCTTTTTCGAGCTCCTCTTCGAAGTTTAATACCTGGTCGAAATCATCTTGATCGTTGCATCCGTTAAGGACTGCGCAAATTCTCAGTCTCAAACTCAAAGAACGATACATAATGGCCTGGAAGGAAGTGTCTGTTAATTTATTGAGCGGTAAACCTTCCAGGGTATGTTTGTCCGAATGCTGGAGACTGTCATCGTCAACATTCAGCGGTGATGTTATGTTGAAATCTTCTGGTCGGAGGCTTGGGGGCATTCCCCGCTCCACCGAGGCCTGTAGATCGAGTTCCACAATTGTCATCCACAGACGCCGACGCATCTCCCGATAGTAGGGTGAGATTCTTGCTGTTGGGCTAGTCTCACGGTGATACCCGGCCGCCATAGCTAACCGAGCCAGTGCTCCAGTGTGTGTCCAGAAAAATCCCTCTTGAAAATAATGTGCACGTTTGGCAATGAGCAACAGACAATTGGTCGCCAAGCTGTCCCAGGATTGAGGGGGCTGGTTAGTCGAGGAATTAAGCCAAGACTCTGCAGCCTCAATCCAATCAAGTGCGTGACTATGGACAGTCTTTTGGTTTGCAGGGTCGATGCAGAGTTCTGAGTGAAAGCTGGCCGCGACAGCTGCCACCAAGAGCAACTGCACCAAGAAGAGAGCGGGCATAGGGAGTGGACTTGTCCAGTGGCGGTTATAATCAGCTATAAAAGCTGATTTGTTGAGCACTCGATGTGTCACTTCCAACTTGTCAAGATAAGTCTGTACTAGTGTGTCTGCGACCGGCTTCGTAGGAATTAATCGCCTCAAGGTGTCTGTCAGCACAGTGGCTTGCACTGACGGATGAAGCCGATATTCATCACTGGTGAGAGGATGAATCTCATCGCGAAGAGTGTTGATGGCTGGATTCTCGGTTTTGATACGAGCTATGTATGGTCGAAGCTCCGTAAACTAGCACTGTTGAGAAGAAGTTCCATATATGCGATAGAAGTGCGCCGTACCTGTTGGTAAAAATTCAAAGGGTAGCTATACCCATAGAATTTAGTCATGGCCTCCTGTCCTTTTAAATGGGTCATTTTTCCATGCAAGTTGGACGCGGGCCGGTTTCCTTCTGGGGTCTCTGTAAACGAGACAGGTGTACGCAATGGCGATGGCATGGCACCAGTGGCCCCAGGATTTCCATCGTTCAACACCCCAAGTCCCGATCCATATTCTTTAGAACTACCACGGTAAGTGCACTTGCCGGCATTTCCTGCCTTCAAGCAGCGGCCGCAGGATGGAAACTCTCTTCCGCATTTGAGCTTGCGCTGATAGCACTGAATACAGGCCAGTGGAGGACGACGTTTCTTGACGCCGGCTTTGATCACACGATGTGAGCTGGATGGCTCTGGTCGGGTTGAGCCTGTTTCCGACATAATTTTGAAGTTGGCATGAGAAATTGCCGAGCACACGCTTTAATGCCGGGAAGCGGTCTCGGTGATTTCGGTGATTTCAAGCTCGGAGGTAACGAAAGGCTTGGCATGTCGAGACTTGATGGGTTCCAAGGTTGGCTTGTTCTAGATGCCAAAAAAATAGGGGGGAAGCACATCAGAAGAAATGAAAGGGGAAAGCGAGCCCCAAACCTATGACAAACAAGAATGAGCCCTGGAAGAAGTGATAGCCTATGTCGGGCAGGATAGCCTATGTCAGGCAGGTGATCCCCGGGCCGGCGCCCATTAGGGGGGAGGCTGTAGACGGCATGGGTTTACAGAATATCTACTCGTAGCTGCTTGGAAAAGAAACCCCAAAACTGCGGTCAGCCCCCTGTCCCCTCAAAGCCCACGGAAGGGTTCTTTCTTCCATAGAAAACAGTGTAAATTATTCCCACAATTTTCCCTGCACCCGCTGACACCGATAATAGAAACCCAGAAAATAAACTCATCATGCTTTACCGCGGAGTTGAGCAAGCTTTATTTCCAACTCCAAAGCTTCTTCTTCTTGGTCGAAGGAGTGAAACACATTGACCATCTGCTCCATGCTGAGGAGTGTCTCAGGATGCTCAAGTCCAAGTTCCCGTTTTCGAGTCTCAAAGACTTGTGCATAAAGATGTTTCGCTTTTTGCATGCCATTCGTGTCGGTATCTGACATCCAGTAGACATAGGCGAGTCGTGTCATAGCCCAGAGAGTTTGGTTGTTGTCTTCCCCCATGACTTTCTTGCAGATGTCCACAGCCCGAGTATAGATCTTTTCTGACGGTGCCCATTTCTCTTGCTCTGCGTAGACAGATCCCAGTCCCAGCATGAATTGTACGGTAACGGATGTTTCCAATGTTGTCTCCTTTTCCTTGTTCTCTAGCGTTCTTTCATAGAGCTCTTTGGATTCGCTCCATTTTCCCTGTTGTTCGTAAACATATGCTAGTTCGGCCATTGTTTTGACGGTAGCCGATTCTCCGACCCCGAGGGAATTCTCTTGGCTCTGCAAGGCTCGCATCCAAAGCTCTTCAGCATGTATCCATTTCCCTTGTTCTTTGTAGACAATTGCCAGTCGCATCATTGTTTTCACAGAGGTTGGATGATCCTTTCCCAGGATAGTTTCTCGGCCTTTTAGGGCTCGCGTATAAGAAGCTTCAGCCTGTGCCCATTGTTTCTGTTCTTTGTAAACAACCCCGAGGCCCGCAACGACATCCAAGGTAAGCAGTTCGTCTTCTCCAAATTTATTCTGCCGGCCCTGCAGGGCTCGCTCGTAGAGCATTTCAGTTTCTTTCCATCGGCCTTGGCGAGAGTAGAGATTCCCCATCGATACCATCGATCCCAGTGTGGCGGGATGCTGTGGGCCAAGCATCTTCTCGCGGCGTGATAGAACCATTTTGTAGATGTCTTCTGATTTTTCCCATCGCTGTTGCTGCATGTACACATTCGCCAAATATGAAAATGTTGAAAGGGTGGAGGGATGCTCCCGACCAAGCACCTTCTCTTGACCGCGAACAACTTGCTCGAATAGAACCTCCGCTTGAGTCCATTTCTCTGTGTCAAAGCAAACCCACGCAAGGTTGAAGAGAGATGACAGCGTTTCAGGGTGATTCTCACCAAGGGTTCTCTTTCGGGTTTCCAAAACTTCTGTATAGATCTTTTTGGCTTCTTCAAATCGTCTTTGAATCTGATAGACGTTCGCTAAGCCGACCATAGCACTCAAAGTAGATTCGTTCTCGGTCCCCAGTATTCTGATATAGACCTCGGTCTCTTCCAGTCTGAGCTTTTCTGCTTCTTTTGGTCTTTTTTGCTCGACAAAAATCAATGCCAGTGTATCCACTGTCTTCATTGTTTCTGGGTGCTCGAGACCAAAGACCTTCTTCAGGCTCTTTATTGCCTCTTTTGCAAGTGCTTCCGCTTCCGTGAAGCGACGTCTATCCATCAAGGTATCGGCTAAAAGGCCCATGCTAGTCAACGTATCTGGATGCTCTAACCCAAAGATTCTCTTGTGACTAGCCATGACCTGGACTTGCAATTCTTCTGCTTCATTCCATCGGCTCTGGAATCGATAGACATCACCCAGATTTCCCATGCTGGCGAGCGTTGCAGGGTGGTCTTCCCCTAGATCTCGCTTTCGGCTCGAAACAACTCGTTCAAGCAGAGTTTCAGCCTTTTGGTATAGGTCACGATAGAGATACGACAAAGCCAGCATCTCAACACTTTCGATCGTCTGATGGTTCTCTGGCCCAAGCAAAGACTGTCTGATGTTTGTAGATAACTCTGCCATTTTGCTTGAATCAACGAAGCTTCTGTTTTCGTATAGATATGAAGATGATCTATACAACACAGTAGCCCATTCTTCGAGCACGGCGTTTGCGGGTGATTTTTGAAGGGTTGCAGATTGAACATGAGGGAAGATCTTTTCACACTCTTCTCGGTTTTCAAACTTCGGCTGCGGGAAATTCAAATACAAAACTTTGACGAAAGAGCTTTTCCATTTTTCCAGCTCATTGTTGTCATGCAGCCATTCTTGGGTCGCGAGTTGAACCAACCGGTGCATGGCCAAATGTGTCTCAATCGCGCCAATTGCAATCAGCGAATAGTTACGCAAAACCAAAATATCGTCTTCAAAGTCATTAGAAAAGCTTTCGATGTCTGATTCGTCCTCGGTAGACTCGGTTTTGCTGTCGGGGTTACTGTCGAAATTGAAATCTCGAGTATCGCCTTCTGTTTCGCCTTGGTCATGGAGAAAGAAACCAAATGCCGGGTGCCTGTCGTCTTCCGGGCCATTCGCCTCCCAGTCGTGCTCATTCCTCTCTGGCGACGGGCTGTGCAGAAAGTTGTCCGCTGTCTCAAGTGTGTCGTCCTCAGCCATGTTCTGCAACTTTTCGAACATACTTTCGCTGAGGTCGCTACTAGCGTCGCTTCTGCTATCACTCATGCCGCCAATGTCTGATCCAGGTCTCAGACTCCAGTTGTCCCCTTCCTCTCCAGTTTGGCCCTTGAGTAGGCTATCCGGAATCTTTTGTCTGTCGAAAAAACTCATGAGAGATAACAAATTTGCTGCAGATCTTCTTTCTTGGCGGAGATGATCAAATGTAATTTGCCAGGTAAGTAGAATAGCATTTTCAGCCTCTTCATCCCTGCGGTATGTGCCTTCGCCGTACTTGAGAAGTGTGGTTCTTTTTCTATCGCTCTTCTGGAAATCTTCTAGGTACTTTTTGACCGAATATCGGGGTGCGCGCTGTCGAATATAGGCTGCAGCTTGTGCTATTGCAAGCGGCATGCTTTCTAGCACAGTTATCAACCGAATGACCTCATCTCGGTCGGCCTTCATGCCTAGTTTCTTTTCAAATAGCAAGCACCCAGCCTCTTGGTCCATTGGATCGACTGGAATGATGTCACAATCCTCGATAAGCCCCGAGATGCCTCCTTTGTTCCGACTGGTTATAACGATAGAGCCTGTCAGGCTTTCGGGGAAGTAGGACCATATTGTTCGCGTCTGGATGTCGCCTCCCAGCCTCATGTCTTGGGTATCCTCATGCCCCATGGAGTAGCTCTCGAGAAGGAACTGGGTTTCGTCGACATTGTCGAATACAAGAATCCAATCACGCTTTCCATGAAGCCAGTCGCGCAACAGTTTGAGTATGTTGACTTTCGGAATCTTGCGACCAGGTATTCTAACCTGGTCCGCGACATCTCGACAGCTTTGCTCAAACCGAGTGGCATTGCTGGCATAGATCCAAAGCACCCATGTGTTTGGAGACTTGTCGCGCAGGCGATAACAGTATTCGATCGCTAGCTGTGATTTTCTTCAAAAGAGATCAGCAGTCGATCTTCGCATCCTGCTCCAAGGCACTGGGTAGACTCACCCAACCCCGCCCAACCCAACAAGCGCGACCCTTGACCCGGGGGTCAATGTTTTCTGCTTCAACTGGTCAAGCAGTGTTCCACGGTCGACAAAGTCGCGATCACGGCGAAATGGAATCGTCGAAAGAGGCTCAATCGGACTTTCAGGTCGATCTGCAAGGGGGCTCCTATTAGTCACTCCGTCTTCCGCGCATCTTCCGGCGCGAAGGGGCTTCAGATCATCCACACACCTGGCAGGTAGATTGAGCCATTGTTATAGGCAATCTGGACCCCGGAGTTCCCATCTCCGAATATGATCGATGTCGAAGACATGATGAGTATAGTCTTCAGGGGTCATCACCAGTGGGAAATCACTCAGAGCGTGGGGGCCGTGTAGATTCTGCTGAGGGGAAACGCTCAGCCTCATCATCAGGTGATAGCATCGCGCCGCGCGCTTCACTGTTTCGGAATATGTCAATTAGGCAATAGAACTTGAGGTACCCTGTTATTTGTAACGGGTGCTTCGAGTACCCCCGCGAAACCGCCATGCTGCCCACCGCTCGTCGTTCGAGCGTGTCAGAACTGGTCCGCAGAAGCGGTGATCGTTCCGAACGGTATTGTGGTCAGGTTGGGGTGCTTGTCGGTTATCTGGATTCTCGCTATCGATCTCGGAAATATCTCGAAAACTCCGGGGTATGGAGAAATGAGACAGATCGGTGCCTAAGGCCAAACAAAAACCAATCACCGAGATTCTCTTCTGTTTACTTTCTTTCCTCTCCATTCCATCACTGGCGAGAGCCTGCTTTCTGTCACCAAAACAGTAAACTTTTTATTCGTCAATGCAAAAACTACTATTTACTATAGTATCAGCGTCCCACGCCTGACTGCAATTCTCAGCCCAAAGTCGCGGAAGATGATGATACTGGAGACGAACTCAAAGGAAGTCAAATTCCATCAAACTTTGGCCTTAATATAACAGGCACAGAGCCGGTCCCTTAATCGAGGGATCCCAGCGTTGGAAAAGGGGAGCATGGATAAAAATGCCTCATCAACCCATAAATCTCGGTGTGCCCACAGTGTGTTGTATGAAACATGTTTCAGTGGCCAAGCTGAAGGTTCAAGATGCTAACCTTCTAAGGGCTCAAGTTAGTCAGTCGGCATGCCATCCTCCATGGATCGCTGCTGGTTCGGCTTCCGAAGAAACTCAATATTACATCTACTCGCCCAGGCACTGTTGTCTAATAAGTTCTCCTCTCTTTTCGCGAGATGAACAATCCCACACTTTCCAAACTTGATACCCATATGGTTCTTCCCTTTCCGGGTGCCATCAAGTTGAAGTTACAGGATGAGTGCGTGGGCAGAATTGCGGCCGCGCATGTTGCCAGCTGTGGTTACGATGTTTCTACTTCTTCAGGTCCTCTTCTTGGTGAACATGTGCTACCTTTATGCTACCCAACTCCGAAGCAACAATCGGTATCACAATTTCAATATTCTTTACGTTGACTATGATCAGGGTGTCATCGGAAGGTCGATATGGGATGCCTACCAGCGGCTGCAAGGGGACGGTTTTCCGACATTGCTCCCGGCATCTCTCGAGTTTTACGAAGATGAAAGCAGTATTCGAGATGCCGTATGCCGAGGGGAATATTGGGCTGCAGTATATTCAAACCGATTCGCATCCAAAGGCTTAGCATCAGCACTTGAAAATGGCTCCGGTGCACCAACATCCCTCACCTTTGTGTGGAATGGAGTACGATACCCAGTTTTCTCACAGGCTGCTATCTATGCCAACTTCTTGCGGTTGATCGAAGGCACCCGATCCCTCTATTACTCTAATAATGGATCAGCAGTGGTTGGATTTGCCAACTTATCCGATCCCACCACCCTTCAAGCCTTTCTCGATCCCATACATTCCCAAGAGATCAATATCAAAAAGACAGAGCATGGTACTAGGGTGTTTTATAACACGGTATCTATGGCCATGCCTATAATTCAGCAATTTTTCTTCGTACTGGCATTGAATGGAATCTCCAGCCATTTTGGCGCATTTTCCAAAATTCCATGGCGAACCAACGGAATCATTCGTCTTATCGCCTCATTACTATACACTTTGATCGGCGGCCTCTTGATGACTAGCTATCTCCGTGCATACAAAGAAGATTGGTCACTCAACGGAAGTGAATTTGTGCTCACTTGGATGATATTGTGGTTGCTTATGCACATCAACTTCCTGTTCTTCGATGTCGCGACGGCGGTTATCCCGATCCAATTTATGCCATTTGTTGTGTTGACATGGGTCATTCTCAACATCGCCAGTACCATCAGTCCGTTTGAGATAAACCCGGGGTTTTTCCGCTGGGGTTACGCACTTCCCTCTCATGAAGCCTATCAGATTCTCATTCAGATTTGGTCAGGCGGGTGCAATAATCGGCTTTACCAAGCTCTTCCCGTTATGTTTGCATGGTGGATTGCGATGGTGCCGGCAGCAGTATATGGGATGCATTATCGCTGCAAGGCGGCTATCAAGGATACCGACCATATAAACCAGAACCCTAATACTGATATTCGGCGCCTGGAACACACGGCGGGGAAGGGAGCCCAGGAACCCGCCACGGCCGAATAACTTGAGTTCAGTTCTCACTCTTCGCTGAGCCGCTTCCATGGTTTGACCCGAATCACAACCTGGATGCGTACGAGGGGGCTCAGACGCCAGGCATTGATGTCCTCCATTTGGCATGATCCCCGAAGTCTAGTCTCGGTCTTATCTGGCTTTTCGCTGCGACATAGACAGTTATCGTCTCTATCAGTTATGCACTCGCCTGCTAGCTGGTAATATAAAGATATGCCTAGGTATCTACTAGGTAGTTAATGAATCAGGATAGGAAAATGACCACTGAAAAGACTCTATGTATTACTCGTGTGGTTGGTAGACGCAAATTAAGCAGAAGGTCCCCGTCGCATTCGGGCCTTCGAAGATGGTTGGCGGCTTTCCGCCCGGCCGGCACAGAGGGAGGTACACGCCCCTTCCTTCGCTTAGACGCCTGGGCGCCATGAACCTTGGAATTCCCCACCGAAAACCAACTCAGCATCCTTGAGATATTGAAGACGATGGGCCTAGACCGAGATATGATCGGAAACCGGGGTGGAATCCATCGCTTCGTATCCCGTGAACCCGACCAGAGACCGAGTGCCGGCTGACGGGGGCGAAATCCAAGCTTTGTGGCTGCCACCGATTCCATCACTACTTCACCGAACATCAGCCCATCGCGTTTAATCATTCCGCGTCGATACGATTCGTTCCAGAAAAACATGATCACGAGGCGCAGTAAGCCGAGACTTCCGCGCCACCCAGAACTCGTGGGCGTGGAGTGTGGAGTTGAACCCCAACCATACAGCATCATGAACCGCAGAATGGTGGACCTGTCAGAACGCAAGCCCGCTTCCCCAGATTATGCCAACCCCTCGGTCATCACCGCTGACCCTGAAGTGGCACACGCTCAAGCTCCCGGGTCAATGTGTCATCATTTCGAATCGCGCTTTCTGAATCGGTATGAATGGTCAGTTTTCCAGGACTCGGCGTTCGTCAGAGCGGCATGTTGCCCAGCCTTGGCTTTCTTGGTCGGGTCCTTGTATAAGAGGCCTTCATCCGGTGCTTCCTAAGCCTGAGAAAAAGAGTGCGAGATTCAAAGTTTCAAAGACTAAACAGAACTTGCTGGCGCTATGTTAAAGAAGCTCTTCCAAAAACGTTCCGAGGACCTCTATGCAGGCTCTGAGATCCCCAGGGAGTCTGTTTCCACTAATGAACATGAGAAAGGCCCTGGTGATCTTGTGGACACCCCAATTCCCCTCTTAACATGGCGTTCACTTGTCATGGGTATCTTCGTCTCCATGGGAGGATTTCTCTTTGGTTATGACACTGGTCAGATCTCTGGATTTTTGGAAATGCCGGACTTCCTTCAGCGTTATGGTGAGCTTGGTCCAGACGGGGATTATCATTTCAGCAATGTCCGTTCTGGCCTGATTGTCGGTCTGGTATGAATCTTCTAAAGCCCATATCTATTACTATGCTAATCGCGCCATCAAGCTCTCCATCGGTACCCTGATTGGAGCTTTGGTTGCAGCACCTATTGCTGATCGCCTGGGGAGGAAGTGGTCTATCACTGCATGGTCCCTGATGGTGTGTGTTGGAATTACAATTCAGATCTCGTCTCCCTTTGGCAAATGGTACCAGATTGCCATGGGTCGGTGGGTTGCCGGACTCGGCGTCGGTGCTGTCTCCCTACTGGTGCCTATGTACCAGGCTGAATCGGGACCAAGACACATCCGTGGGTCGCTGATTAGGTACGTGCAAGGTCAAAAGACCGAGTTTTTTTGCGATTCTAACCGATTTTTACAGTACTTACCAGCTCTTCATCACTCTTGGTATATTTATCGCCAACTGCATCAACTTCGGAACCGAGGCTCGAGCTGACACTGGGTCATGGCGCATCCCCATGGGTATTACGTATCTCTGGGCTATCGTCCTTGGGGTTGGCATGGCATTCTTCCCAGAGAGTCCTCGCTACGACTACCGACATGGAAAAGTGGACAAGGCTATGAACACACTGGCCAAGATCTATGGCATACCCCTCAACCACCGCGCCCTTCACATTGAATTTGATGAGATAAAAGAGAAGCACGAAGAAGAGAAGCGCAATGGGCAAGCCACTTGGGTCCAAATGTTCCGTGCTCCAACAATGTCTAAAAGAGTGGCCGTTGGCGTTGCCTTGCAAGCTCTTCAGCAGTTGACAGGTGCTAATTACTTCTTCTACTATGTAAGTCTCAGCGCTTCTAATTGTGAACGAAAGTAGCATGGACTGACTTCTTTCAGGGTACCACCATCTTCAAAGGAGCAGGAATTCCCAACAGCTACGTCACGCAGATGATTCTGGGTGGTGTCAATTTTGGAACCACATTCCTCGGCCTCTACCTGATTGAACACTTTGGTCGGCGCAAATCCCTCATCATCGGCGCACTTTGGATGTTTGTATGCTTCATGGTCTTTGCCTCGGTGGGTCACTTCTCCCTCGACCGCGAGTTCCCGGAAAGTACGAAGTCCGCTGGTGTGGCCATGGTGGTCTTTGCTTGTCTTTTCATTCTCGGCTTCGCTAGCACCTGGGGTCCTATGGTATGGACCATCATTGCAGAGCTGTACCCCTCTCAATATCGTGCCCGGGCCATGTCCCTGGCTACTGCCTCAAACTGGCTTTGGAACTTCCTTCTTGCATTTTTCACTCCCTTCATTACAGCGGATATCGATTTCCGATTCGGTTACGTCTTCGCAGGGTGTCTCTTCCTTGCAGCAGGCCTCGTCTACGTCAGTGTTATTGAAGGCCAGGGTCGTACATTGGAGGAGATCGATACCATGTATCTCATGAAGGTCAAGCCATGGAAGAGCTCGAAGTTCAAGTTCCCCGCAGATCCAAATGTCATTCGAGGCTCATTTGACAAGGGTGAGGATGTTGCTGCGTCATCTCATATTGCTGACCCAACTACTGAACTGAGAGAGGACGGAACGGCTGTACCTGAAACGCGTGCGCAGGCATGAGGACTCAACATACCCTGCCTCCTTCAGGGTCACAGTCGCTTCATTGGCTGGTCCTTTGATTGGACTAAGTTCAAAGTTTCTTTGTTAATTACATGCGTGTCTTGAGAATTCTGTTTTGTCGATATATTGATCACTTCGCAGTCAATAGTATTCACTTTGTTTCAATTTTGTATTCTCTAATCCCACCATGTGCACTTTCCTCGATGTCAGATGACACTCAATCTCCATTTACAGTCGATTTCCTTACAAGAACTCCATCGAAGTACTGAGTCATTCCTTCCAAATCTCCCATGTGACCTATCCATCCAATATATTGATCTGGGCGAATGACCACCAGTTTGCCGAGGGCCCGGTCGACTTCCCACTTCTCGTAGGCAGTTCCATCACAATATCTATCGAATATGCACGCATCGTCACACCATATCTTGTCGTATGCATATCCGGTCGACATGCTCAATGGACGCAAGATCTCTGGGAAGTCGAAGAACTCGACCTCTTTCCACGGAGCACAATGGACAGTGATTATATCAATCGGGCTTTCATACCGCCCGTGGATTCCAACATAGCGTTTCAGGAGGGGGGCACCTAATACAGACTCACTATCCAAGGCTTGACTGAAGGTTTCAATGCGTTGTTTTTGAATCGGATCTCGCACGTCTCCGGCCAGTACGAGAATGCGGAAACGACCGTCGCTCTTCAAGAGTCTTGTTGTCCACTGCGGACATCCATCGGCCTGATTGCGGAGCTTGAACGGATGGATTCTCTCTCCAGGAACCATGCACTGAACGTCTGCCATCGCATCATCATCTTGCGACTTCGAAACAATGTTACTAGCAGGGTAATAAACGTTCCATCCATGAGCGAAGTTTTCAAACTTCGCCGACATGGCAGCCATGGACTCAGCCTTTGTGTCCATTTCACCTGGCTCCACATCAAGGAACAAATTCACCCAATGACGATCAAACTCAAGCAGCATTTTTGCGAGCGGGTGTCTCTCCATGTCGTAAGTCTCCAGGGTCTCAGGCTTGATGGTCCCCGCCGCCGCGAGTGCAACTTTCCAGCCAAGATTGAAACCGTCCTGCAGACTCATGTTCATGCCAAGTCCCATCTTGGGCGAGTGCGTGTGCACCGCATCACCAGCAAGGAATATCCTATTTCCTTTTGTGATTTCCGTTGCTATCCGTTGTCCGATTTGGTAAACTGTCCACCAGTCGCATATCTCAAAATCAAAGGTAAATGGGGCAATGATCTCCTGCACTCGCGATTTGATGAGCTTGGGTGTGATGATTGACCTGTCGAAGCGATCACTGGCACCCGCTTCGCAGATCTGCACGGGGACATAGAAACGGGTTATTCCCCGCTCGCGAGGAATGACAAGTATTGTCCCCGTGGTTCCAGTGACTACGCTGACACGCCTGATGTCCGCTGGGCTTGGGTCAGTTTGTTTTGGTCAATGGATGTGGCACTCGACTCACGAAAATTACTGATGGCTATGACATCTATAACTCCCCTATAATCGACACTGGCTTTAGCGGCTTTTCCACGGCAGGGACTAGTTTTAGTACTGACCATATATGGTCGGTATTGGATCCCTCGGTGGAGATACCCAGTTGTTTTCTGGTCCAGCTGTGGGCACCGTCACAACCGATCAGATATTTGGCCCTGATTGTCTCGACTTTGTCCTTCTGGTTTCCACGCTGTGTGAGATCCTCCCAGTCATCAGGAAGCAGATCCTCGCGAGTGAGTTCATTTTCAAAGCTTTGCTTGTCGGAATTTGGTGTGTTCAGTTCCTCTGAGCCGAGAGTGCGTATGTTGATGGTGACAGGGTATGCATTAGCATCTGCTGCCAGTTTCTCATCATACTCCAACGATTCAGTGATAACACTCCTTTCAACTCTCAGGTCAGAGCACTCATTAATACTATCGAGTATAAATCGCTCAATGCGGCCCTGGCTGAGTCGAGTGTTATGATAGGGCGAATGGTCCACCTGGGTCATATCCAACAGGGCCTGTCGAACCAGCTTTCCTTCATTGCCAGGGCCCTGTTTCATGTGTTTAGATTACATGTGTCAAGAATCTGAGATCAGGTATACGCACCCATAAATTCACCTCTGTGGATTCAGAGGCTTCATGTAGAACACGGTGCTGGAATCCCATGCTATCAAATAGTTCCAAAGTGCGTGGACGAAGGCCATCTGCATGGCCTACGAAGATCTTGGTTTCGCGTTTATCAATGATTCGTGCATTTATTCCACAACGGGCCATCCAGTACGCGGCCATGAGGCCGGACGGACCCGCTCCGATGATGAGTCTGGAGATTGTTAGACCGTGTCAATTCCTCAACATGGAGCTCTTACACATCGGTCTTGGATTCGACCCGAGTGGGTTCATTCATGGTGAGAGGCTCAACACTCATATTTCCAGGGCTTCGTTTATGGGAATATGATTCACTGCGTGGGCCCGAGAGCAACCAAAACATACCCAGGGCTTTTCTTATATTGTGAGCTTTATGCTGTGCTACCACACCGACCTCGTGAGGTGGCATTCAGCTGGACAAGGCGTCCCTTGACAGAGAGAAACATATCAATCCTCGTGTCTCAACTCAGATCACACTGCTGAGCCTCCAGGACTTCCAAGGTTGGAAGTGGCTCTGAACCACTTTGGTCGTGGTTCTGAGGTCATTTGCCTCTCGTGCTGTCGATTTACCAACAGACTTTTAGGAGTTACTTACTTCATTCAGATAATGCTGTGAATTCTATGCTGCCTATTCATATCTCAGGCCCACAAAGTCGGGTGTAACTCGTGTCCCAGGTCCGTCTTACCCATACATCGGACTCGTTGAGGCCCCGAGGAGGCTCAGCATATCCCAAATTATCTGATCGTATCCATGCACTGGCCAAGTCAAATCTTGGATGCCTTGTTCAAAAAAGCAAATCCGGACAGATGTTCAAACTTTGACCGGGGCTTTGTAAATCTTCCTATTGATCTTAGCTGACCCGTACTCTCCGTGGGGGGCACAGACAGCCTGAAGCAAGGTTCTAGGGTTCGTTTGCACCCCAAAGATGAAGTCAAAAAAAAACATTTCCGAGCAGAGGAAAATGGAAGAAAAATAATGCCAAGCCCCGTATGTGGTCAATCCCTAGAATTATCTGTTGGGACAACCTTGAAAGGTAGAAGCTCATACTAAACTTCTCTATATACCCTCACGTGATAGCCGGCTGATTGGTTTTCCCGCACTACTCTGCATGCGGCACACCGAACCCAACACCTCTGGGGTTGACGGAAAAACTGTTGATGTTGGGCGGGTTCTCGACTATTGTGCCATCGGATTTCCTCCATTAGGGAAAACCGAGGCACGGTCTTCGAACGAACTATTCTGGAGCCTCGAGAACGCCTTATTAATCGAGGTTTTCCCGGGCTGATCATCGGCACGGTAATTGACTATCGCAGCGGTTAATTTCCATGAAAGACCGGTACTGATTCGGAGCAGGGTCCTCCGGGTGGCTCCCGGTGTGTACTAAGAGTCACTCAAAGCAGGTGTGTGTGTCGGAAAATGCGGGCCATTGGATCAACTGCGAGCGGAAGAAACGGCTATTGTCGAGACAATCTTAGTAACAAATGTGAAATGGAAATATTCTACGGGCGAAACCCAAAAAGAGCACGATCGTACTATATACGAGGTTTGGTACGAGTCGGAGTACTACAAGCCCGCTGGCCCCGGTACGGAGTACATTGATCCAGGTCATGCTGACTCAGCCCATGATGCAATCAAGAGAAAGGAAAGAGTTCCGGTAGAGAAACGAGAGCAATTGAAGCCGTTGAAGCAATTGAAGCAATTGAATCAGCTCACGATAGTAAACGAGGAACTAGAGAGAAGATACGATACCAAGTATTCAAATACGTCTGCGGTGTATAGAAACGTTACGGAGTTGCTGAGTTGAGCTACAAGCCACTTCCCCCCCACTCTACATCATACCCCACCAACAAATACGTTCCCCTCCTCCCCTTCTCTTCTTTCCTCCATTCTCACATCTTTATTAGTAGGTTCCCCCTGGCTACATTCCTCTTTTTCTCTCTCTAACTCTCTCAGAATCTGCCATCATGGGTTACACCGATCTGGACCAGTTGGCTATCAACACCATTCGTATCCTTGCGGTAGGTCGATCCCCTCTTCATGCAGGAAGCTGGAGTCTGTCAAGGATCTTCATGGCACCTCTTCAATGCTTCACTCAATGCATCACATCTTTGAATATTGGCTAATTGTCTGCAATTAGATCGATGCTACCTCCAAGGCTAACTCCGGCCACCCCGGTGCGCCTATGGGTATGGCCCCTGTGGCCCACGTTCTGTTCAACAAGTTCATGAACTTCAACCCCAAGAACCCTGACTGGGCCAACCGCGATCGTTTCGTCCTTTCGTATGTGCTATCTTCTCGCTCCTCTGGTCGCAAGATGGGCTATGGACTCCACCCTTCGGAGCGCCAGTGGCGATACCCTGGAACGTCAGCTAACAGCTTCCCATAGCAACGGTCACGGCTGCATGCTGCAGTATGCTCTTCTCCACCTGTTCGGCTACGCCCTGTCTATTGATGACCTCAAGAACTTCCGCGTAAGTAGAAATGAATCCAGCGGAGCAGGATTATATTGACTTTGGTAGCAAATCGACAGCATTACCCCCGGTCACCCCGAGGCTCACGACACCCCTGGTATCGAGGTTACCACTGGTCCTCTCGGCCAGGGTTTCGCCAATGCCGTCGGTCTCGCCATGGCCCAGGCCCACACTGGTGGTGTCTTCAACAAGCCCGGCTACGAGCTGTTCAACAACTACACCTACATGTTCCTCGGTGACGGCTGTCTCATGGAGGGTATTGCCTCCGAGGCTGCCTCCATGGCCGGTCACCTTAAGCTTGGCAACCTGATTGCCATCTACGACGACAACCACATCTCCATCGGTAAGATTAATCGCAATTCTCCCTTCACCAGGGATATAAAAAACTGACAACTTCTCTATTTAGACGGTGACACCAAGTGTGCCTTCACTGAGGATGTCATTAAGCGCTTTGATGCCTACGGCTGGCACACCGAGTGGGTTCAGGATGGTGACAACGACCTCGAGGCTATCGAGGCTGCCATCCGCAAGTGCCAGCAGGTCACTGACAAGCCCTCCCTCATCAAGCTGACCACCACCATTGGTTTCGGCTCCAAGCTCCAGGGTACCGGTGGTGTTCACGGTAACCCCCTCAAGGCTGATGATGCCCAGGGTGTCAAGAAGCTCTTTGGCTTCAACCCCGAGGAGAGTTTCGCCGTTTCCCAGAAGGTCTACGACTCATACGCCGCGCACGCCGCTGAGGGTGCCGCCAAGGAGCAGGAGTGGAACCAGCTCTTCCAGAAGTACTCTGCTGAGTACAAGACCGAGGCAGCTGACCTCTCTCGCCGTCTTTCCGGCAAGCTCCCCGAGGGCTGGGAGAAGAAGCTCCCCGTCTACAAGCCTACCGACGCTGCTGTTGCTTCCCGTAAGCTCTCCGAGGCTTGCCTCGAGGCTATCCACGATATCCTTCCCGAGCTGGTCTCTGGTTCCGCCGATCTGACTGGCTCCAACAACACCCGCTGGAAGAACGCTGTTGACTTCCAGCCCCCTGACCTTGGCATCGGCGAGTGGGCCGGTCGCTACGTCCGCTACGGTGTGCGTGAGCACGCCATGGCTGCCGTCATGAACGGTCTTGCTGCCTACGGTACTATCATCCCCGCCGGTGGTACTTTCCTTAACTTCGTCTCCTACGCCGCCGGTGCCCTCCGTCTGTCCGCTCTCTCTCGCGTCCGTGTCATCCACGTCGCTACCCACGACTCCATCGGTCTGGGTGAGGATGGTCCCACTCACCAGCCTATTGAGACTCTCGCTCACTTCCGTGCCCTCCCCAACTGCATGGTCTGGCGCCCCGCTGACGGTAACGAGACCTCCGCTGCTTACTACTCTGCCATCACCTCCAAGCACACTCCTACCGTCATGGCTCTGACCCGTCAGAACCTGCCCCAGCTTGAGCTCTCTACCCTCGAGAACGCTCTCCACGGTGGTTACGTCGCTGTTGACACCCCCAACGCTGCCGTCACCATTGTCTCCACTGGTTCCGAGGTCAGCATCGCCATTGAGGCCGCTACCTACCTCCAGGAGAAGCACGGTGTTGCTGCCCGTGTTGTGTCCATTCCTTGCTTCGAGGTCTTCGATGCCCAGACCAAGGAGTACCGCCTCAAGGTTCTCCCCGACGGTATCCCCGTTCTCTCCGTCGAGGCTCTCTGCACCATGGGTTGGGAGCGCTACTCCCACGAGCAGTTCGGTCTGAACCGTTTCGGTGCCTCCGGTCCCTACAAGGAGGTGTACGCCAAGTTCGAGTTCACCCCCGAGGGTATCTCCAAGCGTGCTCTTGCCACCATCGACTTCTACAAGGGTGTTCCCGTGCGCTCCCCCATCAACCGTGCTTTCCAGCAGATTCTGTAAAGCGACGGAACGATTATGACGTAACAAAATGTTTTGGTTTTTATAGTAGAGGAGCTATGGCCCTCAGATTTTACAAGAATGCGAATAGAGCTTTCACCTGTTCATTTATCTGCTTGGCCAGACGTCAAATTAGAGTATCGGTCCCACGTAAGCCTAAACCTCGGCGACTGCGGAACCTACATCCATGCATAAATCTCTAGTTTCAAAGCAGTCACGGCAGCTCTCCCCACTTCTTCTTCTGCAGCTCAACAACATCTTTCAGCATCTCTTCCTTCTTCTTCCGTGTCTGCGCGGTATAAGGCCCATAAGCCTCCTCGGTCTGCTTTACCACTGCATCTCTCCAAGGTTGCTGGCCCTCAACATCCAGTTGTCCCAAATCCCCCCAGACATCCTGAATTGTAGGCGACAGCTTCTGCAAAAATGCCTCAATCCCACCCTCCCCACCACCGGCATGATAGCTTTCAAACACACCACTCCCAGCCCATCTCGGCCCCAAACTAGCCGTAACGATTGAATCCAAATCCTGAGCCGAAACAACCCCTTCCCCAACAAGATGACACGCTTCCCTCAATAGTGCAAATGCAAGCCTGTTGCCGACAAAGCCAGGTACTTCCTTATGCAACGTGACTGGTCGGTAATGCGAGGTCGGTAGGCTGTCTGAGCTACTTGAACTCGTCGCTGGGCCAGGAATATCACGGAAGTAACCTTTCACAAACTCAACCCTCTCGGATTTCGTCTCAGGCCCTGGAACAATTTCAACCAGGGGCATTAGATGCGGTGGGTTGAATGGGTGTGCCACGAGCAACCTTTCAGCAACTTTACTCGTAGCTTCGCATGATGCTGCCTGTGCAGAAGCTGCGATCCCAGATGAACTGCTCCAAAGATGAGTTTCAGGTCCCGTGAGAGTGGATATCTCCTTCCAAAGAGCCTGTTTGGAGCTCGTGATCTCGGGGCTTTGTTCCTGTATGATCGTCGCCGTTTCAATGGCCTCGGGTAACGAGGTGGCTAGTTTGAGGCGGGATGTGGCGATTAGGTGATCTACTATGCTGGTGTCGCTTGAGGAAGAGTCCAGGAGCCCAGGGAGGATACTCCGGATCTGGGATTCGTAGTCTGGTCGTGGGTCGTAGACGGTAATGCTTGTGTCGGGGCGGCGGAGGTGCATTGCTAGCATTGAGAGGCCGATGGTGCCTAAACCCAGCAGGGCGATTTTATGAGGATATTCGGCTGTCATTGTAATTTTACTGTCCAGGTGTTTCGTGTAGACGGTAATTGGAGAAATATGGGGAGTCTAGGGGGTATTTATAGTCGGAGATGTTACCGATGAGGGGCGATGCGGGGAGTCCTGGAGGATCCGAGGTATACAAATTTTGGATGTTAGAATGAAACACATTTGCGGAAGGCTTTTCTTGAAAACTATTCATCTGTCTTTTTCATCTTCAATGATCTCACACCATAAAACAGGCAATGTCCCACATGTGGACGCTGCCATCACTTCGAACAGAACGACCGTCATGATTTAGTAGCTGGTTCGAATGCCTTAGGTTGTTGGACAGAACAAGTTCTCAGCAGCTCTAAGGCCTGTAGTCACGCATGCCCAAGAATAATCACTGCTATCGGTGATGACCCCAGCACCAACATCATACTGAGCACAGTCCGTTTTTCCCTGGTACTTTTTCAACCACTCAACAACATCACGACCCATGTTGATATCAACCCCCGAATTGGGTGATACCCGACAGTTCATGGCCGAGTTCGACTTATGCAGAGTCGAAAGATCGACAGGCTGTGAAGTTCTGTACTTGTTGCGATCCAGCTGGTCAAGAATGCCCCGTATACCAGTCTTCGTGCTATCACACAGATGGATATGGATCTGCTCCTCGGATCGAGTCGAGACACTATTCATAGCAAGCGCCAGTGAATCTCTCGCCTGCTGACTGTTGATAGTATCCTGGCCCAACCGGAACCCGCCATCAATATCGGCAGCGGTACTCAACTGCAAGATCCCAGGTATCAATTGCGTAGTCGTGATCAAATCTCCAGATGCAAGAACTACCCATGATGGAGACTGGTGAGGCTGCGGTGGACCTTGGCCGATGACCGGGCTGGCGATGCAATCGGTTTGGGATCCAGATTGGAAAGCCCGCATACAGCGACATAGCGCAGAGAACCAGATGTAGCACCCGTTACACTCGGAGTTTGCGTTCACACAGCCGGAATAGCATTGGGATAGCTGTGCTCGGGGGACTATCGGCGACGGCGGGGATGGGTTGCATGTAATGGGACAATTGATTGAGTTTCCATTGCAGACCAGGACGTTTTGCGGAGATGGGAAGTTGGATGGGCATATGCAGCCGCTTACATCCATCTTGGCAATATCATCTGATGTACATAGGTTTTGGGCCGCGATTGAGGAAATCAGAAAGTAGAGCACGAAGAAGTAGTATTCACGATAGAGCTTCATTTTGATTTGAGGGCGATCAGAAGTATACAGCGGATGAGGAATGATCGCTTCAAAGACGAGACTAATCTCTTTTCAAGTCCTACAATGAGCATAAATCATGATGTAAATCTGCCGTATACCTGGGTTGTTAGGCCTATCGAGGCCTATCGATCCATGGATGGTCTCTCAAGATTGACCGGCTTTGGTTTCCGCAATGCACCCGCTGGGCAATGTCCAATCAATCTACGCCGGGCATTCATTGTAACGGAAATGGTGCCCGTGATTGGTGCGATCAAAGTTGGTTGAAATTGATCATTCAGCCTGCAGGAATGGTCGTCGCGCGCAGGCCTGAGGCTGTCAATCTGCAAAGAGAACAGCAGCAGTCTACACGATGGAACAGCAGCAGTATTACTTGAGATATACGAAAATCCGTGATTTCATTTCAATATCGTCATGAGAATGTAAAGACCATAAAAGCTTTTTAAAAGATCACGACATTTAGTTGCCGAGCTTCTGGCGGGCGAAGTTGGGCAGGACAAAGCTGGCGCGGTGGATGTCCTGGTTGTAGTAGCGGCAGAGCTTCTGCTCCTCCTCGGCGGACCAGGTGCGGAGGGGCTCGCGCACGTTGCGGGAGGCGTCCTTGGAGCAGACCATGAAGCCGATCTGGCCGGAGGGGTAGGTGGGGATGGTGGTGTAGGCGTACTCGGCGACGGGGAAGACTTCACCGCAGGACTTCTTGAGGTCGGCGATGAGGTCAAGGTGGAGCCATTGGTTCTCGGCTATAAGATTGAATGCACAGCTCCGCAAAACCGAGCCCGCAAAACGGGTTGGTTCCGTGGTGGTGCGAAAAGATTAGCCTATGTCCTTGTGGAAGAAGAAAGAGTGGGAAGAGGTAAAAGATGAAGAGGGGATGGATAGGTGGGTAAGATGACAAAAGACCCGGGCAAAACAAATGAAAGGTGACGAACAACCTTGGGTAGTGATGACACCTCCCTCGCGGAGGGCAGACTTCAGAAGCTCGAAGTAGGGCTTCTGGAAGAGGCTCTCGGCAGGACCCTCGGGGTCAGAGCTGTCGGTGATGATAACGTCGAACTCGTTCTGGCGGTTCTTGAGGAACTCGAAGCCGTCACCGACGTGGGTGTGGGCGTTGGGGTGCTGGAAGCCAATGGCCATGCCGGGGAGGTACTTCTTGGAGACACGGATGACAGCCTCGTCGATGTCGCACAGGGTAGCCTCCTTGACGGAAGCGTGCTTGACGACCTCACGGAGGACACCTCCGTCACCACCGCCGATGACGAGAACCTTCTCGGGGTTGGGGTGGGAGTTCATGGCGAGGTGAGTGATCATCTCCTGGTAGGAGAACTCGTCGCGCTCGGTGCACTGGATGACATTGTCGAGAACGAGGACCATACCGTGGTCGCTGCTCTCGAACACAAGCACATCCTGGTACTTGGACTTCTCGTGGTGGATGATCTGGTTGACCTTAAGGCTCATAGCCTGGCCGGGCCACATGGAGGACTTCTCAGAGAACCAGCCATCTACACTCGACTGTTAGCTCTTATAGTTCAACACTTCAATTCGAATTGCGCGATGTTTTTCAACGCGAAGGCGGGGTAATGGAGGGGGAAGCAAACATACCGACAATGGTAGGGTGAGTGAGCTCGCTCATTTTGAAAGATTTGGAAGTGAAAAGACGAGAAAAAGAAGTTCGTGAATAAAGAGAAGAAGAGAAACGGGAGAGACGCAGCATTCGAAGAAAAAGGGTACGGCGGAAGATTGGCTGCTTTGGGCGAATTTTTTGCTGGCTTGGCTCAAGTGGGGTACCTCTGCTGGGCTGCCACCCCCCAAATCGCCCCGACTTAACATATTCAGCGCATTCGAGTAGGGAATACCCTGTTCTGTGAACTCAAGTCCCGCTTAAATGCATGCCATTCGACCGTGAAACATGCCCTGTGTCCACTTTTAGGCATTGACGCCTCAGGAGCCAATGACAGCTTCCTAAAAGACGCTTACTCAAGATTGACCTCAAGGATCGAGGGGAAAGTATAGAAAATGTCGATAAATGGGTGACAAACAAAGGGAAAATCAAACGGTCGATTGCTTTCTAGTTACTGTACAAGCATACAGCTCCCCACGCAGAGCCTTGGGTGTATCATGCTCTGTTCCAAGGTTATACCAATCCAACCTCACTCCGAGAAACAATTGGGATTATAATTTACTCCTCGTCACCAGCCTCGAGGCGGCCGGGCTTGGAGTTGAGGTACTCGTTGCTATATTGAATCAGTTACCCGATCAATTCCGTTCCGGGGTATTCTTACCGCTCAATGGCCCAGTTCATGGCGGCGTATGCGACAACGAAGGGAGGAACAACGTAGAGAACCTGGTGGCGGAAACGGCGGAAGACGTTGAAGATGGCAGCGTGACCAGCACCGGCGAAGGGACGCTGACGGTTAGGGGACAGCGAGTAGGTAGCGATGCGCTGGGGGGTAGGGCAACCTGCGAGACCAATGTCAGTATTCTACCCTGGTCATGTCGTTCCGTTTGAATCATTTTCGTAGGTATCCGGTAGTGGTCGCGACTCTTTCGGTGGTGTTGAGAGTCTCCTGCGCCTGCATCCGGGTCCGTTGGAAAGATTCAAGGGTTGTGGTCAACGTACCGAACTCTCCCCAGGTGCCGATGAAGCTACAGAGAAAAGAAAGTCAGCAATCTTGCATTGGAGATAATAACACATCGAGACCCATGGAATCTCGAATCATCCCAATTGGGATCCTCTGAGGATTGTATCGTGTCGCCGGGCGGGTAACGCATCCGGCCCGTCGGCGATAGGAAACGCGAAAAGACTTACTGTCCGTTCTTGGGGTCAACTGAGCCACCCATTTTGAATGTATTTGGGTAAAATGAGAGGAGTGGGTGGGAATGGTATAGAAGGAAGCGAAACGACAAGGGAAAAGACGAAGTGTCGGGCGAAGTTGGAGGTTCGGATCATTGACGCTAAACCCGATTTGGATGCCTCAGAGTGAGCAACGGAAAAGCAGACATCATCTCCATCATCCGTCCTCATCACTTCCCCCTCCAACTCCACACCATGGCCAAAGTGCTCCAGAATGTATACCGCCTGGCCTTCCCCCTTGCCCTGGGGGGTATGGTTGTCCAAAACTCCCTCTACGACGTCCGCGGCGGCACGCGAGCCGTCATCTTCGACCGAGTGTCTGGTGTGCAAGAGAAGGTCGTCAACGAAGGCACACATTTCCTGATCCCGTGGTTGCAACGCGCAATTGTCTATGATGTCCGAACAAAGCCACGTAACATCTCAACTACGACCGGAAGTAAGGATTTGCAGATGGTTAGCTTGACGCTGCGTGTGCTGCACCGCCCGGAGGTGCCGAAGCTGCCTCAGATCTACCAGGTGGGTTTCCTCAAACTGTTCCGAGCCTCCAGAGTGCGCCATATACTAATCCCGAGCCATCCAGTCTTACGGTACCGATTACGATGAACGTGTTCTCCCCTCTATCGGAAACGAAGTCCTCAAGGCTATCGTGGCCCAATTCGACGCCGCCGAGCTGATTACACAACGTGAGGCCGTCTCCAACCGCATTCGTACCGACTTGATGAAGCGTGCCGGACAGTTCAACATCGCCCTCGAGGACGTTTCCATCACCCACATGACTTTCGGAAAGGAGTTCACGCGAGCCGTCGAGCAGAAGCAGATTGCCCAGCAGGATGCTGAGCGGGCCCGTTTCATCGTCGAGCGTGCCGAGCAAGAGCGCCAGGCCAACGTTATCCGCGCCGAGGGTGAAGCCGAGAGTGCCGATATCATCAGCAAGGCCGTTGCCAAGGCCGGTAACGGTCTCATTGAGATCCGTCGCATTGAGGCCAGCAAAGATATCGCCCAGACTCTGGCCCAGAACCCCAACGTCACCTATCTTCCCGGCGGAGACAGCAAGGATGGTGGCAAGGGCACCAGCATGCTGCTCGGTCTCCGGAGTTAAAGGGATAATTAAAGACGTTGCGGGAGTTATGAGCCCCGTTTTCGCAATTCACTGAATGTACCAATTAATCGCAATTCTGGCACGACACGAACTGAGCCTGATCTCCTGTCGTGATTTTGGAGTGGTCGAAATCAGGCCATCTTCTGATCTGTAGCAATACCATACCTCACTCCACATTTCTTGTTGAAGATAACATTCACTCATATTGTTCATGACATAGTTGTATATCGTAGGGTAATTATTTACAGGTCTATAACCGCCGATACACATGCATCTGGAACCGCATATCCTCCAGGCCTGCGCCTTCGCCAACTTCATAGCGCAGGCGCACAGCGTCTCGTCTCCACCACCGCGACTCCTCGGTGTACACTCGCTCCCACTTGCCCTTCGCCACTGATAGCAGTGTGTGGTCAAGCAAGAACTTCATTGGGTAGTTCCGCTCTTGGGGCTCTCCGTCGGGACCCTTTCCAAGTTTCAATGTTGAGTAGCTGCCAGGGCTATCAACGACCAGAAGCACGGAACCAACAGGCAGGATCTCCGTCATGCGAAGCATGAACGCAGTGGTCTTGGGCATAGAGGTAGAGAATAGCTCATTCAGAGTGAACATGATAGGGACCAAAACGGATGTGAAGGGAGATGATGAGGCACCGAGGAAAAGTTCCTTCAGCTCCTCCTCTGGAATGTTCAGAACATCTGCACGGCGGAAGTCCACTGAGAATAGTTCACTGGTCGTCTCCGAGAGCAATGGAGGACGATGCTTCGTGGTTGATGTGAATGGCACATTGGCCGAAAAGATGGTTCGTGAAAGTCTGTCAACAACACTTGACCAGTTTCCGATATCGACAGCCATGACGGAAAGACCGCGTGCGCTCACATTATCTTCTTCGGTTTTCTTTCCTTCTTTTTCTTCCAGTGTAATATCCGCGACACTTTGCTCCAATGACTGGGCTTCGGTATCTATATCCCTCTGCACAGCTGCGAGGGCAACGATCTCTGCACCTGCGCCGCCACCAATGGAGACAACACGGGTCGACGGGTTCACGGTTCTTGAGCGACCGCGACTATTTTCTTCCTCTTCCCTCATCCAGGATAACACTCCCTTCAAAATACCAGCATAGCCCAATGACCGCGAAGAACTCCAGCGCAAGGCATAAGCGCGCAACAGATCTTCGTTCGCCTCGGTGAAAGCGGAGTCAAAGTCACGCTGGTAGAGCAATCCCTTGATTGTCTGGATGAGAGCCTTTATATCAAGTGGCTCTTCCTTATCCTTCACTTCGCCTGATTGGGGTTCGTTGTCCGGGTTCGCGGGCTCTGACTCTGCGGCCGGCTCGCCGAGAAGGGCTGTTTTGAATACATCCAGCAGTAACTGCTGAAGGGAGCGAGGGATTGTGCTGACCAGTTTGAGTCCGGTAGATTCTTCTTCGGTGGGTTCGGGTTCGGGTTTTTCGACTTCGACTTTGCGATTGGCATGCTGTTTGTTTGTGGGCGGCGCCTGCTTCGGCTTTGCTGACTTGGCCGCTGGTCCTGGTGACCTTCTTCTGTTTCCCTGGCGGGGACCTTTTCCTTTTGCGGGCATTTTGTCTTAATTGTGGCAGGAAAGATGATTGTAGCGCGGGGTTGAAGTTTTGAACTTTTTTTCTTATCGTCGTTATCTCGTATCCGCGATCTACACTTCCAACATTTGAAGTATCCATACTCCTGCCGAGGCTGTATGTATATATAGTCATGGGATGTTATACATTTCCCTTGCAATTGAAAGCATTGGTAAAATCGCCGTAGCGTGATTCAAGGCCAGTCTCTATGTGCAATTTTGCAAAGTCAATAGTACCTTGTGGATTATACACAGGACGACGACCTCAATTGGCTTTTTTCGCAGAAATCAAATCGTGCCCAACCACCTTGGACATAGGTAGAGTCAGGTGCGAACTTCCAAGGTTGGAAGTTTCCACCTGGGCAACCTGGGAAGTTCCAAAGTTGGCACCGGTATCATGCTAACCTTGGAAAGTTTCTAAAGTGCACAGTGCAGGTGATCTCGGCAATATTTATGGGCAGAGTGGGGCAAATATATTTTGACATCAACCTTGGAAGTCCTGGAGACCCACAACCTTACGTGGTTGGAGCTACAGCTTACGATTGCCTAGATGTATTGGAGGTGCCGAGTGTAGCTTTGAGTATTGATTTCATTATCCGCTAATGGCGAGCCGGACAGAGACAAATTATTGACGAGATCCACACCAACTAGGTGGTGAAGATACAAAAGCCACACAGATAGATACACAGGCGTGTCACAGATATGAAACAAGAGGGACCCGTGGGCTTTGAAACCCGCGGGGACGAAAGAAAAACCAGGCCAAAGGCCCCAGCGAGAGAGAGAAGAGTAAGGAAAGAGGTCGCAGGGACCAGCGATCGTAGAGAATGTCAATAAATCCGTGCCACTCACACCGATACATAAGCGATTGACAAGAAGGATGACATATCATACTCAAGGCCAAGCCAAGAGAAACAAAGAAATTCGTAACGAGCGCCTTGGGACGCGGGAATGGCACCGCCGATGAAGAAAATAAACAAACCGAAGAGAGCAAATATGTACACGGGGAAAAAAGCCCACAATGTCAGAAATGGGGAGAAAAAGCCAAATGAAGATGCTGCGGGAAAAAAATGTGCCGAGATGTCGCTATGCCGAGGTTGCGCCGTAAACAAAAGTGAAAATGCATCGAGACCAACTCCAAGACACGGGCGATTACGACTGGGGTCGTTCGTTCGCTTCATCGGATGGCTTCTCTTTGTCCCTGACTTTCCAGAAATGCATCAAGCGACTGATGCGACGGCCCTTCTTTTTCGTTTTCTCGGAGGCCTCACCAGGGGGTTTCTCCTCCTGGTTGAGTTTGCTCCGCTCGGAATGAGGGCCAACGACCAGCTTGGAGAGACTGGCTAGACTCGAGCGCTTAGAAGGATTAACTTGGCTAGTGCGCCGGGTTCCAGCGCCCGAGAAGGACGCTGCGCGATCAGTGGAAAGACGTCCACGGGGAAAGAAAGAGGCCGCAGAGAAGCGATTCAAGGTATTGGTCATAGTTGATGCACTGCTCGTCAAAGATGGAACATCTTCGATCGATGCATAGGGGTATTCAGATGATGGAAGGTGATGGTACGAGTGACTTGAGAAGTTGCGGTCATTCATCGAGGACGCGGCAATCGACCGTGGAGCATCAGGCGACGGGAAAGACGAATCAGATGGCGAGACTCCGGCTGATGAGACTCCAGGGTGCAGAGCAAACGGGGGAATGCTAGGCAGGAGCTCCATGGGCGAGGTGGATGGCCGCTTGTCGATAGCCAGGAACCGGGGAGAGACGTCAGGGCTTGGGGGTCCCATTGATTTATGGGTCGGTTCTTCCGCCCTGAGTATCTCAACGGGACTGCGCGGCTTGCTAGTGAATGGGTTGTTGGCAGTCTGAACTTGCTCAACCGCAGTCTTTTCCTGCAATGCTTCGTCTTGGGCAGAGATGTCGTCTTGTTGAATGCCTAGACCTGCGTTTTGGGAACAAATGCTCCCAGTTGGGGCTCGAGTCGTGTGACCGGTATCTGCAGTATCGTCGCTCTGGACGGACTTCCGATCATCCTCCGATGAGGAGAATGCTGCGCTGTCAATGGAGGGGAAATCGAAACGAGGACACTCAATCCTAGGCGATTGAGTTCGTGATTGACTGGCAGCCAGGAAAGCATCCTCTTCCTCCTCGTCGAATACGTCGGGAGTTTCAACCGCAGAAGTTGGACCCAGGCGGTAAGGAGCGAGAGCCGAGCGATCGAAAGGTTGCATAGCAGGAGCGCTTTCCGTGCGTCGGTGGTAGCGCATCTCCGGGCCGACAAATTCGCCTCGCCTTCCACCACTGTACATGCGCTGTGTAGCGACCGAGAAGTTGTTGTTAGGGGCACCTTGCGGAACAGGTCGCATGTCTGGGGTATTAAATGGACCGAGAGCAGCATCTAGGTCAATGATAGGGCTGCTTAACATGTTATCAGGTGGTCCGAGATCCTGTTCGTAGAAGCTCCTCGGTTTCCACGAGGTTTCCAGAGTTGGTGGTGCCGGCAAAGATCGATCATCTGAACGAGCATTTTGAATTGGCTCCAAGGCAGAAGGTGGCATAGTTGGATTAGTGGGAGTGCGAATGACAACAACATCGTCGTTATCAAAATCGACATCAAGAGCCGACCCGGCTTCTGAGTTGGTTCGGGTCAAAGCAGGAGGCCGAGGGGCAAGAGCGCGAGGCTTAGGCGCTGGCTCTTCTGCTTCAGGCTTGGCATGGCGCTTGTTCTTGCCCTTGCTCTTGGTTCGAGTGAGGATGTGGCCAGCCCATGAGCGAACACGCTTCTGCTTCTTCTTTTTGGACTTGGCGGCTTCCTTTTTGGAGGGTGAGGTTTCAGTCGCTTCATCTCCAGATGTTTCAGAGCCATCATCCGAGAAGGACGGACGTGAATGGTCTGTCATATTAAGGTCATCGGGGGAGAGAGTTGAGTCAAGGTGTGGTGTGGATTTGCTTTTGCGGGCGCGGGAGTGTCCCGCCGCTGAATGCGAACGCTTGATCGAGGAAGCACCAGTCTCATCCTTCATTTCCATAAAATTCATGACCAAAGAGGCATCGGCAGTTTTCGGTCTAGGCTTCGGCTTGTAATCAGATCTCGGGATGACTTCTTCTGGAATTGGTGGCGTCTCAGGTCGCTGTGGCTTGACAGTGACCGAGCTGTCCGTTGTTTCATGCGAGATCATAGACACTGGCCTGGTGGCTTGCGAATTTTGGTTGTTCGAATCGATCTCGGCTTGAATAGCCGCCGGAATTGGGGGAACCGGAGGAACGGGTGGGAATTGAGGAGACGCAGGAGGTGTGGGTCGACCGAGACTGATTCCAGATTGAGAGGGTGGTCGCGCGTGAAGATCGGATGTAGACTTGTGGTTAGGATCGGCGGGTGTACACGGCGCACTTCCTGCCCCGGAGTTTGGGCCGAGGGCTTTGGTGATGGCGTTCAAATCGACACCAGAGATGGCAGCCGAGCGGCGATGGGCATGATTCCGTCGTCCAGGAACCCTGCCTACACCAGGCCCTGGTGGTGGAAGTGGTTGGGCTGCCATTGAAGATTCCTCCCGTTTCTCGGCCGGTCCGGTTATCTCTGGCGTCACCAGCTGATCGGTCCCAACAAACTCGCTTGGGCGTCGACGATGTCCGCCAGCGCGAGGATGTGACATTGATGGCGCCGATAGGTGGGAGGATTGTGTCGGTTCAGAGCCAGGATTGAATGAGAATGCGGGCAATGCGGCCCGTTCCCGACGTTCAGGGGTCTCCGATTGGGCATCGGGAGCGTCAGGATCTCGGGCGGGAAAGACAAATGGAGGATTAGGCAACGGTGAGTGCATGCTTCGGTGACGAGAATGGTTGTTTGGTTGGTTGTCGAACTGCGGCGGGAATCCCGGCTGGGACGGCGGCAGCGAGATAGAAGCCATCTCGTGAAGAAGGGAAAAAAACAAGAAAAGGAATAAAGGTTAAAGAAATCTAGGAGAGTGAGCACGAAGCCCGGTCGGTGAGATCCAGATGGAAAAGACCTCCAGACCGTTCGACTTCCAACGGTTTGAAAGCCTAAAAATCTGGAGGCCAAGTTTAAACAGCTTGGAAGGTCATTGAATCTTCCGCACCAGGCAGAGAGATGAAAAAGAACAAACCAAAGCGACCACCGTAATCCAGAAGTGGGAAAAGGAATGGACGGCCACGACGAGGCCAAACAGGGAAAAAGGTTAGTAGAGAGGATAAGAAAGAGAGAGAGAGGGAAGTGAGAAGAGGAGAATCCCCTCGATTTGTTGTTCCTCCAAGATTACCGTACACGGTAATTACCCGCGGGCAAAGGGACTACTTTCTTTTCCTTCTCTTCCTATTGTAGGCAATATCTAATGTAGCTCCTACTTTGTTCATTATCAGACCGATCTAGGGTGCTTTGTTCCTACAGGGAACTCTCCCTTTGTCTATCCCCTGAAGTTGTTATAAATACTCCGTACCCAGGTACGAAGCATTCTGGCCTGTCAAACATTAAACCCTAAAATCAATCCCTGCCCTCCCTTCTCTATGGGGTAGACCAGTACAATTCCCCAAGGTATGGTGTATACATCCTCTCTACTTGTAGAACCTCCATCTAGACAATAAAAACTCAGATATAGAACGTCATGACTTCCAAGGCCCGGTTGCCACCTTACGGTACACAGTTCATGGCCTCTCCACTTAATCCTGGGGTCCTGAAGGCACCAATGAACAGGGCGGCCCATCCGGAGAAAAAAGCGGGCATCCCCTCTGCCAATCACTTGACTTAAATGACCATCCAAATCTCGCTTGACCTGGTGGGTCTGGACGCCACGCTGGGGGCGCAAGTCAAGGGGATTGTGCTCCCAAGGCCTTTTCTACCGACACACCGGGTCCAGACCGCAAGGGAACCACATACCTGGCGAACTATATCGATCTGGTTTTAATCTATTGAAGGTACGGCAAACGGGACACGGGATATAAGGCTGGAAAGGCAGCAGCCAAAAAGGAAATTAATCAAAGACGTATCCGTACTTTGAGTCTCCATTTTCCTTGGCCTGCGGAGTCAGATCGGATATAAATAGTGGCGACGTATCTTAGCGCCAATTGACAGGGGTCATACATCAAGTCTCCCCCCTCAAAGACAAACGGGCCTCCTGGCTTGTTCGGTGAAACATTAAATCCCCCTGGCGCCCGAGGAGGGGCCACTTTTCTTTGTCTGACCCAGTAACAATGGCGGCTTTGACGGGGGGTAGAGGGTCAATTTATCTCGTGGGGCTGATCGTCTTGAAATCAATTGGGGCGGCAACGGCAGATCCTGGCTTGGGATCTGGGAATGGCCTGCATATGCAGTTTAAAAGTCGACCTATCGCTTCGTGCACACCGAACCCAAGCTTTGAGTTCAATCTACAGTATGCACTCCGTACAGAGTACGGAGTATTGCCCAAAGGCAAAATTCATGCACTGCACCTCAGTTGCCTAACTAATTTCTCCGTAAGAAAACATGGAAATCATTTGCATCGTAAATTAATTTGCGCGGTGGATCTGATTCGTGGGTACGATGCTTGATGCAATCGCCACTATGGCTAAAGCAAGAGATACAGTTATGTCCGTAGATTGTACGCCTTTAGTCTCTTGCTCGGACCACTAGGCAAAAAATCATGCAGAGTGCACGGAGATATTACTCGTATTTTAAATGCTAAGATTTTCCCCAAGATAAGAGCACGCCACGAGGCTTCGTATATGTGCTAAGATACACACGTACAGTGGAACCCCCGAACCGATTCGTTCCTTCACTTACAGTAGATCATAATTGTACAAGAACCCATCCACTTTCCGAGATGACCGAAATGACCGATATGCGTATAACCACGTCTCGGACATATCCGACTACCAGGCAACAACAGTAACTAAATTGCTGTCACCAATCGTGATGTCAGAAAGTAAATTCTTAGTTTCGGTTCCCCAATTAGGAAGTTCGTAATGTCAAATTTTGGAACATTGATGGCTGAACCACAAACCGTCACAGTCTGGGGCAGCGCGAACCTCCCGGACCACCCGAACTCTAACCACGTCCTTGGGATGCATACTCCCATTGTCAGTTTGTGGATTCGAGGATCAACAGATTCAGAATTTTGAAAAATGTATAACATCCGCACCGCGCAACTTATTGTCTCAGTGTGAACAATCTTCAAGAGAGACTCCAAGGGTCGCCGGGTGCTGTCTTTATGAGAAGGACATAATTCCACTTCCAAGATTCTAATTGTGAGAATAGTCATAATGATAGTGTCGGGTTAGATGAATCTAGAGAGGAGAGGGCCATGCAGACCTCCCGACCGGCATGACATGGTGGAAAATGGTGAAAAGGTTGCAAAATGAACTGGCTGTACAAGAAATCAAACAAAACAGACAAACGCTCGAACGGAAGACAAATGATGTACGTAAACAAACCCCAATGCGAGCCCGGAAAATGCCATGATCTAATCGTCGCTGTCAGACTCGACTTGGTCGTTCTCTAGATGCTTCTTGCGCTCCTCGTTAAGCTCCCTATATGTGCTGAAGCTCAGCATGAAGAACGCCACCATGATTAGAATACCTCCGATAATAGATGCCATAGAAAGCGGCTCGCCGGTGCGGAACCAGTCCACAAGGGCGACAAGGAAAATGGTAAGGAGGGCCGCTACGGACGAAAGAACGGGCGAGGTGAGAGAAATGAGAACAAGGAAGGAGCCGGAAAATGCTGCTTGCGTGTTAGTTTACCCGGTTGTAATATGGTCAATGGGGGTCATTGGGATACTTACTGGCATTGGCAGCGACCGAGATAATCAACATCCACGCCGCCTCGCCCGTCGGCCATTCAAATGTCTCCCATCCCAACCAATGCAACAACGGAATTGGGATCCAAAGCACCAACAAGGTGAAGCATCCAATGAGACTGCCGAAAGTGTTGGCAAATATAGTACCTCGACCGGGGCTGGTGCCTTCCGGGGGGCAAGCGAAGCGTTTGTAAAGCACCTCGTACAGACCGTAGAGGATACTTCCAATACCAATGACGATATTTCCCAGCAATCTGTTCTGCCCGCTATCATCCCGCTCGCCTCCCTTCGAGGCCTTGTTATCTGGCCGGTCTCCATAAGCGACGACCATCACGCCGATGGTGGCCACAGCAACAGAGAACACCTTGTCGAACCGCAACTTCTCATTCAAGAGTGGGATGGAGAATGCATACGCGAAAAAGGCAGAGCAATTGTAGATTGCCGTGAGATCACTGGCTGTAGTCATGTTGACTGCCACATACCACGATCCTCCCGCAACAGTGAGCGCGCTGGTCACAAAAGCGGTTGTCTTGACCATGTAGCGAATGGGCGAGCGATTCGACGATCGGGTACTCAGGTGGATTTCTTGAGATGCCACCATCTGCGCAGTGGTGCGGACTAGCGAGACATGACGACGCCAAAAAGCATCCCACGAGAGCGTCCGTTTCTGCAAACGAAGGATGCCGAGTTGAACCACCCATAGAAGAGACCAAGAGCCGTGTGTCATGTATCTGCATGGGAAAAATACGAGTAAGCGCTTACATCCTGGATATTTTGTTTTCGCATGGGCTTGTTGCGAGGGCTCTTGTTGCGCATTCAAACTTACAGCATGCAGTACGGCTTCTTCCATCCCAGCTCGTTTTGGATATATGAGGCAGTCTCTGTCTGGACCACAAAGCTAATCAGGCTTAGGACGAGGAACCCCGATGCAACCATGTACTTTTTCTTGGTAGCCTGAGCGGCATCTTGTTCCGGGCTTTTACTCCGAATTGTCGGTCGCCTAGTGTGGTGCAGCATGGGGCGGGCTTCTGTGTCGACATTTCCAAAGCTAGATCGGGACCGGCGATGGTGATCCTCTGTGAGGAGAGGTTGTTGCGAGCGGCCATCCGTTGGGCGGTGCAGTGGGGGGCGGCTGACAGCCATATCGTCGTCCGAGTCTTGATAATCGTGGACCTCGTCCGGGGTCGAGATCACCCGCGGCTCTGCAAGCTCAATGCTATCGGAAGCCACAGCGTCGTTGGTGGGGGTATGCGCTAATCGGCTGGACTACCTTGACATGAACTCCGTCAGGGGTGTTCTAGTCTGATTTACTGCCCGTGCAAGCCAAAGTTGTTAAATGAACAAGGACGCTGTTGAAATGCCAGTCATCCGGCTGATATGACGACAATTGGACCTTTTGAGAAAGGAAACCATGAAGTCAAATTCCACGTGTTCAATCTATCTCATACCACGCCGTTGGTAGGACACGAAGATGCGATGTAATACTGCTCGGGACGACTTGGTGGGATCGAGGTGCGTGTCCAATTGTGACCGGCAGGTCCAGTTTAGCAGTATAAAAGACGAAAGGGTTCAGCAGAAATCAGGTAAAACTCGAGGATTCTCCGCGCAAATGACCGTCTTCAGTTGGCGTCACAGGGGTCCCGCTTTCTGAGTGCACGTGATATGGGGCTTACGCTATACCGAATTAGGGTTAGCGTATGCGCCCTATGTCATATGGGGCTGACTGGATGTACAGGCGCCCCAAAGATGACGAGGCAGCTACTTTCAAGGTTGACCTTGCCCTTGGCGCGTTCTTAAATTAGATCATGGGACTTAGTATCGTGATACTAGACCCCTCCGACATCCTCCTAGCTTATGTGACTAGAAAGAACATATGACTCTTCGTACAAGCACCAGCTGTCCGTGCCAGATCAGTAAAGGATACTTGCTGAGAATAGTGGATGGCTTCCAGATTGACGTATGTTTGTTCATTGATAGTAACCGATGTATGTACAAAGGTGATATTACCAGCACTGGAACTCTTCTCCAAATCAGGTATGCAGAAGGTGCCTGCTTTACGCCTTAGGGCCGAACACAGCCTTCTGGGTATCATAGGTATACTTCAAGTCCAAATGCCAATAGTTGGGGGAGTTGGACTTGGCAACCAACCAAGCTTGGTCGAGCGCCTGAACGACCTCTTCTGGAAGAGGGCCCTTCTGCAGGTCAGCAAGATTAGTCTCGAGCTGACCGAAGCTGCTAACTCCGACCAAGACGCCATCACGCCCACCGTTGTCCATTCGCAGGGCTGAATGATGGCGGACCCAGCGCAGTGCTGTCTCCAGCAATGTGAGGCCGTGCTTTGCAGCAACAGGCTCAATGATACTCAGGGCTTCAAAGGTAGCATCTCTGAAATAACGCTTCCGGTAGTTAGGTCCAGTGGAGCCTGCATCGCTGTACCTGCCTTCTGCGGGCACGTCTTGAGACTTGTATTTGCCAGAGAAGAGTCCTCCAGCCAGGGGGTTGTAGATAACGATATCAAGCCCGTACCTGTGGCAGGCCGGGATAAGTTCGGTCTCAATATTGCGTGCTATTGATGGTAGATTGCGTCAGTCAACAGGCCACGTTTTGAACAAAGATGGCATGACATGTGAAGCCAAAGAAAGGGCAAATACCACTCACTGATAGCGTTGTACATAGCCTGGAAGATTGTAGGACGAACCCAGCCCCTTTCAGCACAGAGAATACAAATTTCCGCTACCTCAAAGGCAGTGAAGTTGCTGAGACCAAATTGTACAAATTTGCCCTCCTTGTGCAATTGATTCACAGCTTCAAGTGTCTCAGCAAATGGAGTAGCACGGTCTGGAGCATGCAGGTAGAAAATGTCGACAGTGTCGGTTTGGAGCTCCTTTAGTGAAAGTTCCAACTTCTCGCGGACAACGTCGGGCTTGTGTCCACCGGCTTCTTGAGGATACCATTTCGTGGCTAGGGTCAGACCACGCGACTTCCAGTTCGCCTTTGCGGTGAATGCTTCTTGCTGTCCACCAACATAGATGCGGGCAGTGTCAATTTCATTGAATCCCTGCTGTTGGAAGTAATCAAGGCACTTGTTGTATTCATCGAGAGAGGTGATACGGGCGCCTTTGGACTCATCAGGCCCAAAGGTCATCGTCCCAAGGATCACCCTTGGCTGCAGGTTCTGTGTGACAAGAGGCATATTGTAATAGCTATGGTTGGGTCAAGGATTTGCAAGGGTGCTAAAGGTACTTGTAAGCTGCGGGTAAGATGTGCGCGGGGATGGCGGGGCGGCGGAGGATCCCGATAACTGATAACAGCGGAGACGATTGCGACTTCAAGCCCTGGAGCGCCCTTGTTCATCTTTCCTAGCAAATAATTTTCCTGTCCAATCATCACTTCATTCCACATTTTGCCTCAAGATGAGCGCCCCCCTTGAACATCGATATGATGAAGATCAGATCCTACGCCTTGATCCGAGGAAAGGCGAGCGAGACTACAGCATCTTGATCATCAACCCCAATACCTCCACACATATGACCGATGCCCTGAAGCCCATCCTCGCAAGCTTGAACTACCAAGACGTCCACATAGAGTACTTCACTGCTCCTAACGAACCCGTCGAAGTCGATGGAACTGAAGTACAACCCATTGACAGCATCAACAATGCCGCCGAATCTTGTCAGTCGGCGTTGAACTGCTGGTCTGTCCGGGGCCTGGTTGGCTACTACGACGCATTTCTAGTTGCATGCTACTCCGCACACCCATTTGTCGGAAAGCTTAGGGAGGACATCAAGTTCTTTGAAGAGGAACACCAACCACCAAGAAACAAATATGTGACCGGAATCTTCGAAGCATCCATCACCGCCGCACTGTCCCTGGTCAGTGGATACGCACTGGAAAATCCAATTGAGCCTGCTGGAAAGCTACATAAATACCAAGAAAAGGGCAGCTTTGGCATTGTGACCACAGGATCTGCGTGGAAGGAAGAGCTCACTAACGGAGTCCAAGGCGCGCTGGGTTACGGTGATGAAGACGAAGAATCTTCGCACTTTGCAGGCGTTGAGACTACCGGACTCACGGCAATTGAGCTTCACACGACCGAGCCAGAAGAGGTGCGACGGAGAATCATTGAAGCCACCCGCAGCTTGCTTCGCAACTCAAAGACCCGTGTGAAGGTAGTTTGCCTTGGCTGTGCGGGCATGGCAGGCATGGAGGAGGCTGTCCGTGAGGGCTGTGTTCAAGAGTATGGTGACCGCGAAGGTGGCCGTGTCAGAATTGTGGATGGAGTTGTTGCAGGTGCCGGAAACCTCATCACAGCTTTGAAGGCAGGGTTTTGAGTATAGACTACCAAGAGTGATTGGGATCAATTGAATCAACCAGCACTGCTCTATAGTAATTTAAATGCTACTCATAGCCCGAAGTACTCAAACAATATTCAAATTCCAGTCCAAATTCAAATCAGAATGAAGATATTGGTTGTTGATGTAGGGCAGCAGAGTGCTGCCTGAGGCCACAATATCGGCCAAAAAGTTCCCCGCGTCCGCGCGATACGCGTTGACGAGCTCCAACTCTTCGACGGCTTCTGCTAAAGAAAGATGCCAAGGTTCGTCAACCCGTCCCATCAAGATCTGACTGATGGCCCTATCTCAATGTGAAGACCTGATCCTAACGTCTGAGTAAATTGCAGAGAAATCATCACAATCCAAGCCGGCCAGTGCGGCAACAACGGTATGTGGTGCACCTCCGCAAGCTTTTCCACGAGACTCCTGACCCTACGTTGTTGAGCGAAGCTCGGAAGACTGTTTGAACATTTACTAATTCCCGCGACCTTTAGTTGGCAGCCAGTTTTGGCAACAACTGTGCCAGGAGCATGGAATCAGCGCAGATGGAAACTTGGAGGAACATGCGACTGAGGGCGCGGCCGGCGATCGCAAAGATGTTTTCTTTTACCAGGTAAGTCACAAGAATATTAGAGACGACAATCCGTCTCCCATTTGGCCGGGGCGTGGGCTAACATCGTGGACAGAGTGACGACACCAGATACATTCCCCGGGCGATTCTACTCGACTTAGAACCCAGAGTCAGTCATCCCCAGCGGCCTCAGCGAGCGTCCCACAGTGGCTAATACAAAACTACTTAGGTCCTCAACACCATACAAACTGGTCCCTACAAAAACATTTACAACCCCGAGAACTTCTTCGTCGGACAGCAAGGTATCGGAGCCGGTAACAACTGGGGTACTGGATATGCCGCGGGAGAAGGCGTGCAAGAGGAGATCTTTGACATGATCGACCGAGAAGCAGACGGAAGTGATTCACTAGAGGGTTTCATGCTGTTACATTCAATCGCCGGCGGCACAGGATCTGGACTCGGCAGTTTCATCTTGGAGCGCATGAACGACCGGTTCCCGAAGAAGCTCATTCAAACATACTCCGTTTTCCCGGACACGCAATCAGATGTCGTCGTCAACCCCTACAACAGCTTACTTGCCATGCGGCGATTGACGCAGGATGCCGATTCCGTGGTCGTTTTGGACAACGGCGCTCTGTCGCGCATCGTCGCAGACCGGCTCCACGTCCAAGAACCTTCGTTCCACCAGACTAATCAGCTTGTGTCAACGGTCATGTCTGCATCTACCACCACTCTACGATACCCCGGATACATGCACAACGACCTCGCGAGCATCATCGCCTCTCTCATCCCCACTCCGCGCAGCCATTTCCTCCTTACCTCATACACGCCGTTCACAGGTGCCAACATCGAACAAGCCAGGACAGTACGCAAGACCACTGTCCTCGATGTGATGCGTCGCCTGCTGCAGCCCAAGAATCGCATGGTTTCTGTTAACCCCAGCAAATCCAGCTGCTACATCAGCATTCTCAACATTATCCAAGGCGAGGCTGACCCGACCGACGTGCATAAATCCCTGCTGCGCATTCGGGAGCGCCGACTTGCATCGTTCATCCCCTGGGGCCCGGCGAGTATCCAGGTTGCGCTTACCAAGAAGTCCCCTTACATTGAAGAAACCGGGCACCGAGTCAGCGGTCTCATGCTGGCCAATCACACATCGGTTGCCACGCTCTTCAAGCGCATTGTCCAGCACTATGACAAGCTACGCAAGCGCAATGCTTTCCTGGAACAGTATAAGAAGGAAGCACCCTTTGCGGATGGGTTGGGCGAATTTGACGAAGCACGGGCGGTGGTGATGGATCTGATCGGCGAATATGAGGCAGCGGAGAAGGAAAACTACCTAGACCCGGATGCAGGCAAGGCAAACGAGCTCGGAGTATGATTTCAGATGTAAGATTTCCCTTTTGCGAAGTGGTCATCTGTTTTACCTTTTCCCTTTTTTTCTGGCCTTTTTGCTTTTTCCTTTTATGCGGGAAAGGGGGTTTCGGGCGCATCGGTCTGCGCCGGCGTTCTCATTTTCGGTTCTCCGTCTCAAAACCCTTAACCAGTGGACTTATGAAACCAATCCACCTTATTTAAAATCCCATTGACCACGTAGCCCATGTAGAGGGGGTCAACGTGGACAGAGAATTGCAACCTGTACTGGATTAAGTGGTAGTTCTCTGCAGGCGTGAGGGGATCCGAGCAATTGGGTAGCAGAGGATCAACCCTCACTTTTGTTTTAGCGTTGATGCCTGAGTATAGTTACAAAGCAATGGCAACATCAATGCTGGCATGCTGGTTAGCGATGCAATAGCTCCACGCGGATCATCGTGCGCTAGATAGGCTTGGCAGACGACTCGTCGTATCGAGCACATTGCACGGAATCTGCCAGGGAGAGTCAAGTACGGAGTACGGCGTAGCGGCGTAGCCGGAACTTTATGTAAATTCTGAGGAGTACAGCGGTGCAGGAAGTCTGGATGAACCACTTGCCACCAATAACCGCGTTTACCGTGTGGCAAAACGTGGCCTTACTCGTAAGTTTCTCACGGAACAGGTGATGGGAAGCACAGGGAAAAGTACGAAGTACACAGCTGACTAGAGAGTATCACGTGTGGAGAGTCTAGTCTCCGAGTTGCTCGGATACTATAGAATACTCTGGTAGAGCCAAAGTCGGTAAGAGTCACCAAGATATAAGGGGTGTACTATAACATGATAATTGCATCTAGATGAGAATAGACCTAAATAGAGTACACCAATCACACCCAGCAAGGCAAATCACTTAAAACCATTTCAATCCACGTAATTCCACTAATTGACTGGAAAAGGACATTAATCTAACGAATTAACCCCCCTTCAAAGCCCCCTAAACCCGCCCGAAGAGGACTAGAGGACATCGAACCTTCTGGGAAAACTCCACTTAATCCACCCAAAATCCACCTGGACACCTCTACTTCCGTCACTGTCGCCTCACCTGAGTCAGCCCGTTTTCCTGGTTCTCTAGGAAGTTTCTCTTTCTTTGGCTTTCTCCCGCGTCTTCCGACTCTATATATACCCGGGTACCCTTCGAAACTCCCCTTCTTCCCTTCTCCCCTTTCCTACACTTGATACCACATCACCTCATTCCACCCCAACATCACACCTCTCTCGGTCCCACCCTACGCTTCCGACCTACACCTCCGCACCTGGGCGCTTATCTTCGCAACCTCACACAATGCCTCCCCGCAAGCCCCGTTGCAACTTCAAGGAGTGCAAGGAAAACGCCCAGCGCATCGTTGGAGACTGCAGTTTCTGTGCCGGCCACTTCTGCTCCAAGCACCGCATGCTCGAGGCTCACTCTTGCACCGGCCTGGAGGACTGCAAGAAGGAGTCACATGCTCGCAATGCCGATAAGCTCAACAGTGAGCGCACTGTCGTCGTCAAGGGCGTATGAGGCCTCTCCTCTTCCCACACGGGGACACGGACACCTCTTCTTATCAATGTCTCTGCCTCCGCCCTCAACCCCGACTCTCCATACATAAGGGGTCCTAAGGGGGCCCCCCATTCCCGGCCTCGGCTCGCAGCCGCCCCGTCCGGCTTTTCTTTCTTGCGCATCATGGGTTTAGCGCGGTGTTTCGTTTCTTTCCTGCTGTGGGGTGTCTTTCCTTTTTTTGTTTGATCTTTATTTAGATCACTATTGGCTACGGCCGTGATTTTTTGTTTCTGGGCTGTTCATTTGCATGGCGCTATCTCTGGTTTCTTATCTGTCTTCTCTCTCTTCGCTTGCATCTTCTGGGTTCTTTTCGGGACTTGATAGAGCTCCGTTGTTCTAGCCATCAATTACATGTCCGGATTTCCGTGACTCAACTCCATCGCACTCCTGCGGGTACAGAATGCCTATCTTTATCGTAGTGGAATTGCCCGTGATCATTAAACGGCCGTAGCCTTGTGTCTCCACGCTGGGAATCATCGTTGAGTGAATTGTTTCGAATACATGTACATAAGTCCTAGCTTTAATGCTATGCCCTTGGAGCCGCCCGACAAAGAATGCCCGATCAGCCGGGTCCGATCTTCGGCCTGTACAGCAGTCAGCATACCGTTCCGATCCCCAAATTAGAAGCACATACATATCGTGATGTTCACTCAATCGACTGAGATATTTGTTGAGATCCTCCACACGCTCCTTATGAGTCTTGACGCCATCGCGCTGAAGTCGCTCATGTAACTAATTCAATTAGCACCGGCACCAAACGATAATATCATTCACAGCCAAACCTACCCGCTTGCGCCGAATCTCTTCATATTTCCTCTCGGTTTCCGTCTTTCCAGGCGTATCCTGTTCCCTCTCCTCACTAGGCCTCACTTCCTCATCTTCCTCGCTCCGCTTCTCCAGCGCAGTCTCAGTATTCGCATCTGCAGGTGCGTCGCTCTCCACCTTCTCTTCCTTCTTTTTTGAGCTCTTCTTCTTCTTTTTCTCGATTCGTCCTCCGCTGACTTTGCTCCCCTTTAGCTTGAGCTTACCGCCGCCGATGGAATATTCGTCGCCTGCCATAGTGGGCCTGTCGGGTGACGCAATGTGATATCCTTTGCGCTGGCGGTGTGGCGTGGCGCCGGTGGATGATGTGCGCGTGCGGAGTAAGAGGGGGAAAATGCCGGTGTGGTGGAAGGGTGGGGGCCCTGGGATTTGCGCCTATGTAAATAGCGCGGTAATGATACTGTGGTACTGTGGTGTGCTAGTCCCCTTGGATCAGCATGTCTGTGTACTTGAAAACGGAGTGAGTTGGAGGTGCAGATTGAGGTCGGGGGTTGGACCAATCAGAGGCGGTGACGGGCTGGATCATCGTTGCAGATCTATATCACGAACTTGGGTCTGGGGGTTACAAGGCACATTTCTCAATTTTTTTCATTTTACAAGTAAGAGGTCTGAGGACATGTTATGGTATTTGTGTGCTGTACTAGATCCTGATGATTTCATTAAGTTTTAAGACATTTCCTAAATGGGCGTCACTTTAGTCGAACGGAATTGGGCGCAGGTTTGATCCACCCATGCGCTTACGCATCTCCGCGCCTGCAGCCACGGTACTGGGTACCTTGATACCACAGCAATCGCCAAACCAGTCTGCACTTTCATGAGGATGGTCGTGGCCATGAGCGTGGTCATGCCCATCATGCTCTCCAACCTCACCTGCCGAGGGGTCACTCATGCCCTCAGCGGCAGACAAGAGGCTTCCAAACAGGAAGTGCTGCATGATAGGAAGTTTACCCAGAACTTCCTTGACGAACATCTTCTTCATACCACTCTCAACCTTGATCCAGTTCTTGGAGCCAGAGATATCATCCAGCATGGGGCTGTGCCAGCGCAGGCCCTTGACTGTCTTCACACTGTCTACCCAGCGAACCTGATCCAAGTAGAGATAAATATCTCCCTCCTCATCAAGAGTCGCTGTATTGTGAATCCCCAGTGGGGTGATGTAAGGATGGCTCACGAGCTGACTAGCACCGAACAAGAATGGCAGAAAATGGTAATCGTCCAGACCCCAAACACCGTGTGATCCGGCCGGCTCGAGATAGTATGCCTCTTGAATCTCACGCATCAGATGCATGTACTCAATGTAAACCTTGACCACCACAGCGGGGAAATCCGTGGTGGAGATAAGGCCAAGCTGGTATAGGCAGAGGAGCCACATCATGAAATTAAGCTCATGTCCTGAACCGTAGTCAATACGCTCTTGTGACCCTAGACAGTTGATCAGGTATGTTGATACTTCTTCGGTTGCCGCGGTGTCCTTCAGCCCCAAGATATCGGTGTGCCATGATGCACTTTGGGCTTTAACATCGTCGCACAGTTGACGGAAGGCAGGATTGCCGAATCGAGATCCGCCTTGGTCGATTGGGGGGTTTTTGGCAAGAAGTACCCGGACCTGGTTCACGACTGCAAGGACCTTGGAGATGGGCTCGGATTCGGACTTCTTCTGAAGGTCGGTGACCGAATGGCCTCGTACGGAGTCGGAGAGCCCGAAAACGAAAGCAAGAACAAGTTTGTAAGTTCCAGAGGAGAGGAACAGTTCGTGGTCCTTGTGCGAGAGGATTCGGCGGGTTGGTTTGCGGTATGCGTGGGCGGAGAGGTCTGGCGGCGAAGGTAGGGGAGGGGTGATCGGTGTCGGGTCTCGAGAGTTGGTCTGCGGCCTGCGATTATTTGACCGCAATTCGGATAGTTTCTTCGACAGATCAACCTTTCCAGCCGAAGGTGTCGGCGTAGTAGTCTGTGACGCCATTTTGGGAGGTCAAGTGAGGGGGATGAAAACCAACTGCCCGCGGGCGATCATAACACCCACCAGTTAGGTCTGACCGCCTGCCATAAAGAGACGAATGTCAGAATGTCATATTCGGATGATATTAGATTGTGTGACTATGTAAAGTAAGAGCAAACCGGACGCATGTATCGTTCGAGTCAGTTAGTGTCAATGAGCCAACCAGTTTGTCTATGTCGTCGGAGAGCTCGTAGCGACAATGCGGCTAGAACCAAAGTGGGTTAGAGTGGAGCGTGATCTTCCCCAGATCGGAGTCAGGTGACCTGGGATCATCACATTGTTTCACGGCTTTGCGCGAGGTCACATTGCGTGCCACATGATGGGCAACACCCCCGAGCTGGATATCAAAATATGCGGATAGTGAGTTCTTCAACCGACGCAACAGCTCTCTGTCTTATCTCGCCGTGAACATCACCTCGCCAGCCGCCATCGACTGTTGATTCAGGGTCCGGGTTCTCCATCCCTGCAGATAAACTCCGTGCCATTCGAGGTACGATTGGACAATAAGCTTCCGCGAACGATCATACGGACGAGCACGCCATAATGAACACATTCGACTCATCGGCACCCCCGCCGACAGGCCCCTCCAGCTCTGCAGCGATGCAAGACACACAGTCACACACCTCCAGTGCAGAGTCCTCCATGTCGTCGTCCCTCGGCAGCAGCCGATCCCACGCGAGCTCCTCCCGAAACCGTGCGTCACACGCAAACTCACTCCATACCTCATCCCAAACCGAGTCCACCCCGATCAACACACCCGACCCCTCCAGACGCAACTATCAAACAACAGAGCAATCGGCCAGCTCCCAACCCAAAGATGCACCAAATAATGGGCCGCCCCTAAACGCATCCCAACCGTCAAATCAAGATGCGACACCCGAATCCAGACAGTCCTGGTACGGCCAGTTCGTGGATCGCTACGGTAGCCTTGAGCTCGAGAACAAGGGAAGCGTAGCACGCGATCACCTCGCACTAGGTATGGCACCAGCACATTGGAAGATAGCCCCATCTGACGAAATATATCTATAGAGCGCACATTCTTAGCGTGGATGCGTACCTCCTTGGCCTTTGCTTCCATCGGCATTGCGGTGACGCAGCTCTTTCGCCTCAACAGTGCCTCCCCGGACGCACGATCCAACAGCTTCGACTCGCAATACAATGCCCACTCCGGTATTCTCCCACCCGGACTCAACCCAAGCTATGATTCGGCCGCCTTCCATACACCATCTGCCTCATCGCGTCTCCGCAGTGTGGGCAAGCCCCTCGGCTCGACGTTCATTGGCGTTTCAATTCTTATTCTGATGGTCGGCTTCCATCGCTACTTCGAGAGTCAGTATTGGATTATTCGCGGCAAGTTTCCTGCTAGCCGGGGAAGTGTTGCTCTTACGGCCTTTGTGGCTGCTGCGCTAATTGTTGCAGCTCTTGCAGTCATTTTGGCCGTTTCACCCGGCGCTGTTGAGGGCTAGTCTGCCTTTTCTTCGTTCATACTAACATTCCAGTATGTGGTCTTTGCGATTATATCAATTTGTTTCATTGCGTGCGGCACTGATATTTTCGGGTTTTTTTCATTTGATACATACGTTCGTGGTGGTGTGCACATGTAGCTCCTTTGGGATGACAAAGGTCAAGAGCTGGGACCTGGGCCTGGGACAGGAGGAAGTACATATTCAGTAGGGAACTACTTGAGCATCCACACAGTAGGCATATTTACGAGTCACTTCTGGGTTAGATAGCCTAGAGAACTTGATCGCAAGATCCATGAGAATGATTTGTTCTTTTCTGTCATGACAGCCCCATATCCATCGGCGCCATACCAATTTACGCGCATTTTAGTGAGCAATACAGAGTGACCAGTGTATTTCGACAATGATGAGATGGGGGCGAAGAAGAGGATAAGAGAGAAAGAGGAAGGCAAAGTGGCTTGCAAACAATGCGAAGCAAAGAATCAAAGGGAAAAAGAGCAGACCAAGAACCGCCTAAGTACAATTCATTCATCGCGGGCCGAGCTTGTCCAGAGCACGAGCGCCCTGCTCTGCCCATTCCTGCTTGCTTACCCACATGTCTTCCTTGTCGGCAATCTGGCATCAAGGTTAGTAAGAGCGAGACTGGCACAGGAAAAGTTCGACGTACCAAGTTGGCGAGCACAGCACCACCCAGGAACACCATGTGTCTCCGACGAGGGGGGTCTTCGATGCGGACCTTGAATTTCTAAGAGCAAGTTAGAGTGCTTCGATTTTTTGTGAGCTGTTATTATACGTACGTTCAGACGTTCCGGGTCTCCTCCGAGGACCCTGGTGAGCCATAGTTGCTTCAATTCCTTCTCCAGACGAGAAGGAAGACCGGGGTACATGCTGCTACCACCGCTGAGAACGATGGCCTTGTAAAGACTAGAGCGAACGTCGACATCGGCACCCTGAATACAGTTGAACAGCATCTCGGCGATACCAGGCTGGTCAACATCGACCAAGTGTGGCTGGAAGAGACACTCGGGGGCCTCGAAACGCTCGCTGCCGACACGGATGACACGACCGTCGGGCAAGGTGTATGATTCGACCAATACGGTCGTGTCCTCGGAAAGCTTCTTGTCCAGCTCGAGGTCGTAGGAGACGTAAGCAAGCTTCTCCTTGATCTGGCGCACGGTCTCGAAATCGGCGGTTCGGTTGAGCGCATAGCCGCGGCGCAGGAGGAGCGCAATTAGGTTGCGGGTGACGTCGCGACCGGCGACGTCCAGTCGGCGAATGTGGTGGTTCAGTACGGTCGATTCGTACACGGGGATAATGTGCGTCACACCATCACCGGAGTCGACAACCACACCGCTGCTCAGACCTATGACACCATAAGCATCGATCTCCAATTATAGATGGTATCATCACAACATACCCTGGGCATAAAGTGCCAGCACCGCCTGGATCGCCACGTAGACACCGCCGAATCCGTAGCCCTCGAGCATCACCTCGGCCATCTGTTCACGGTTCTTGAGAGGGTTCATTGGGGGCTCCGTGAGGAGGATTTTGCGATCCGTGGGGTCGATCTTCATCTTATCGTAAAAGGTGTAGTTCCACAGATGTTGCATGTCGTCCCACTTCTTAACAATTCCATTTTCCATCTAGAGCAGCACAGGTTAGGCATTGACACAACACGCCGGGTCTGCGGAGAGGGCGGGGTAGAAGGAACTGGGGACAGAGAATCCGGCAAGACGTACGGGGTAGCTGATCTGAAGCATTGATCGTGCGGCGGCAGCTTCATCTCCGCACATGATATCCTTGACCACCACATCGCTGCCTTGTTCCTCCGTTCGCAAGATGGGCCGCCCCACTATCGAGGGGAACTGGTGCTCTGGGAAGTTCTAGAGGGAGGATGAATTAGAAAGGAGCATAGAATTGAGGCGAGTGGCGTACCTGGGCGGCATAGCCGACCTTGAGGAAACCGGTTCCTCCATCGAGGACTGCGGAGTTGTTAGCTTAGCTTGGAGCTGGGACACGGTAGCCTGGGGGAACGGTGTGTACCAATGGGCATTTCCGCCATGGTAGGCGAATTGGGGGTCTGACAATGATTGCAGTACCGCCAGCGACTGTGAATCTATATGAGCACTCCCAGGAAGATCGAAATCGAGCAAGTTCGAGGGAGGGCGGAGATGTTGGGGATTGTTTGAAGTGGAAGCCAACGACGGACGGAGCATCATAACTTACGTGACCGTACCGTACCTGATAGTCTCCCCCACAGCCACAACCGTATGACGACCACCAAGCCCCAAGAGGGTCTAGAGGAGGCATTGGGATAATTTGGAGTATAAAAGGGGGTGTTATTTTCTTGGGGAGATATGCCTCACTGAGACCTGTTGCAAGTGTGGTGTCTCGCTGTTTGCACGTCTCACCTGGTAATCTTACAAAAGATATGTTTTTGAACCGCGCTCTTGACTTTGGTCAAAGTTGATCATATCAAATGTAAACCAGACGAAGAAGTTTACATGGATGCTATGATCCTGGGATATTTTGCATGTAGTGACGTTCGGGGTATTGCCCAGATGAACGATAAGTCTAGATCCAGTGACACGCTGCAAGGTTGCTACCCCGGAATTGTACTGTACATGATAATCCAATGCAGGGCCGTTAAGCACCTAGACCATCCGAAAGAACCTCAAGTCTGGAATCGGCCCGGTCCAGCTCCAGCATTATCGGAAGTAGACCTGTCGATGCTGTCGATAGTTTAGGGCCGTTTGTCGGCCGATTCCGGATTTCCTCGGGAAACCTGTGCACTCCACCATCCCTATCGTCTCGTATCGCGCTGCTCTTGGACAGTTTGCTCCATTGAATCTTTGTGTTTGTCTTCAAATCAGACCGAGAATTGATAAACGTGATATACCAAGGTGATCGTTCGTTGGTATTCACCGAATTGCGCCAAAACAAACATCAAGACAGCAAAGATGACGCAAATCGGCTGGGTGAGTCGCTTTCATTGCTTCTATCAACCCAGCTAACAGATAATACAGTATGGACTTGGCTCCATGGGTCAGGCAATGGCCTCTAACCTCCAGCGTCACCTGGTTTCAAAGAAAGCCCTGAGCCTCATCTACTCCAACCGTACCATGTCGCGTGGAGCACCCCTGGAAGCATTGGGAGGAACACCTGAGCCTAACTTCGAGAGACTCGTCTCGAAGTGTGGAATCATTTTCACTATGGTAACTCGTTCATGGCATACATTACAAACAAGCAGGCTAATGATGCCAGGTTGCAAATGACTCAGTCTTACAAAGTCTGCTGGCCAGCGCCATGGGCCAATCTCTCAAGGACAAGATCTTTGTCGATTGCTCAACAGTTCACCCTGAGACGGTGAGCTCGGCGGTTTCCCAGTTGAAAAGCAAGAATGCGTCATACGTAGCAGCCCCGGTTTTTGGTGGTAACCCCATTGCCGTTGATGGCAAGCTTGTCTTTGCTATCGGCGGCCCTAAGAGTGCGACCGAAGCTGTCAAGCCCCTAATTCAGGATGTCATGGGTCGTCGTGTCATCGAATGCGGCGAAGATGCCACCAAGTCCTCCCTTCTGAAGATTGCGGGCAACATTGTTACCGTGAATATGATGGAGGCCGTCGGTGAAGCCCAAGTCTTTGCTGAGAAGACTGGACTTGGCACTGGACCTATGGAGGAGCTAATTGGTGAAGCCTTCGGACCTGTTGCTGGGGGATATTCCAAGAGGTATGTTACTGTTCATGATTCTGGGATTGTGTGTTCTGATTGTCGTCTAGATTGACTACTGGTGCCTATGCGCCTCCAGTGGATTCTCGCCCTGGATTTGGCGTCTCTCTCGCCATCAAGGATGCTAGACACGCCATGACCATGGCCAAGGAGCATAATGTTGAGCTTCCTGGACTTGAGTTGGCTCGTGCCAATATGGAGGCTTCGAGAGACTTCGGTGGGGAATGCCTGGATAGCAGTGCCATGTATGGCACATTGCGCCAAAAGGCCGGGCTAGAGTTCTGGAATGAGAAGAGTCGGAAGGAATAGTTTGGAGTCTTTAAGATATGAAGCATAATTATTGTGGTATAAGTTTGTGTTCGCACACCCATCCAAATCGACGGCCATCTCCGTGGCATGCGCCTACTTTGTTTCTGAACTCCGCAATGATATATGAAAAAAAAAATAGCAGTGAATATGGGGGAAATGGGGTTGACTTTGCATGAGTCGGGAATTTCCTGCCTGCCGGAGATCTAAACCAAACAAAGAGAGAAAAAGAGAGGAGGGGGAAGAAAAAAGTGTGTCACAGACCCAAGAACAAATCTAACCTAGCCAGGGGCAGAGCTTTCATTCTCCCTATATCGAGTTCAGGGATGCAGTTCTCGATCGCTAGGCCATCTGTGAACGATTCATCAAGCCCTGTTCTTTGGGCTTGATTTGTGCAGTGTCTGCCAGAGCCGGGTACGTCTTGGCAAAGCAAGGTCCCAATGACCAATTTGACAAGTTCCGCATATGGCGTTCGAAGACAGGGTTGATGACCAGCTCATCCGAATCACCTGCCGATAACAGGCAGTCAGTAGCCTCGTAAGGCCAGTTCACACTGAGGTCACACGTGAACGGAATGAACCAGTTCTCGAAAGGATAATCTTGATGGGCTGAGATAATCCGATCTCGCATTGCAGGCCAGGGCACGTAGTCCATCCAGACCGGATGGGCCTGGAGGATTTGCGTGGGACGAGGAGTGAACCACTCGGGAAGCCGTTCGTAGTTCTCTTGCGTCGGGTAGATTTGCCATCGCATGAGAAGGAACATGACATAGAGAACAGCGACCTGTTCTGGTAGGGACGAGATATCTGGGAATGTGCGCAGAATATCCGTGAACACTTTGGAGACCGGATGTGAGTAGACACTCTTGTCTGGGTTCAGCAATGAGGAAACGCTCGGATACGGCGGACCAGCGAGTTTCTGCCTGGGAATTCCTTGCGCGGCATCGCGTTGCCGGCTGTGCAAGAAGTCCAATAGTATTGTATCCAGCGGACATGTCGCGGCTAGGTTTTGTATCGGAGCAGCGAATGCAGGTGGTCCACGGCCGTCGGCATTGTTCAGCGTGGTCGGATATACCGGCGACTGGGGTTTCTGCTGCGAGGAGCGGAACGTCTCTGAGTTGCTGCGGCGCAGCTCGATTTTGGGCACGTTTTGAGAAGGATCGAGGAGGAAGTTGAACCCCAAACGCTCCTCCGAGCCTAGATCTAACCCGTGCGTGATGTTATGACGTTGTGAATCCAATGCGACACGGAATGAGCTTGATGGAGGGCCTCCGTTGGTACTATTGCGACGACTCCTGGGTGTTGGCGCAGAGTGTGTAGGGGAGGGCGTGTCAAGGCTGGCCATTGATTCGGCATCTTGCTTCTCGACGGAGAGGTGTGTTTGCTGCGCGGAGGCAAATTGTTCGGTATCGGGAAAGGGGGGTGTATGGAGAGGGGGCGGGGCAGATGTCGGTATACGTAGAATAGGTGGTGTATCTGGCCTCGTTAGCTGGGAGCTCGGAGCTGGTTGCGCGCAACTCACCTGGGAGTTCCGGCTTTGCCATCAATGGCTGGATAATGTCCATCGCGGCCTTGAGGCCTTGGCGGAGCTCCAAATTCTCCGCCCGAATAGCCTCATTCTGGCGCAAAGCTGCTTGTAAATCGAGGAATGGCTTCTGAGAGGAGAGATCCCGGACTTGTTGCTCTAAAGCATCTATGTGGCCTTTGGTCCGTTCCCGGATTGCGCGTTGCGCCTGACGATCGTTGGCCCGCTTCTTCGCTAGTTGATCGGGAGTGAGGTTTGCGACTCCCCGTGAAGACATGCTGTTGAGCTTTCGCTTCCGCCCCGCTGTTGACGATCCATCCAAGAGTCCATCTGCGTCTATCGAAGTCGCGCGTGAAGGAATTGGCGAGTCGAGTCTATCGAGGGAAGGGGTCGGTTGCGATTGTGGCGGCGAGTAAGCCACATCCTTGGGTGTCTGGTTGGCCATGGCCTTGCAAACACGCGAATGGCCATTCAATGAGACGGAGACATTGAGGACTGGGGTAGGATGTGAGCATGGCGATCGGCAGGTGGGTCGAAGTTGAACGTTTAAACTTTCATGCGTCTCGTATGATGACTACGAGTTTTCTACTTCTGGTTCATTCGGTTAATATGGTAAATGGCTCGCAAGATGCTGGGACGTCCTACTTTAACTTCTCTGTATAGTAGGTGACTGCTCAGAGGGCTAGATTTCTAGATTTCGCATGTTGGCATCCTGTGTTCGCCATGCGGAGTAAGACATGACTAGCTACTAGTATCTCCTAACACCTTGGCAGCCTCAATTTTGAGAACAGTTCGCTAGTTTCAGAATGCCACCGGAAACAAATCTGTAAGCATGCATTGATCTGGTCAGCCTAAACCTACAAAGCCATTGTACAACAATACCTCTGTCTGGTGTCCTGGATTCCCCAATGCCCAGGTGCATGAGTGAGACCGCAAAGTTCACGACGGAAACACGAGTAGGTAGATTATTCGTGAAAATTCCAAGGTTATCCATTTGGGCATTACGCCAATCCATTGAAGAATTAGATCTGTCGGAACAAGTTGCATTATGAATTATTAGTATAGTATGATGCGCTAAGTTGGAGCTAGTAAGCAAGTAGGTAGCATATATGCAACGCAATCCTCAGGGACCTGTCCACTCTATACAAGGGACAGCCTCCGATTCGTATGCTCGACCGGGAAAGGCGCATGCCCGCCTATACTCTGGAAAGAATATCGATCTCGAGCGACCTCGTTCTTTCCAGTGATGATGGGCTTCAGCCCATGTCCAAAGTTGATAAAACAACGGACAGAACAGACCAGTGTTAGAACAAGAAGCACCAAAGCTGTTATTGCGAAGAGTAACATCATGTCCTTGCCAGCTGTAAGGGCTCGGAAACCATTCCCATAGAGGATGATGATTCGACTGAGTAGATATGCGACCATTGCAAGATAGCATATCTGCCCAAAGAGTTAGATAGTCACATGAGTATAGATCGACGAAGCCACTTACAATGACAAATGCCATCAGCCACTTACGTTCAGATCGAACGACATATACCCCAAGAAGCATGACGAGGAGTGTGACGGGCAACAAAGCCATCGTCAGTCCGAACTCAGGCTCCTCAAAGTGAACGTCGATCAGTCCGTACTGCAGAACGAAGCAAATTATGAAGAATACTGCGACCTTGACAAGAACAAGGTAAATCTAGAGCTAGTCAGAACAAATTACAAGTAGAGAATGCAGCCCACTCGCCTCGTAGTTTAGATACCGAGATTTTGTTTCCGAGTCACCTTGGACACTTCGATAGATGTCCCAAGCATACTGCTTCTGCAACCGGAATGAAGAAGCCCAGGTAGCAAGGGTACAGAGTCCGATCATGATCGGACAAGCAAGTTGAAACCCTGAGATCAGAGACCAGATATTTCGATCTTGATCAACAAGGGGCTGGTTCATGCCGTCGCGTTGACTGGGCATGTTGTTGACAATTTGCTTCATGTTTCTGTAAAGCATAACCGAGAATGCGAAAGCACATCCATTGCTCACGCAGATCGCGAGCAGCAACATGTTATTCCTATGGTGGACGGCATCGAGCGCCAGAAAGAAGACATAGATGCAAGCAAAAAACATGATCGCCGAATCAACGGGAACAATGTATGATGGTGTGATCTGAATGATGTTCGGATGCACCCATAGTTGCCATTCAGCGAGTATGAATCTAAGTTCCAAGGTTAGATGGGATTGGGACTCATTCCAAGGTTTTTGCGATTGGGGTTTACTCACGCCTCGATGGCTAGGATTATCAGTGCTTGGACGCCCAGAATTCCACAAAATACCCATTCGTGCTTGCTCTTAGGCGCATACATATTAATGTTTTCAGTTCAGATGGGGATAGGGGGAAGAGGTTAGTCCCATGTCTCACTTTTTTCCACTGCCATGACCCACAGACGAACTACGCGGGCTTCTTAATCCATATAAGATTTGCAGTTTCTCCGAACATCCCCGCCCGACTGACCGTTACATTAAATGTTGATTCCGGGGTTCCAAAAGCTGGAGACCTTAGTGAACTGTGCACAATGCAAAAGCCAATTTGATGGGGTTCAAATTTTCACCTGGGTGTCAAATTTGTACAAGTGCAGAGGGAACGGCGTTTTTGGTGGCTGCTGCACTCTTCGAGCAAGTCTCCACCGGCAATTCCTTAATTGTACTGACTCAAATGTTTCCGGAGAGTGAATGTATTGGATCATTGTTTGCCCTGAAATACAATGTGCCTGTAACAAGAATGTGCAGGAAAGAGGACTAGGCGGCCGCAAAGTCACTGGGGAGAAAAAGCAAAGGCAATATCAACGCCACGTCTACCAAGTCGGAGAATCAGAGATATGCAGGAAAAACAACGTTCGGTCATGTCGATCGTATACAAAGGCTTTTGAAATTTCCAGTGCAAGAAAGAATGGAGTAGATGATGAAGAAATGGGGTGGGAATCAAAATGACTGAAACAAAGTCAAGTATTATTGGATCATATGACCCATTTTGGAAATCTGGAAGCCAATCTGTCAGTTTCATCGTGGGCCCAAAGGGATGATGTCTAAACGTACCTTAGTCTGCAGGTAGCCCTCGATTTCAGAGCTTTTGATGCCTTTTTGACCCCCAGTCCGCCATGCCAATGGGATCATTGGCACTCGTTCCTTGACGAGGACCTCCCGGTTGGGACCTTCAATGGCCCGTACTTTATCAGGGTTGTTCGTGAGAAGACGAATTCCCTCGGGGATTGTGTCTGCGCCACAGCCAAGATCCTGTAGCATGGCGGTAGCCAGACCATAGCTTCGAGCATCCGCAGGATGTCTCAGCAATAGATTGGCCTCAACAGTATCCGAACCGAGATCCTGCAAGTTGTATGCCTTCAATTTCTCACCAAGGCCAATTCCACGACCTTCCTGGCGTAGATAGACAATCACACCACCAGTCGAGTGCGATGAAAGAGACTGCACCTCCGGCGGCGCATCCGAAGCAAGGTCTACAACGGGGAACGACATCAAGCGCGCCGCCTCATCCAGCTGCTCGCCGCAATCGCATCGCGCAGACCACGCCGTCTCTCCAGTATAGCATTCCGAGTGGATTCGTACCAATGGAGGCTCAATCTGCTTCGGTGTCGATGTGGAAGTTTGCTCCTCGTCATAGCGACTGCTCACTCTTCCCGGGCGCAGTGTCCCCACATACGCGCCGCGGATCATTCGGTCCATCTCGGTTTCTCCCGGCCGAACGCTATCCAAGCTCCGGCTGCGAATATTGTTTCCAAACACAATTGCCAAGTGTTCTTTTCCGTCCAGGTCGTTGTGGTACAGGTGCAGGAACATTTCCGCCCCGTTGGTCGTTGGGATGCGGGCCCGCACAATACATTCCACTTCTGGGAGCTTCGGGAGTAGTTTGGGTTCCTTGGTGTGTTCGCTCTTGGTTTGGATATCTGCTGCTTGGTGCTGGTGGAGGATTTCGGTAGGATTGAGATCCCAATCTAATGTGCCACCGGGGGTCAGAGGTGGGGTGAATGCGGGCGACAGCAGCGAGCCGGGAATCGCTGGGGTGTGTTCGCCGGTTCCACTGCCCCCTTGGCTACCATTATTCAAAAGTCCATCTTGCCTGCTCGGCAACTGTCGTGGGGGTAGCTTTGGTGAGGCGTGGGCCGGTAACTCGGCCATTGCGGCAGTCGATGAGGAGGCGGGGTGGTCGGAAGGTGTGGCGCAACGCAAGAGCCGTAATGTACAGGGGTGGTATGTAGGTATGAGGATTGAAGATCACAGGCGCATCAATTGGAGAAACAGAGAGTAAGGAACAAGACCTAGAAAGTTGAAGTAGATTATGCTCGGCCTGGTCCCTCGGCATGAGAGGAGCTTACTCATATTGGGCGGGGCCCATGTCACTGCTTACTCTAGCACCTTCTGTCCCAATTCGGATTATGGGTCTTCGACGTTTGTTTTCTCGAGGTACTAGGATGTACATACAATCTGAACCTCATATGCTACAGTTTACCAAAAGCCTATTGTTTGGCGTCGCGGTGATATTGGGCTAGAGTGTCTGTTGTACTTTGCCACTTCGCGTCGCATACATACATGGATCTAACGCACTTGCAGCCGACATCGGGGGAGAAAAAGATAAAAAAGCCTATCACGCCAAATTGATCACGCCACCAGCAACATGGATATCAGCGACATACATGGCACGCCCATCATCAATGTTCTTGCCATTCTCAAAGGCATGGAACACAATCTTGCTTCCATCGAGGAAGTCTGAACCACCCGGTCCTGACAGGTCACCCACATCACTCGCGTCTCCGGACACAAGCAATGGAGCATCCGGATCGCGAGCCTTGGTATAGGGACCAGTCAGCGTCGAAGCTGTCGCATAACTAACATCATACTTGTCCGTGTCGTACGCGTTGGACGAGAACGAGAGGTAGTAGGTACCGTCCACGTTCGCCAGACTCGGCGCCTCAATGAGGGGTCCATCGGTGTCATCGCGGTCAAGAAGTTGAGTGGGGTCGCCGTTTGGAGTCACAGCATCGGAGTTGAGACCCTGCAGCATGAGCGGGGTCGGGTGGGTGGTTCCGTCCCCGTTGAGACTGTTCCCGTCCACCTTGTACACGACACAATAGGTTCCCCCCTCCTCGAAACCATCGGCATCGATGGCCCCACCTTGATCAAGAGGACATGCTACCGGGTTCTCTGTTGGGGTATAGGGACCAGTGATGCTCGAAGAAGTTGCGGCTCCCACGCAGTGCTTGCTGGAATCGTCACTCGACGCTGCGGAGAAGTACATGACGAATGTACCGTCATCCTAATATAAATAAGCTTTGGGACACTGGGATGTGGTTCTCATTGCATTACTCTTTTGATCACATCGGGGGCCCAGATCAAGGGGTTTGATGCAATCCAGGATGGGAACGGCCCCGGCAGGGCATCCGAGCCAGAGAGAAGCTCCCATGAATTGAAGTCGGAAGACTTCGCAACCTGCACATTTACGCCATTTGCGTTGGTTCCAAAGGCATAGTATCCATCGTCGGTTTTGATGACGCTGGGGTCTGCAAAATCCCCGTCAATTGCTCGAGTTGGCTGCGATGCAACAAGTCCACCAAGCAGGAGAGCCGACAAGGAAAAGAACGCCGCAGTCATTGTTGTTCGGCGTGGTTATGAATGAACTGTAACGCAATAGATATGACAGCTTGTCTCCTGACTATATACTCATTCCTTGCGCCGGCAAATGCCCGCCACAATATGATTTCCACTTGGCAACTTCCGTATACAGTACCTTGACTGCGAGGGTGCCCTCTCCAGCGACGATCCCTCGGGCCACTAAACTCAAGACAGAAAATGGGTCGCAGTACGGAGTACTACGTTGTAGATCGCAACCGCAAACTTTGGAAGAACTTGGAAGATATAGAGTCTGGAGATATTCTGAGGTTGAGGATTTTTTTAAAGATCTGTGCTACCAGCACCATAGGGGATATCATGTCTCACATGAGACAGCTCTACGGAGCAGCGCGGACATAGCCCCCTGAAGATTGCATACCTGCATAAGAACTTCACGCTCGAGCAAGTCTAGGCCTATTCTTGGATACCGCATGGGGAACTGAGTTTCCAAGGTTATTACTCCTGATCCATGACCGAGTCAGATTCGATTCATCGTGGAATATCCAGGGCCACTTGTTACTGGCCTGCACCAAACCCAAGAGAAACAGATTTTGTATTTTTTTGACTAGAATATCTAGTAAAGATGAAAGCACCTCATATCCAGTTTATGGTAAGCCTTCAAACTCCAAATAGCGCCTCGCTTGTATGGTATCATCATCACATCAGATCATAGAAACAACTTCGAGCTCATTTGCCCGGAATATCCAACACAAATCGTCGGTCAACTTCCATCTCTTTGTCATCCTCCTCACCTTCGAACTTTAAGCGGTAAACATCCTTTCTTGACCCCATGACCTCCGCACGATAGAAAGTGGTAGTATCGGGATACCTCGCGAGGACTTGCTTGCCTGAGGTGTACGCGGTTAAGTGACCGCTCATCTGGGGAATGGGAATGAGAGAGACGGCAGTGGTCTTATATACAGCACCCTGCTCGCCATTCTCGTTGGGTTCGGGATCTTGCACCTCGTATCTGCATCAAATGTGAGCCGTTGATGCTATACCCGAAGGAAGGGATCCCACTTACCGTTTCTTCTGTCCCTCGCCAGTGATGGCCTTAATTATGCATTGAATCCCCTCACCCTCAACGCCCTGCTTATTTTTATTGTGCTTAAAGACAACCTGGGATCCAACCTGCAGGATTCCACTCCGCTCCGCAATGGTCCCCTTGGTGCCCTCCGACGGCGACTCTTCAATCTTGACCATAATATTATCTTGGCGGCCCCCGTCTCGGGGCTGAGTGCTGGACGAGACACTAGAGCTTCGAGGCGCGGTTCCCTTTGAGCGCGCAGACTTGTCAGCGCCCGAGGCACTGGGAGAATCCGTCACCGAGCCATCGACCTCGTTCCTTTTCTTGCGGGATTTGTTGAACGACGCGGATCGGTTTGGCGGTGCCTCGGCTTCGGATGCTTTTCGCAGGGCTGTCAGCAACTCTAGGTTTTTGATTACATCGCACGGCTCGTCCTGCATGATTGAGCGTTCGTCCTCGCTGAGCTTCTGGCTTTGTCGCAGCCAGCCATCGAGCTGGTCGTGTTCGGCTAAGGTTGGTTCTGCTTGTAGGTGTAATGTCAGTATGTGTGACAGCATGGCATTGGAGCTAAATCACGCGATTTGCGTGTATATAGAAGTTTGGTGTTTTCGGGTATGATATGGGGGTCGGAGAAGCTAGTGCGGGGTCGCTCACGATTGCCCTCGTTGGTGATCTTGTCAATCAAAGCTTTGATTTGCACGGACAACGAAGTCTGCTGATCGAATTTCTCCTTGGACTTCCGAATATCCTGGCAGATCTTGGTCCAGAGCTCCAACTCCTCGTTATTGCCGAACCCATTGTCCCTAGGTCTGGGGCGGTTGCGGGACATGTTTGATCAATCGGAATAATTAGGATAAGTGCTTGGTATCCAAGGCGCAGGCTTGCCAGCAATAAACACAGCAAGTATCCAGGTTTGAAAAGAAGGGTGTTTGTTTCGTTGTTTCGTTGGAGATGGTGATAAGCGCTCCAACATGCCGGGCGGTCGGGGTTGGAACGCTAAACTACTTTGGGATATACCTCAATTTCTCCAGGAACACTCTAGATGCCTCACGGCCGACAGAATAGATACCCATTGGAGAAGCTGTTCATACGCCACAGAAGCCTTGGAAGGGCTTATGTGTATACCTCGATCCAACAAAACATGTATCTGACAGATTGACCTGATGCAGGTAATTCTTCATCTGCATAGGATGGTTGCGGAAGTATAATGCTGAGAATGACCGATTAGGTATTCTGGCATTTCTGACGTTTCTATAGACCTGCTAGGTAATAAAGCACCGAAGCTCCTCATACATAATTTCCCACCCGCTCATAAGACATTTCCAAGATTCCCTCAACCACTTTGTCATAGAAAAGTCCGCGAGACCCCCATCCCTCACCGAAGGCTTGGCGTGGAATTTCTAATACAAATCCGTTGGTTGCCCCTCCGCTTTTTCCCCAAACATCCATTTTCATTATGCAGGTGCCACTTCTCCGGCTACAGTGCGGTAAGTCTTCGGGACTTCATTCGGAGAAATAAAACTAATCCATCTGAAGGTGTCAACAGCTACGACTGGGGTAAGCTAGTTTCAATGATAATCGGTTCCCCGCACTAAACCTCGTCATAGGCAAGGTCGGCCAAGAGTCGGCAGCCGCCAGATATGCGGCCACAACTGCCGGCCCCGACTTCACCATCGAGGCCGAGAAACCTTACGCCGAAGTAAATGACTATCAACGAAACATACTGAATTGTCGAACTAATACATTTGTCTAGCTCTGGATGGGAACACACCCGTCTCTTCCCTCCAAAGATGTTGAAACCCAGCGAACTCTTCTTGACATGGTCCAAGACAACCAAGCTTTGTTGTCGACCGAGATAAGTGAACGCTTTGGTGGCAAACTTCCATTCCTCTTCAAGGTGCTGTCCGTCCAAAAGGCGCTCAGCATCCAAGCCCACCCCAACAAGAAGCTCGCCGAGCAACTTCACGCCCGGGACCCCAAGAATTACCCTGGTAGGTGCATGCAAATTAGAAGAACGTCAGATTGTCTCTAATCAAGCCTAGATGACAACCACAAGCCTGAGATGACTATTGCTATCACTCCATTTGAAGGTGTGTGCGGCTTCCGCCCTCTCGCTGAGATCACACATTTCTTGCAAGCCGTGGAGCCTCTGCGCACTCTTCTTGGCGACAAGGCTGCAAGCGAGTTTGAGCAGGCTGTCAAGGGCAACGAAGACTCGGAAGATCCTGCCGTCATCACAAAGAACAAGGACGCGCTTCGTGCCCTTTTCACTACCTTGATGGAGTCTCCATCCGAAAAGGTGGAGACTGCCTCCAGCGCTCTCATTTCCCTTGCAGATAACAGCCCTGATAGCTTCGGAACGCTTTCTGGCGAAGTGGAAACCAACCCCACGAACCCCGCAGAGCTGGCAGCCCTTGCAAAGCGCCTTAACGGACAGTTCCCCAATGACATCGGTCTGTTCGTATTCTTCTTCCTCAACTTTGTCAAGCTGTCACCTGGCGAAGCCATGTTCCTCAAGGCAGACGACATTCACGCATACATTTCCGGTGACATCATCGAGTGCATGGCCTCCTCCGACAATGTCGTGCGGGCAGGCTTCACCCCGAAGTTCAAGGACGTCGATACCCTCACTCAGATGCTCACCTACTCATATGCACCAATTGAGGAGCAGAAGCTTCAGGCAACAGACTACCCCTATGCTGTGCTCAATGCAGCTGCATACTCGAGCGCCTCGTCCGCGATGCTTTACGATCCTCCCATTGATGAGTTCAGCGTTGTCAAGAGTGATCTGAAGCGTACTGGTGCCAAGGTTACATTCGATGGTATCTCTGGCCCCAGCATTATTATTTGCACTCAGGGTAAGGGCAAGATTACCGTGGGTAACAAGACAGAGGAGGTCCAAGAAGGCTATGTTTTCTTCGTCGGTGCCACTGCCGAATGTGCGATTGAAAACACCGGCAGCGGAGAGGGCGACGAGAATGTGTTCACCACCTACAAGGCATTTTGCGAATTGGCCCCGGCTGGTGAGGAATAACTCCGCTTTTGCGTGGAGTGTTGATTCTAATTTGTGATGTCAAGATGAACGAACTCGCCCTGGGATCGGCGCAAATCTGTGAAGTACATGATCAAGTGATGGCATTACGGTTCAAATGATACATTGAAATGAGCAGCAAGAAACTAGCGCTTCACAGAATATAAGTTTTTAGCTGTACTTGAATTTGCCTTTCTGGCTTATCTTCATAGTGAGGGAGGTACTACGCCCGCAGAAGCATGAAACCCTCTTCCAGACACCAAATTGGAAGACTGAAACAGACTGTTCTGAAGATCCTTGTGCTGAATACCTGGATTTGCATCTGCGAACCAAACATGCACGTCTCGACTACGGTCCGCACTCCGCCGCAATTGACCGCACTCGCC
>QAGG01000051.1:0-180315 GCA_003138045.1 Penicillium sp. MA 6036 | reverse complement strand
AGCCGTTGTACACATCCTTGTGCTTCAGGTCAATGGAGTGATCATCCTTGTTGACCTCGTTGACGTTTGTGTTAATGTTGGCAGTGTTGGGCTTGCTGAAGGTGATGCCATCGTCGTCGCCAGAGGGGCCACCAAGGGCGGTACCCCCGTTGGGGAAAGCAGAGCCCTCAGCTCCGTGGTGAGAACCACCACCGGGTCCACCGAGAGCGGTGCCACCCTCCTCGGGGTGCCAACGCTTAGCGTAACCCCATCCGGGGTGAACGTGAGTGTTCTCCTCTTCGATTGAGTGATCATCTTGGTTGAAGTCGTTGACGTCGGTGTGAATGATGGCAGTCAGGGGCATGTTGAACTCCTGACCACCGTCATTACCGGATGGACCGCCCAGGGCGGTGCCTCCAGGCCCTCCACGCTTTCCAAAGGGACCCATTCCAGGCACCTGGGGTCCGTCGAAAACAACGGGTGTGTGGCGGTCAGGGAACTCATCCGTGTGCTTGATGTTCACGGAGTGGTCATCCTTGCTCCACTGCTTTACCTGGTGGTTGGTCTTGATATCGGCAGAGTAGGGGCTCACGAAGCCACCGTCACTGTCCTCTCCAGTAGGGCCACCAAGCGCTGTCCCTCCAACCTGGGGAGGTGCAATGCTATTCTCGCGCTATAGAAACGATCAGCTGGAAATTCTGCGACAAGTTGGGCTTAGTAAAAGAGGACATACACGCTCAACGAATTGGGCCTGTGCAGCAACTGCCAGCAGTGCAATGGGAATTCCTCCAACGAAACCCTTCATCACGGCGATAATCTGGGTATTACTGTAATGGGTTTGTATGCTGTTGCCGGTAGTGTTGAAAGAGTGACGGGAAGCTGGTGCTACGGCAGCAGATGAAAAGAATGGATCAGGTAATAGAACAGAGTGTCTTGAAGACTGCGTGTATCACTAAACCAGGCCGATGAGATCCTGGGCGCTTTAGTACTCGTCGACCATTCACGATGATCCACACGATTCGCAGGCGGGAATGCCACTGCATCAACAGAGACAAGGGACCGGACATGAGCCCCAGGCGTGGAAGCCCCCATCAGAATGTTGCGGAGAATGGAAAACGCCCTGGTGAGTGTGGAAACGACCCCTCGATTGAGTTCACGTCGTAAACAAGTGCAGCGTTGTTGGGAGGAGTTGTTGCTGTGACATTCCTCCGGAGCTCGGAGGGGGTTAGGTCACCCAGAGTTGCGGCATTCACGAATCCTGCGAGCCAACCAGGTTAGACCCCTTGGTTCGGCCAGGTCTTTTCCCTGCGCTCAGGCGAAGGAACGGTGGCACCATGATGTCGTTGTATGGTTGCTGCCAAATAGACGGGGTGAAAAATGGACGATCACCGTTGCCCACGGGCTTGGGGTGCGCAGAGTTGCTCCACGGAAATTCCGAATGATGTCAACAGTGTCGAACACGCGTGTCTGCCGGTTCAACGGCGGTGGCGCCGTGCGTTAAAACCCCGACAGGACGGTTAGCTCATTGCAGGCACAGATCGATTACAAGTCAAGCTAGTCAGACAAGAAGAAAGGAACAAGTTTCATCATAAGAGATTTCATTTTTAACTATATAATAAATCGAGGTTTGAACACTACTGAGCATGCATCAATGCTCAGAGGATCAACTCGCAATGCAAATCAGATTTGATGCGAGGGGATGTTTCCCGTCTTCGACATTCAAATCCCACAGCCCTCACTGAAGAGGATCAGGGAAACGAACTTCCTATCGAGGAGTTTACTCTCCTGAGCCGATCAGTCCCGTAGGACCGAAGGCAACACATCGTCGTGGAAGGCGTCGTGAAGACAGAACGATGGTCGTGGCGGGCTCAGTTGCTTTTTTTCGATAAAGAAGAAAGAAAAAGGAAGGGAAGGGCGGACGGTTGTGCGGCTTTTTATACCCGCCGGAGTGGGTCTGTCGGCTCAACATTCTTCCTGCCGAGTCGGTCCGTGCCGGCTTCTGCCTGATATTTAAGGTTTTCATTATGTGCACAACTGTCCACCGAAAACTTGGAACAATAAATCCACTAAGCACTTGAGACCTCCACGGCTTCTAGAAAACACGACACATAGGAGCTCTATGAGCACTAGGCCTCGGCACAATCCCCTTAACGGTTCAATGCCATTTTTCAAGGAATTATTCCATCTATACCCCGTAATGATAGAACAATCACCGAAACTCTGACCAGCAACGCCAATCAGTAAAGTCACTCGGCAACTTTAGGATCTAATTCACGAACAAGCTCCGTAAGCTTCACCGTCTCTGTACTTTCTATCCTCATCACGATACTTCGACGAGTGCCTGGGTGAGATATCAGCAAGCCGTCCAGCCCCCCTTTACTCAAGACTCACCTCTTCCTATCCCTCGGCGCTTTTCGTTGCGCTGGACTTCCAACCTGCACCTCCTACGGCAGCAGTGATTCCCAGCGCGATCGCGATCATTGTACCCACGGTAACCACTGCCACAACTGCCTTCAGGGCCATCCGTTGCTTGTTGCTTAACGATTGCAGCCAGCTCTGTGGTTTATTCTCTTCTTCCCACAGCTTGGATCTTCGGGGGCTGTCATTACGGTAGACGGAGTATGGTCCAGCATTCTCCAGGTCTCGCAAATGGCTTTGATTTCGGTTGTTGTGCTTTGTTTCGTATGTCAGTTGCTCGTAGGAGATTGTCGGGCTTCCATGGCGATAAAACGGTGAGCATGGTTTGGCACCGACTGTTGGATCAAAGTCCGCGCTGTGTGCACCAGGTGAAGAGGTGATGGAGCACCGAGGGGAGGCGATCTTAGGAGTTGCGGGGCTCCTTTCGTCATTGCCTTTGATGGATGCGGCCACCTGGGCCCCAATCACGCCGAGTCCATGCAAGCTCATCGCGTTCCAAGAGTGGCCGAGTGAAACGGGATTTGGGCGTGTGCAGATCAGAAGATCTGGGATAGAGATCTCTTGAGGCTTGGTCGCTTTGGCTTTGATTACTGCAGAAGGTGTTGTTCTTTAGCCTTGGGGAGAGGTGTTGTGATTGCCTCGGTGGGAATGACAACAGTTGAGACACCGCCGTACATAAATAATCCTGTGTCAACTTGGAATGCACTCCAAGCCCAAGACGATCTCGGCAGGCTCATCACTCTGACGGATAGGAATAAAAGATATGGCTAGTGCTGAGGGCCTGCAGGTGTAACAGTATATGTTCAATGTTTGGGGCAGTCGCGCTTTCCTGATATTGCGCCAATCGATTCAATTCTAAACGAGCCCAGTCTCGATTTCCTAGAAATCCCAGGGAATCCAAGGTCCTACATTCGGAGGGCTCCTGTAGTACATTCAACGGTTGCTGTGGATGCAAGGCCTGTTCGCCTCGCTACTCACCATCCCTTGTTCAACACCTTCCACCCCCATTTAGCATTCCGACGTCACTCAAAACCAAAACATCTCTCAGCAAATCAAAACCAAATATTTGACATCATGTGCACCTCCCAGTACATTCTTTTGAGACTGTATCTACATTTTGTGCTCCCGTGAACTATTATTTACGGGCCTGTTCAACATGTAAAAATTTCCTCTTGCGTCACCCAAATGATCAAATTTTGTGGGGTTTTCGTGCTTTTCTAGATTAGTAGTGAGATCAAATAGCCTACGTTCAAGGTTCAAGTTGTGGAAAATTCAATGAACATATCCATTCTTCAATAAGATACCCATGCAGGCGGCCATGCTGTGTAATATGCAAAGTCCGCAGGTTGGCCAAGTGCTAGGCCCGGCGGGCGTGCGCTTCGCCTCGTTCCGAGATAATCATGAACAACAACATTTGTCCACTATAGCTCTGGAGATTTGTCACATCCATCAGGTCGACATTCTACATTATTATCCAAGTCATTGAAAAAGGCCCGTATAAAAAGTATCTAGCCATCCAGCTGTGAATATTGACGGGAAAATGATGATTTTCAAGTCGATTTCTGAAAACTCATGTTCTCTCGATATATATCTTACCTTCCAATCCAGCTCGAACCTCACTGCGAAATCGACAAAGCCTCCACCTACGAAGGGATGCATATAGGCTTTGGTAGTAGCCGAAGATGCTTAATTGGAGATATCCATGGATCAACATTGGAATGGAGTTAGAAAAAGCTAGACTTTGCCCTGGTGGCCCATCAAAATTCGGAAATATACTAGCCCTAGCCCTGGAGGTCCACAGGTGTATACCAGTGCCCAGGTGTCAACCTTGAAAAACCGCAACCCCGGGGCCCATAAGTAGCCCGACCTCGCCTGACTAGAACCTTGGAAGATGGCTCTCTAACCTTGGAAGTCACACCGGTGAATATTCTTTATATGCCATGAGATTAGACAATGGCTTCAGTGAGACAGACCTCGGGATGACCTCGGAATCAAGACTCCCCTCGAGTTGGGAAGACGAGAGGCTCAATCAAGCCCTTCCACTTGGAAGCTATTGATTACCTAGGTAAACCAGGCGTCCTGGTAAACCTTGGAAGTTGCCAGGATGTCTGATTCTGCGGCAATGTGTACCCTGTACCTAGGTACCCGTGGACTTACTCCGGACCTCGGGACAACTTGAAATCATAAATGATCCGTCGATGTAGATAGCATCTCCAATTAAATGTATTGAGTCTTTCGTGAAAGGGTCGCTTGTTATATATACACTGAATCTTCTTCTATTTGATTCCTTCCCTATCTTGATCTTTCTTGTCTGCCACTGCTCTTCCAAAGACACGAGTCATGAATTCCAAGGTTCCTCCGACTCAGCAGCATAATGACAACGCTTACGGATTTTTTTGGGCCATATAACCGGAACAAGACCGGCATTAGAGCGGATGCGACCGGGAAAAAAAGCACGTATTCAGCCCCCAAGGTGCGATACATGTAGGTTGTGGAAAGTGGAAAGACAGCACCAAAGACAGACAGAAGCATCAGATTGCTTGCAAGTACAGATGCGCTGTTGGGTTGTTCGATTGGCCAGGCTTCTGGCTCCACGGGCGCTGTCCTAAGATGCTGTGAAGACTGAAAATGCTTAGAGGCTGGTGGGAAGGCCCCTTAGTCCACTTTCTATTTTCGCCCTACCCCCGGCGGCGATCGCAAGGGGCCGATCTTCGATCTCACATAAGCCTGGTTCAGTTCCAAGGTTCTAATCTAAGAAAGGTTTGATCGTTAGATTCCGTGGGTCCGCTACTGAATATGGGGATATAGAGACACCCTGTACATCCCTTGTTCTCTTGACAGGAACCCTTCCAGCTTAAGGAGGTACTTACAGTATGGAGATAAAATAAGGAGCGCGCGCATTCTCGAGCGTCAGTCATCGAATTGGCATCTCAGACTTGCTCCATGTCGAAGTCGCCGTCTTCATCGTTATCATATTCGCCCCAAAATTCTTTGAGGTCCTCGACACGCCAAGCTGTAGCCCAGCCAGTCTCGCGCTCAATTCTGACCAATGTTTCAACAATGGCAGTGTGCTCGGAGTAGTGCGACATGGCCTTCCCTGCTATCCACAGCGGTTGGAGCGCATTCGTCCAGCAACCACTAGTCATTCACACAGGGTTAGCAAACTAGATCTGAGGCCAAAGTTTACGAGATCCAGAGGAATTTCAACGAACTCACTGGTGAGCGTTCGACGCAGAGATTGCACAGATCTGTCGGGCGTGCCAAAGAACCGATTTCTAGTTTGGTCAGTTGTTGTGCTGGAACAACCACAGAAGAGAACTAACCGGCCTCTTGCTTAATGTTAAGGTCTTCGGCTTCCGCTGAAGTAGAAGCAAAGCTGCTACATGATACAGCTGATTTCCGGAGACTAGCTAATTTTAGTATAGCATTTGTAGATGCAGAGGGAGATAACTTACTTGCGGCTCCATTCCCATACAGGGCAATGGGAAACGCGCGATCCATCCCTTCACGCCCGGAGGCAGCAACACTGAAAATGGATTTCATTTGTGCAGGTCGGTTCTCATACCACACCTCTACACGATCGAATGAGTCGGCCCATCGATGCACATAAGAGTCGCCACCATCGCTGGGAACAGATCGACATGACGTACAGGGATGTGACATCTTTGAAGCGCAACCAAAGAGGACATTCAAGGTGCGGGCGACAAGATACACCGTGTAGTTGGCATACGTGTCGAGATTGGTTTTCGCAGAGGACATGAATGTCTGAGCAGCTTCGGTATAGCTCATATCAATCGGTCGCCAATTGTGAATGGGAATGATAGTCTCTTCTTCGGAAATGAGACCTCCGCAAACATCTAAGTTGAGTTAGAAAGCATGATAAAGATAGCATCTAGCAATAGAAAAGGAATTCCATACCCATTCGTGCAAAGCACCAGAAAAGGGCTTGCTCTTCCTTTCCAGAAAAACCATTGATACCTGCTGCTTGAATGAGATATGCACAGCCGTCTAAATGCCGACGCCACTCTTTGGGGTTACCTGTCGTTGTTAGAAACGGAAGAGATAGTAAGCCAAGGATCCTAGACACATACAGCTAAGCATTTCTAAAACACAGAGAATGACACAAGAAGCTATGACAGGAGTGGTCTTTCCACCAAGCTCAGGTAGAAGGAGATGGATGGCTTCCTGATACAGAGACAGGCTTTCTGACTGCGATTTCTGGTTCTGTTGTCTCTCCAGTTGTCGGGCTGATAAAGCTAATATGGAGTATCGTAGATGAGTAGACGATTTGGCCATCTGAGGGAAAGTTGAAGCAAAATGGCGATTGTTATCAAACATGTCAAGCTTTCTGGTGTTAAATGACTTTTCAATATAATAGGCCTCGGAAAATGAACGTACCCACGAGCAAATCTCATTGAGATAGTTCTCCCATAGGACGTGTTCTCTTTCAGGTGACAGTTCAAAGCGCCTGCCAGGTTCTAACCGCCGAGGTTGTCGCTCGGCTCTCGAAAATGACCCAGCGTCGCTGAATACTGTTGGGGTGTGCACAACAGACGCGACATCATTCGAATTACGGCGATTTGGAATATCTGGCCGGGCTGTCCATAATTGACGGTTTCTCAAAGTTGTATGGAGTGCTTCGTAGGCAGAGCCCGGAAGGAATACATCGTTGACGAAATCTGCCGGATCAGAAAAGACATTATGATTGAACAGTGGCGACTGCACTGTTTGATAAGAGCCAGTAACAGATGATCGAAAGTGGCTGCCCTGCGAGAATCCATTGATTCCAGTCAAGTCGTCGATGATGTACTCAGGACTAGAGTTGTAGCAATGCGACGAGTCATCCCTCGGCCGAGGTAGTGCGTTGAAGTCGTATTGTAGGGATGGGGGATAATGAGATCGAGGAGAAGCAGAGTGAGGATCTACATGGTTTCCGTCTGTCTCAATCCTTGTATGGGGTGGGGATCTGACATTGGCGGTTTCCCGAGAAGTTTCGCTAGAGTAAGGGGGTGATGGGCCTTGATTGACCGCAGGGCTGGGGCTAGCAAGACTGTGGGCGATCAACACAGGAGTGGATCCCAAAATAGCCTCAGTGGCAGCAACAGGTGCCGCAGTGGCATCTGTAGCCGGAGCAGGTGACAAGGACGGTTCCTGCGCGGGTCTTTCGTCAGAAGCTTTGTGATCCTGGTGATTGCCGCCTTTCCCCTTCTGGGGCTTTGCAGCGCTATTCAAGATCTTGAATCTACTCTGACGTTTTCCTTTGCTCACTGCAACACCTTGGCTCATTGAGGGATGATCTGATTCTAGTACCCTGATATTGGAATCACGGAATGCGCCCAACATACGCCATTGACACTCTTCGCCTCGGCGCTTGCAGCCCGTGCAGGTAGGTTTGGCCTCGTCACATTTGCGCCGTCTCCGACTGCAGTTGACACATCCGGTCCGTGTGCGCTTCTTGCGCTCCGTCGTCATGTCTGGAGGCATGGAATCATGCGATTGTAGTGGGGCAGAAGGCTGTAGGCTTTTTCTGCCATCATCGTTGCCGGCCCTTTGACTATCGAGGGGCATGCTTCTTTTGAAAAGCTACCATACCGGTAAGCTGGGGATCGCATTGCATGGGCGAAGAATGGAAGTAGGAGAAAGGAAAGATTTACGGGCTTTGCCTAATTTGGTAATATTAAGCGCTCTGCCCCCGCGTTCTGTCGGGGATTTGCCGAGCGGTGGACCCGGGCTTGCTACAATCTTGGAAGTCGCTCATCTTCAAGTACACACTTTTACAGTATTTGTTTTCATAGATTAAACTGTATCTGAGGGATGAGATTGAAAACCCCAACGCATGTCGAGGTTTGTTCGACGGTTCAATTTGGAGCTCGTTGAACAAAACACAAAAACTCCTATGACTTGCGATACATCTACTAATCTGACGTAGCGTGAGGATACCCAACATGTTTTCGGTATTTTACAGTCAACCTTTCTTCAGCCCTGGAGGGAATGCCCCATCTATTCAAGACACGGAGGTTTCCTTCAGTGTATCCAGCGAGGAATTGGACCGGCTATCGGGGCCTGGTCCCTCAGGCAGAAACCTTGGAAATTCTCCCAACTAGTCTTGACCTCGGGAATCACAGAATCTCAGCTCTTTCAAATTCAAATCAATGTATCTCAATGCTAGCTTGCACCTAGGGCTATGCCCTTACGCCGAAATATTTCAAGATTTTACAGCATCCTAATATCGCAGGGTCAGTTATTTTGAAGTTTCAGAAAACTACAGGAATGAGGTTTATGAAATTCACTGAATGCTCATTCAATTCCAAGGTTCATACTTTGACCTCGGGATCTTGTAAAATGAGTCAAGAGTACTTACTCAACATGTTGAGCATTTACGCTCTCCAGGTCTTTGGCACTAGCATTCCCGACCCTTGTGTCCACATCACCCGCAATTCCCATTGAGGAGTCCCAGTGCAAAAGAACCTTGTCCTTGGTAAACAGCAGGTCAATCTGCTCAAGGGTGAGGTTTCGCGTTTCTGGGTAGAAGAAGTAGATGAGGGGAAGGAAGCAGAAGTTGAAAACTATGGCAGATTAGCAAGAGATTTGAAGAATATGTTTGGGATATAAGCGAGTGGCACGTACTGGCAAAGTAGATATAAGTCTTGTATCCAATATTCGAGATACTGACCGGCGTGATCTCGACGACAAGGAATGTGAAGATCCCTGACGACATATGTTAGTTACCCTTTCTCACTTGGCAAGGAAACTGCAACGTACAGTTTGTTGCTGTCGCCATGGCGGCTGATCGAGTTCGAATTGCGAGTGGCGAATACTCTGCAGGCACTGCATTTCATTTGTACTCGATTAGTGTTGATCTCAAGGAGCATGGCTGTATGGAAGCACTTACACAGCCAGGGAATAGCAAGAAGACCTGTTCCGAAGAAGAAATTGAACAAGAACAGCATGACTGTGGCAACTAGGCCAGATGCATGGGAACCATCCCAAACAGTTCCTGCCAAGATTGCCATGCAGCAGCCTTGTCCGATGACCGCAAACATCATGAGTTTACGACGACCCAATCTAGGATAAGTTAGCATGATCAGGTGAAGCTTCATGGGCGCTCAACATACCGCTCAATTGTCCAGATAGGAACCATGGAAGAGAAAAAGTATGCAATTCCGTTGAAACCTGCCAATAGCAAGGCTGTGTGGTGGGACATTCCAACGGACTGCTCGAAAATGACAGTTGCGTACTGATACTAGTTAGTAGGTTTTTTTTTATTGTCAAGAAATTAGACTTTTGGACTCACGTAAGTGATAAGGTTGATTCCAGATAGTTGCTGCATGGCTTGGCCACCCATTCCAAGAAGGGTCCGGTACAAGAACCGCTGCTTGTTATTCTGGAACATGAGTTTGTACGATCCTCCTGACGAGGCTTCCTGTTCTTCCTCCACTGCGCGAGTGATCTCAGTGATATCCACGCTCACCACGGGGTCGTCTTCGTCAATTTCGCGAGCATTGTGCTGAAGCGACCATATAATATGACGAGCTTTGCTTTCTTGGCCGTGTTGAATAAGCTAGATTGTTAGTTTGGGCCCCGTAATGTAGAAAATGTTTCACTTACCCAACGTGGAGACTCGGGAAGACACAATACGCCGAAAAATGTGACGATGGCAAAAAGAATTTGCAACGCGATGGGAAAACGGAATTGTGCTTCGTTCTTGACATAACTCATTCCGTAGTCTGCAAGAGGAGAGGCCAAGGTCAGTACTGAAACACGATGATTTGAAAAAAGGAATCAAAACTTACCAACCCAGTAAGACAGCATTACTCCAAAGATGTTGATAGCCAGCTCGATAGCGAGCTGTTCAATTCATTAGCTCAGGTCCCCGGGAATACTTCTGCATATACTCACTCCCTTGCCGCGACTTGCTGCCTTACTCAGCTCTGAATGCCAGACCGCTATGGTGATATTAGCTCATATGACGGGGAAGCTTTGAGGAGCCAGAGCAAAAAAACAAAGATCGGTATGAGAAGAAAGACTCACGAATAGTACTGGTATTGAGACCGTTTCCCACACCTGCAATAATTCGACCGACAATGAGATGAGGAATGCTATAGGCACTGCATTGAAGTGCGGCACCAATGCTGAGAACAATGCATCCAGCCATGATACAGTTGCGTCGACCGAGCTGTTCACCAAACATTAAGGAGATAATCGCGCCCAAAAAACATCCCTGTGGCCATTAGGGTCAAATCACGAGCTGTGTGGATAGATGGTAACAAACAATTTCATAGATGGCAACGCTGTTGTGGGAGCCTTGGTTAGTCTGAATTCTCCCCTGACTAGGAAGTTGCCAAAAGACTTACACTGTGCCCTGTAAAGAAGAGCTTCCATGTCCGCCTGCAGTGGTGTCGATCTCAGGAAACGTGGCAACGAAGGCATCTCCAGTCAACAGACTGGACATGACACCCTGATCATAACCAAATCTAGTCACCCATTAGCGAACCATCTCTCACCGAGGTTGGATGTTTAGTGACAGGATCCATCCACTCACAGCAAGAAGCCACTGCCAGCGGTGGCTGTAATAGCGTAGCTCAACGCCCTACCTACGAGGATCGTCATGATGGTATCGTAGTAGACTTGCTGGGGTTTCAGGGGTCGTGCAGCAGCAAGTTATGTCAACTGTAGACGGGTTGAAAGCAGTGGGGCCCTCGCAGCCCTTTAAATGAACAACCGCATCATAGTCTGTACCCCAAATGTGGCGTCATGGAATGTTCCGCGAAACCGTCACCCGGAACCTCGCATGGTCGATCTGGACTTCCCCGGGATACCATGATCCTGTCTCGGGTCCGTGATTTGCGGGGTGCGTCGTGGATACCACGACCATAGGAAAATGCCGCATCATTTAGACACGCTCTCAACGCGAACTGGAATGGAACCGGTACACTAGTCACCATTTGAGTTTGAATGCATGGGTTCTCTGCCAAAATACACCTCTTAGCCAGGAACATGGACAAGAATTGATACCGAGAAAAGAAGCATGGGCCGAACCGAGTTCCACGCGACAGTCGAGACTTCGGTTTCCCCGGGCCGGCTAAGCTCTTAAACGGCCCGGTGCGTGTTATTTCCCAATCGGGAAGAGTTAAGCGCCCTTTCCCAGCCCGCAGGTTGAATGTCACCCGCATTGCGTCCCAATCCCCAGATTCTTCTCCGCGCTGCCCCACGCTCCACCCTCTCGCGGCCCCAACTTACCGCTTCGGGGAAGTTTTGGCACCCGTTGAAACCAATCTGATTCCAGGGATTGTGACTTGCGAAAGTTGAGGACTGCTGTTGAAAAAAATGGAACCTCTGACAGAGTGCTGCATGTCCCGTTCCACTTCAGTGCATTGTGCTAAACATTTCCCTAGTTAGGTTGTGTATAACCGCTGCGAGCGATGATCTGACTGGGGATGACGCGTTGGACCGTTTGTCTTATATGAAATGGACACGCTCTCATTGAATCTGCCATTCGCGTTCACACTCCCTTTGTTTACCAAATCTCCAACCTCACTCGACTCACAATGACCCCTTCAATCTCCCTCGACCATACCACCCCAGCCGTGGTGCCGGAGTCTAACGAGACTCCGGCGGCCTTTGCGCCCGCCAATGACCTTTTCTCTTTGGCCGGCCGTACAGTCATGATAACCGGAGGTGGTCGTGGATTGGGTATGTGCTTGACCACTGCAGTGCTTGAGGCCGGCGGTGATGTTGCTTGCCTTGATCTCCTCCCCGAACCGAGCCAAGAAGAGTGGGGTGCCGTGCAGAAGGTGGCAAAGCAGCGCGGCTTGCAGGCGACATACACACAGTGCGATATTACCAATGAAGAGAACACCAAGAAGGTGCTGGAAGACATTGCGGCCGAAGGTCTGCGCCGGAACAAGCCCCTGCGTGGTGCCATTACTTGTGCCGGCATTCAGCAAATGGTTCCTGCTCTTGATTATCCCATTGATGGATATCGAAAGATGCTGGACGTCAAGTGAGTTGGACTTGTTGTTGTGATGAGACATAGTACTGACGACTGTCGCTTCTAGTGTCCTTGGAACTTTCATTCCTGCCAAGCACTGTGCTCGCATCTTTGTGGAGCAGAAGACTCCCGGCAGCATTGTGATGATCGCGTCTATGTCTGGTCAAATAGCTAACCGTGTAAGCTCAAGGAAACTGATGGGGAAACAATTTTCTTGAAGCTAACATTCGGCAATTTTAGGGCTTAACATGCACCGCATACAACTCCTCAAAGGCCGCTGTGCACCAGATGTGTCGTTCCGTCGCCCAAGAATGGGGCCAGCACAACATTCGCGTCAATACATTGTCAGCGGGAGTAAGATTCATTCTCCACGTTCCGGGTTATGAGAGGCAAACTTACTGACCCTGTTATTTAGTATATTCGAACCGCCATGACCGACGCTTTGCTCCAAGAGAAGCCTGACTTGGAAGAGACCTGGATGCGTGGTGCCCTTCTCGGTCGCCTTGGCGCCCCTGAAGACTTCAAGGGCCCTACGTTGTTCATGCTCACCGATGCTAGTGCTTGGATGACTGGTGCTGATCTTCGTGTCGATGGAGGTCACTGCGCATCGGCATGATTGAATGAGCCAGTGGACGGTGGGCAGATGAGAGATGAGTTAGACATGATATGCTTATGGCGTTTTAAACTAGAATTGGGTGGGAATTATGAACATCTTAAATGAGAATCAGAAACCAGAATCAAAGGCTTGGAATATCTCATATCTGTTTCGAAGATGAAGACGACTTTATGCAATTAATTATGAAGGGCAAAAAGTTTGATATTCTCAGCATCACGGGTGGTAACATGGCCATCCATGAATTAATCACTTACATAGCTACGGAGTAGATAAAACTCAAATCAATTCTATCGGCTACCCAGTAGGTATGGGGGAACATAGCGTGATTCACACCTAGGTGCAGTGAAGTTCACCTCCTTCGTGCGTATGGCAATTCTGTTAACATCAGTATCAACTCTCAATATTCAAATCAGCATAGCCACTTACCGCAGGAACGTCCGATGTAGAAGAAGGATTATCGGAAGTTGTTGCGGTTGCACTTGTAGTAGGAGTCCCTTCATCATGGCTCTCTTCATGTTCGTGTTGGGTGCCCGGGCACCCAACCCCCGGGGCAGCAATATCATTGGCATAAACCTCTAGTGCAAAGTATTGAAGAGTTTCCGAGTCGTGAGTGGAGAGCGTAGCGTTCTTTTTGGCCTGGTCAATCACCTCTTCATACCCGTCCGCGAAGTGGTCAATCCAATTCTGACCTATCGCGGGGACATGGTACAGGCGATGCAAGAGGTCGGATGCCCAGAAAGTATTCGTCTCTGACCCTGAAACGGTATATCCAAGGCCACACATTGTTGAGAGGGAACGACGGGTCTCGTAGCTGAGATCGCAAATTACGGTCTCGCTCGTGGCATTTTCGCCTCGCCAGTGTCCGGCATAACCTGCGCGAAAGCAATTGTCAGAGCCTTATGTTGGAAAAAGACAGAAGGATCATTACCTTCAAGATCGCAGTTCTTGTCAGGATTGTCACATCGGAACAAGATATCCTTTTTGTCCCCGTTGACAACGACATCAAAAGCGCCGATGGCTTCCATCGTGGAACGGTCACCGAAATACTTCTTGTAAATTTCGCTTTCATTGCTCCATCTCAAGATATGGTCTTTGGCATGTTCGGCAAGGGTGATGGTCTCATTCAGGCCCAGTTCAATCTGACGACGCTGGGTTGAGTTGCAGCTGGAATGGATGGAAAATTGATTCACTGCACCGGCGTTCCAAGGTGCGAGTCCATTCTGGGAGAAGGGCTGGGATTGATTTCCTTCGGAGCTATCAGGGGTTGGAAGAGCTGTAGCTGCTGCTGCAGAGAGAAGAAAGCTTAGCAAAAGCATGACTTTGATTTTGGATCAGTGATATCGGAATGTCCGTTAATAACACTTCCTGACACGAGGAAAGGGTCGCATTTATACCTCTTTGTTTTGCTTCCCTCGGGAATTCCAAGCTTTCCACTCAGGCTTTCCAAGGTTTGACCTTTGGTGGTGTTGGCGGGTGAATGTGGCTGATTGTTGCTCTTCATTTCGCTAGAATTGTGGTCATCAATTCCCATCTGCGAACCTTGGAATCCCGAGTCGGTTTAGTGAGCGGGATTTAGCATCCATCGTATCTAGGCACAGAGATGATGCACCTTACCACCAGAGGACCTTGAGGGCTTATTTATCCGCCTGTGCCGTTCCTCCAGCAATCATAGGGCAGAATTCCCGATTGATGCCAAGAAAAAGCCTCGGCGGAGGGTCGCCAAGAAGCCTGGGCGGGAGTACCTTGAGGGAACGAACAGTCTTTTCCGACGGAAAAAAAGCTCAGGACTCTTCTTGGCAAAGAGATGGAAAGGTCTTTCGCTTGGCATCGAGAACCTTGGAGGTGAGACACCTGGGTGAAGGCCCTCCATGCAGATTATGAGGTGCCTTTTAGAATGGCTTACTTGCCCATGATTCTCTCGCACTCTGTTTCAACCTTTTAATTTGGTCTGATAATTATAACGGACTAAAAAGATGTTTATTCTCAGGCCGATTTTAATATCTCTTGGTATCGCCAGAGCATATGCAGCTACTGCCACAACATCTGCACAAACATCATCTGTCACCGGGTGCCACAGTCATGGTTCAAGCATATACTGTATCAACGGGGATGGCCAAGAAGTTCTAGTGTCTGCATCATCTACCCCCACAACTGGAATACCGGCGCAATATACTGGTTGTCACTCACATGGCAGCTCATCGTGAGTGACCACTCCTACACCTTCGCGAAGCTAAACTGATAAAATGCACGAAGATACTGTATGGACTCAGACGGAAACGACGTTCTCATTGAAGATGAAGCCACATCCGAAAGTACAGATGAGCACAGCGATCATGATCATGAAGAGTCCTCCAGTGGGACTGAACAAAATTGCCATTTCCATGCTGGTGTTGAGTACGATTACCTTTACCTTGGGCCTTCTTGTGGTCACTAACTGATATTTTGAAGACACTGTGTTGGAGCAGGGGAGTCGGAAGACAGCCATGCCTCATGTGGCATTCAAACCAGAGACTATGATGTTCCTTTGCGGATTGGAACATTGTTTGTCATCCTGGTTACAAGTGCGATCGGTGTATTTGCACCTATTCTCCTAATGAAGCTTCCATTTGCCTCAATCAACGGCGTTGTCTCGACTGTTATCAAGCAATTTGGAACTGGTATTATCCTTTCTACGGCCTTTGTCCACGTGAGTGATACGTTCTACGCAGTCAACGAGGGATCCATACTTACCACATCGGCCAGCTATACACGCACGCCAACCTCATGTTCACCAACGAGTGTCTAGGAGAACTTGATTATGAAGCGACAACATCCGCAATAGTGATGGGTGGTATCGTTCTCGCCTTTTTGCTTGAGTACATTGGTCACAGAGTCATCGTTGCTCGTAACCGCAGGAAAGCCGAAGGTGATTCCATTGAAACCGAAGCTCAGCCAGCAGCCCCGAAGGGACAATATGGTGACTCGTCAGAGCAGCCACATCAGTCAACACTGGCTGGTCTCGGGCACAGTCACGGTGCATCTGATCCCACGCAGCCCACGAACAAATTCTCTGTGCTTGTCATGGAAGCAGGTGTGCTCTTCCACAGTATTCTGATCGGTCTCACCCTTGTCGTTGCCGGTGATTCTTTTTACAAGACACTTCTGGTAGTCATTGTATTCCATCAATTCTTTGAGGGATTGGCGCTTGGGGCTCGAATTGCGACTCTTCCCGGCGCCATTCTGCCTTCCAAGGCCATCATGGCAGCGGCGTTTGCATTGATCACACCCATCGGTATGGCAATTGGACTTGGCGTCCTGAATTCATTCAATGGAAATGAGAGAAGCACTCTGCTTGCGCTCGGAACACTTGATGCGCTCTCTGCTGGTATTCTAGTGTGGGTAGGCGTCGTGGATATGTGGGCGCGTGATTGGGTGATCGAGGGAGGCGAAATGTTGAATGCGTCAGTGGGCAAAGTTTTGACTGGCGGTATTTCTTTAGTGACTGGAATGGTTTTGATGGGCGTATTGGGCAAATGGGCTTGATAATAGCGTGAAGATCGTCGAGAAATCGTGTGTCGCGTCACCCGTGGACAGTCCTCCATGGACTATGTCGAAGATCTATTAGTTCCAGAAAATTATACATGTCGGAGATAAGAAATAATGGTCAGGGTCATAATTGACAATTTTCTCAGGGCAAGCTCGCTTTTTGCAAAGTTTCTCGCTATGGCAAAATGGAGAATCTATGCGCGTGGGTTATCCACCTAGGCATCAATTGATGTCTAGTGGTAGAGCAATATTATTACCTGCCAGAATGCTTTGATACTGTTATGAGGTAGAATTGTAACGAACCCAATCCAACGTAAAATAATTACTGGACCTTAAGAACCCCCTGCATCGAGAGTCGGAAACATCCAAAGCTTCCAGACCTCAACAAGACGGCACACGTGCTACGTGTCCCGCACACACTCCACCGGCAGACTTTTTGAGTTCGTCCGTCTTTCGTTCAGAGGCGCCACGGCGCGATGTGGGATCCACACGGGTCACAAATTTGAGATTCAAGGCTCGTGACGATTGCAGGTCAATGCAGCATGTATGCAGGGGTATCATATGCTTCTTTATGGAGTAAAACCCTCGCAGGTCACCCCAAAAAAAAGGTGAAATTGGAAATATTCGATTGCTAGGCGACTTTAATACAGTTTGACCTAGGTTCGGGGAAGGCCGCCCGGGAGTGGATACTGTCTTTCGCTTCGGGCCATGGCCAATTGTGGGTTAGGAGTGGATTCTTAGATTCATGACAGTTTTGGAGCTCGAGAGCTATACCATTCTATGACAACTCATTAATTACATTGTGACCATGCACTTTCATCGCATCTATATAGCTAATGTCACATTATTCCTCCTCATTATGTCAAAGTTCCCTTTGCTCACCTTCATTATGTGGACAGGCGTGGCGGATATCCAATAATCCTGCCAGGAGCCCAGCTCCCAATATTTTAGTTTAATAATAGTGGCGTGTCGTGTCCCTATGACGAGTTGGAATTGTCGACACAGCTGAAGGCCGAGCCTGGAGAAAAAGTTAGTGTCAAATTTCGCCAAATCGAAAGGATGGCTGGCATACCAATTGCGCCAGTGGCATAGGCATCAATGATCTGAATGACAACGCCGTACGTCGCACCAACAAGGAAGAAGACTCCAAGTAAAACCATGCCCCAGTGCAGCAAGTAAATTACCTTCTGCACTAGAGTTCCCGTGCGATAATGTCCATTGCTGTGCAGCCACAAGAACCCAGGCAGACACATGGCAAGAGGCGCAAAACACACAGAGCCGACTAATGCGATGAGATAATTGAAAATAGGGATGGACTCGGCGAGGATAAAAGAGATGGCACCGAGAGAGATGGTGCAGCCCATCCAGGTAACCCAATGAACAGCTGTGTTGGCTTGCAAATGGCGGGTGTTACCCAAGATACGCACGAAAACGTATTTGGCGGCAATCTAACAAGATTGTCAGCTTTGAATACATATGTTCGGAGGAACCTTGGAAATACTAACATGCAAATAGATCGTAGCGCTGACGACTAGACCCAACAGCGCAACGCCATAAGATACCATCTTGATTGTTTGTCCGGCACTCTACAAGAGTGTTCTGTTAGTAAACGCAACGGGGCAGAGAAAAGCAATACCGAAGGCACTGTGTAAAGAACACTTACTCCCAAAGATGGACTAGCCACCCACTGGCCGCACCAGCGGTAGACGACCAGGCTGAATGCAAGGTACGACGCGGTAACCAAAGCCATGCACAAATATAAAGACTTTTTGTAATCCTTCGGGTTCCGCATCTCAGACATCACGGGAATGAAGGCACTGGTACCGGCAGATGAAACGAATATAGTGCTAGAAGCGACCATTCCCGCAGCGAAACCAGGGTTGTTGATGGCCACGAAGCCCAGATCATAGGGGCCCTCCTGGGGTGCAGCGGCAGGTCGGTCGCGTGTCGTGACTCCGATAACCACAATCAGGACTGCAGCATAAATCGAAACGAAACCTGCATAGGTGAGCCAGCCCACGTGCTGAAGCTTTCGGACGGAGGCAGTTGCAATGATCACGACAGCAGCAATGAGCGAATACCACACTGTGCAAGCGGCATGATGCGAAAGGGCGTTCAGCGCAGTTGACACGCCAATGATACCGCTGCCCGTAACAAGGACGTAGCCAATGAGGAATAGCAGACCGGTGAGCTCTTTTGCAAAAAATCCACCGGCAACCTCTGCCATATCAGCGATAGAGTGGCAGTGAGGATACCTCTTGCGGAAATTGCCCAGGATAACAAAAGAATATGTGTTGAACACACCCCAGGCAATAATACTGAGGGAGCCACCCACCGCGCCAAGGGAGTATAGTGAGGAGGGTAGGGACAGTACACCCGTTGCAAAAAGAACCTTCACAAAGATAATACACGCCTTGAACCAGCCAACATTGCGGAAGCTGACGCCATCCTCGGTCTTCTTGAAGACCTCCTGTTCCTCAGTGGAGTCGCGAGGACTTCCCAACTCTGTGTCATCCACAGCTACTTTTTCGTTGACCGTCATGATGATTTGCGCCGACAGAGTAAATGCAGCGAAAGGAAAGAAATTCCAAAAGTCAAAGCCTTGAGAGAGAAAAAGAAAATTTCTCAGACGGTATAGTCCGCAGAGGCCCGGGGCCGCCATGGTATTCTACTGTGGATACTTGGTCAAGCGACGGCACACTAGTGCCAGACCAGGGTGGCTACGCTTATTTGGAGTTTGCAAGTTGATCGGACTTTAGAGATGTGCCGTTTATGGTCATTGGACCCCTTGTAAATTCAGCGGTGGTCGAATTTTCATTTTCACTTCGTCTTTCAACTAGCACACTTGTGGAAGTGGCTACTTCATAATCTCAAAATCCCCGCTCATTGAAATGCAGGAAATACTCAAAACCTCACTCGCTATTGATTGCCGTAATGTAAATCAATACCCTTGGGGGTTTTCTACTCGCACCCAGCGTGGGGCGTTCATCTGAGTAAAGCTTCTGAGCCAGTAGTGGAGCCGAAACACGCGCAAACTAGATTAAAGTTGAGACTTGATATTCCAATGCTTTCAAATGACTCGAAGGGTGTGATTGCCTCCTTGCATCTTTAGGCGTAAATGAATCACGAATGGAAAAGGAGGCAGACTGTCGGGATCCCTGCGTGGATGCCTTGTTTGTCAGGCTGACAGGCCCCCAGCTAGACTTAGTCGAGACGAGAGAGTTCTCTCTCTCTCTCTCCTTCCTTCTTCTCTTCGTCTCAACAATAAATTGTCAACTTGCCCCTTTCTTGTTTCCGTTACAGACCATGTGATCACCTCCAGCCCCTCTGTATTAGGATCGCGTGCCTGCAAGGTCTCGATTGCCTGAGGCACCAATCCAATCCTTGGAGCAAGTTTGCTGCCTGTTTAGTCAGGCTCTCACGGTCTAGATAGCGTGGCTCGAGGGAGCTCTCTCTCTCTCCTTTCTCCCCGTCTCCACAAATATGATCTACAGCACCGTACTCCGTACGTTTCTGTTTCTCCGTCTTCTTATGCATAAATAGCTCCCTGTTTTCTCTTTCTCTCATTTCTTAACTACCAATCCTCCCCTCTCGACCCATCCATGTGTTCCGCCTAGTTCAAGCTCTACTTGCTTTCATCAGGAGAAGAGAAAAAAAACATACGGTATGGTGATTTATTATGAGGCAAGGAGAGGAAGGAGAGCCCTAGAGAGAGAGAGAGAGAGAGAGCTCTGGATCTACGCTATCTACCTGATGAGAGCCTGACGGATCAGGCAGCCACAACAGCTCCAACACCTTCCTCCTCTCCATTAGTTCTTTTTTCTTTCATTTTGTCGAAGAATACATTCTCTGTCTAACATGCATGGCTTAAGGATAAACGAAACTTGAAATCAATTGACTGAAACACCATGTAAATTCGAAGAGACTCCAGAAAGACCCACACTCAAAAATGTCGCTAATGAACCTTCTTGCCTTCATGCTTCATCCTCCATGGCTCTACCCCAGGGCACCACGAAGTAACCTTGAGTCTTGCAAACTGAAAAGCTTACACCTTGTGCCTGGGACTACGGGTCATGCAGTACAGCTGCAGTCAAAGCAATCAGTCGCCACGCAAAGCTAAGTAAATCAGTGACTCTTCAGTTGGACTTACCTTGCACACATCCCCTCCATCAACACATTCAATTTCTTTGATCAACTCGAACCCCATCCTCTCATATATACCCACATTGGGATACCCTTTAGAGCTCTCCAGATAACAAGGCATGTTCTCCCGATCGGCTTTCTCCATCACATCTGCCATGAGCTTCTTTCCTACGCCCAAGCCACGGGCTTGCGAGCTGACACCCACCACGTTACAAAAGTAGTAGCCACGAGGGTCTTGCCAGATCGCATCATGCGCTTTCTGCTGTACCTGCTTCCAAATTTTGTATCGATGAACGTTCAATCCACCCCGACCGAGGAAGCGAATGTTGTTCATGAGTTGCCGGAATGAGAGAACCCAGTCTTGCGCCCAGACTGTCCATGTCTGAGGCATGGATTCTGCCTGTGGCGAATACCACCAGGCAACCCCGACTACGCTACCGGGCGGCAAGCGTATTTCCGCGCCGCTTTTGTCTTCGCTCGCAGCGCGACTGATTTTGGCAACAGATATTGGGCAACCGCAGTTGATACCGTATTGGAAGTGGGCGCCCAGAGAAGCAGCGTTTCGCTCGACGTTGAACTGTCAACCTCCGTTATCACTTTGTTCCTCGTCGAGGGGGTCCTTCTTCCCCATCCCTTGCATCACTTGCCTGGGGAGGCAAAAGACTAGGGTTTCACTTTCGGGTAGGGACATTCCATACCTTAGATGGATCGTCGAAAGCCCATCGGAAGTATGGATCATCTGAAAAAGCTTGTTGCACACATTCTACCGCGCCGGGAATATCGGCCTGGGCCAGCGGGCCGATTTCGATTGACATTGTCTTGTCACTACAATTTCGTGAACAGCAACGACAAGTTCAGCGAACGTGTTTAGAATTCCGAGGACTTTTTCTACTAGCTCCGCGAATGGCTTGAGATAGCGATATAGTGTAAGAGTGACAGTGAAGTCGTTTGGGACAGTGAGAGACAACCGCCATCTAAGTATAACTGAAACGGTGTAAATCCGTGCGGTGGGAGGTAAGGAGGTAGAATCAAAGTGTTGATTATTGTTGTGTTGCCAGTCTTCAACAAGATTTAGAAATTTATCTGTGTGTGTGTGTGTGTGTAAGGTTTTAAGCCCAGGAGGAAGTAATGGGGATCATATAGCTGAGCTCAGGGATCTGTTTCAGTCCTGGAGGGCTTGGGGGGTGATAGTCTCGTTATCCTGGCCCTTTTCCGGCTAACCTTTCTGGGCAGCTCCAGCCGGAGAGATACATATGAGTTGTGGGGTCATTGCATGGCGTCTCTCCATTCAGATCCTGGTTCCAATGGTTCCTCCGATAATAGCCGTGGACAGACGAGACTGATAGGAAACCACATGCCTACTTGCATGGATAGAATGTACAAGTGTATATGTTTTATGAAATGATTTGGCGAATTCTGACGATCTCACATTCCTCACAAGTACCTCTCAACGCGGGGGATTGATTGAGGGGCTTTGGGTCATGTGGGGAGAGACTACTCCAAATTAGGAAGGTTGTTGCGGCATTGGTCTTCTTTAGATCTCAACGATAAGAGCTTGCAGATACGAGATATCTCAAGTCAGCCCTGGAGATCGGACCAGAGCTTCGCTGGGATAGCTTATCTGCATTATGGTACGAGATATTCTGATCTAAACGATAATCTCCTTAAACTTCAATGTAGCACTCGGACATTCACGAAATTCACTGAATCTAGCCATGACAGAAACCTTGGAACTGCTCTGGGTGGTTAACTTGATGGTTCTCATTATTTTGTCAGCAAGGGGCAAATGAGATATTTCCGACCCTTTTGGGTACTTCTTGGATTGATAACAACCTCCACTGTTCTTCTAAAAAAAGTGTTTACCAGTCTCACAATTTACTCATAGTGCGTAACTCATACTGAGTATTTTACTGGAGAAATAATCGGCCTAGGTATTGGCTATAAACTTTTCTTTGTCAATATTCAGTGCTGTCTTTGTTCTGAAATATTCTATTTTGGGAAAGCTCTGAAAGGCCCGGGGCACCTGGGTGTTAATGACATGACGTAATCATCGATTCGAAATGTGCTTTGATATTGAACTTCCATAGATTTAGTTGAGATGAGTTGTATTCATGATTGAATGGATTTTTGTTGCCTAATTTGTCCAAGCAGGGGTCGGTAGTTGCTGAAATCCTCATAGATATTGCGTAACAAAGAGTAGATGTGGCCTGGGCTCTTAAGCTACTCCGCTAAGCCAAGATCTGTATATTTAGAACCCTGGAAGACCTTTTTGGCTTTGCAAGCCCATCTTTGACTTGATAGCATCCTTGAAGGTTCAATTCTTTGGAAATGATCAACTACCCTGCATCAAGACGAAGTGCCCTTAGAACCTTTGTTGGCTTCTCGTACCTAAGGACGGCAATTCCCCGGAATAGTAGCACCCAAAAGATATAAAAGTGGTTGAGCACCCAAGATCATTTCATCAGTTCACCAAAGACCTTGGAACCTCAATTTCCTCATCGCTGTGAGCATATTACCAACCTTGGAATTTCAAAATCGCCAAAATGCCCCGTCCACATCTATCGCAGGATCCCCACAACCAGCGACGCATGAGTATCATGGCAACGATGCACGAAGTGATTTATTGCCTTCGTAACACACCTCATCGTCTTAATGATATTGTCGATATGCTAAATGGAGTTATTCGGCAACTTCCCTCTGCAATTTCAAGCTCTACTCGGGAACGTGACTACGAGTTTGAGATATGTGCTCGTGACCTTGAGGACATGATTCCTCGATCTCTCTCGCTCGTCCAGCGCTCCTCCAGTCAAGAGTTTAGAGGAATCGCCGAGGACCTAATTGGCTGCATTCCTAGGAGCTTGCAGCAGCCTGCTAGATGGGACCCTGAAGTTGAGGAGGCTGCCTCTGAGGCTGGAAGTGTTGCGAGGCAGCATGTCCGTCGTGGAGATGATTATCAACACTCTGAGTATTCTTCCGGTGGAAGAGATGATCGACAGACTGTCCGCCATCAAAGTCGTCATCACCATCAAACTAGTCATCATCACGATGCATATGATCCTCACTGCCCCGTTCACGGCCAAGGTCATCGCCACCGCAGATATTAAAGGTGATGAACTCCGTCCAAATTTTGCAAGTGGATATGATAGCACTAGTTGCTCTCCATAGATCTCATGTTTGACCTTTCATTTGTCATTTTCGCTCATTCGCAATGGAATGCCCCCATCAAGTACCCAATGAAGATAAAATGGAAGAGACAGGTGGTGGATTGCGATATATTGCCTCAATTGACTGTTTTTTGACCTTTTGATGCTGGCCGCTTTTTCTGTTCTGTGGTTTTAAAATAAAATTGCTTTCACGGCTACAATTGGCAGTAATATTTCCTCTAAGATTGGAAGTAAGATAAAGCTGTCGTTGTGGATATATTTGAACTTTCACGCCTGCTGTACAGTAAATCTCTTCGCATGATGTCTCTTATGACCGCTCCTTGAATTTCAAGGTTTCAGCTGTTCTTTCGCTCTATCATTTCCATTAACCGGGCTTCCCGCCCCCGAGCGGACTTGAGACCCGGCCACCATCATGTCTTTACAATCCCGGTATACCACCGTGCTAACCGTGGTTGCAAATTCTCACTTTAGGCCAGAAGAAAACTCAACCGGAGCTCCAATGCCTGGCCCGTTGCTACGTCTCGATATCGTCACTGTTGGCTCTTCCGACTCCCGGTCGTGATTTGGCTGACAGATTAGTCCTTCGCTCTCCGCGCACTATCCTTATCCTCCAAACTCTCGTCGTCCGATACACCGAAGACCAAAAATGACCACCAAGAATGGGTCCAAGTTCGATTTCATTGTGGTCGGTGGGGGGACAGCGGGCAACATGGTTGCGAGCCGTCTGGCAGAGAACCCTAGGGTCAGTGTTTTGGTAGTTGAAGCCGGTATTGGCGACGCGATCAACATCCCGGAAATCAGAACACCATCTGGTGCAATGGAGCTGCGAAACAGCAAATATGACTGGGCTTACAAGACTACTCTCATCAAGCGAGACGATTACGAACGGGTGGAGAAGCCCAATACCAGAGGAAAGATTATTGGCGGAAGCTCTTCGATCAACTATTTCACTTGGGCTCCGGGGAGCAAAGGCACGTATGATATGTGGGAGGAGTACGGGGGCAAAGAGTGGATGTGGGATAGCCTTCTTCCCTACCTCCGCAAAAGCGCGACATACCATGATGACAACGGTCTTCATCCGCCCGCACTCAAGAACATTGGCAGCGGCGGCCCAATCAAGATCTCCCACTCCGAGCTGATTCCTGAAATGGCCCCTTTTCGTGATCTTTTGACACAGGGCTGGAAATCTACTGGAAAACCAATCACCGAGAACATATTCGACGGCGAAATGATCGGCCTCACGAATAGCGTCAACACAATTTACAAGGGTCAGCGATCTGGGAGCTTTCTTTGCCTTGAAAACAAACCCAACATAACGGTGTCAGCCCTCAGTCACAGCAAATGTCTTATCATTGGTGAATCCGATCATTCCTGCAGAGGAGTCACCGTGATTACGACTTCTGGGGAAGAGCAGAGCTTTTACGCCAACCGTGAGGTAATCCTATCCGAAGGTGTGTTTGAAAGTCCTAAGCTACTCATGCTCAGCGGAGTCGGCCCGAAGCGCGAGCTTGAGTGCCACGGTATAAAGGTGATTGTTGATTCGCCTCATGTGGGCCAACACTTACTTGACCATCCCGGTGTGCCCTTTGTCCTTCAAGTCAAAGACGGATATGGAATGGATGAGCACATCCTACGCCCAGGCCCAAAGCAAAACGATGCCATAATCACCTACAAGGAGAGCTTTGGAGGACCAATGGCATCAGGCTTCCTCGAGATGGTCGGATTTCCACGCATCGATGAGTATCTCGAAAAGGATGAGCTATACAGAAAAGCAAAAGCCGACAACGGAGGAATCGATCCGTTTTGCCCTTACAATCAACCGCATTTCGAACTTGACTTCGTTTGCATGTTCGGTAGTGCTTTCCAGTGGCACTACCCAACTCCGAAGAAAGGAAACTACATCACTGTTATGGTTGACCTTGTTCGTCCTGTGTCTGAGGGCGGTGAAATTACGCTCAATAGCACCGATCCTCTTCAGCAAGCCAATATCAATCTTGATTACTTCAACAATGAGCTTGATATTATTGCCATCCGGGAGGGCATCCGGTTTAGCTACGACGTTTTGAAGAACGGTGAAGGATTCAAAGACATCATTGTCGATGAATATCCGTGGGAAATGCCATTGGATGACGATGAGTTGATGAGACGGACTGTACTGGACCGCTCTCAGACTTCGTTTCATCCTTGCGGTACTACGCGTTTGTCGAAAGACATTGGTCAGGGAGTGGTTGATCCCTCCCTCAAAGTCCATGGAATCAAAGGTTTGCGAGTAATCGATGCCTCAGTTATGCCTGTTATTCCTGACTGTCGAATCCAAAACTCGGTGTACATGGTGGCTGAGAAGGGGGCTGATCTGATCAAGAAAGACCACGCCGATCTATATGCCCACTGATGTCATCTCACAGAAAGCCACCGCAGAATCTTTCCATGGCCCTTTGTTTTCTTTCTTAATTCTTAATTCTCTCTAGTCGGGTACAGACCGATATCTGGCTGTTCTCCCATCAAGGGGTGCAACCCATTGTTTTGCCACCATCGGTGTTTCTTGTCTTTAGCGAGTCGTTCCATTGAGCCAGAATACTAGCATTGGCAAAATCACTTGATGCAACCTGGGAATTCATTATCCCAAGACAGAACCAGACTTCCTGTTAGGAGCCGCTTGATGGGGAGAATCTTCCGTTTGTGACACGTTTCGCTTTTAGCTGCCAATGGTCTTTGTTACTCTCTTTGTTAATTACAAAGCCGCTTGGTCTCATATACTGGAAGCCCAAAATGACATTGCTTGGTAGCCTTGCCTTTGTTTCTGGTTCATCATTGTGTGCATCCTTTCGGGTACACAACCCCACATTTTCCCATATATAACCCTTCTACCTTTCGATCCAACCACCCAAGCTAACAGGAATTTCAAGACGGTGCTAGTCTGGTATTGCTGATAAAAAGTATTTCTTTCCAGATTGAAGTCGCATCCAACTCTCAAAGGGGTAGTTGTTTAACATGGCACCGAACAATCCCAACTTTGAGCGACAGGGCGAAATCATGCGAATGTGGGTAGAGAGCACCTCAGGCCCAGCTTGTCCAATCAGGAAATCCAGACTGCGCATTAAATTCTTGCAAATTGCACGGAGGTGGGAAGTTAAGTTCGAATCGGTCAATCTGGACGAGAGGTGGACTAAATGGGCCGACGGAATGGGGGTTTTGGCCGACAAGACGGAGGGGGAACAAGGTGGCCCTATTTACGAGGGCACTGTCTTCAAACACGCAAAGCGGGGGCCAGCGTTGACAAGGTGGAATGGCCGGATTGGACGAGGTGTGATTGTCACCGACAACTTTAGAAGGGAGAAGGGATCCGGAGATCCATATATGTCTGACATTGTGCAGTGCATGTACGAGCCTCTTTTTCCTCTCGAGAGCCTCAAGCATGTTGTTTTCGCCAGTATAATCGAAAAGGCTACCTATGGATTTATCACCGGTGAGCTTTACGGTCCTCACAGGCCGTTCACTTCGTTGGATGAGCCACGCATCTGGGAATCTTCTTCTTCGGGGTTTTGTGGCATTCTTGGAACACCTATCGGCAAGGTCGCCGGCTCGTTTGTCATCGGGGCTTACGGCCGGGGTGTCAAGCGGATTGTACGGATTGTCACGTTTTATACGGATTATGCACTGAATGTGCAATTTGACCTTGAATACGTTCGGTAATCTTCATCTTTCGGCGAGAATCAGGTAGAGCTAGATATTCAGTGCTTGCATCATGTTCCATTATCGGAAGTTTTTAGTTGTAATTTCCAGTAGTGTATCAAATCTAAGAATACATCAAGACCCAGTAAAACATGATCAAATTCTAATTGATCCATGTACTCATCCTGACTGTAAACTTTTACAAGTGTGTATGGTCTCGGATAGTCTAGGGAATTTTGTAGTAGCCAATCACGATGGAATGATATTTTCTATTTGTGTGCCTAATCCTTCGCATTGAGCACCGCCAAGGCGTCCCTGAAAAAGCTCCTATAGTACAAGAGGGGCAATCCTTGATGTTCAACCAAAAGAAGCTTGAAATAACACAAACGAGTGACATCTGGAGGGTGCCTTCCGTCCAATGACAACGCACCTTCCCTGTTTCACTTTGCAAAGTACAAAGACGATTGTGAACGTAAGCGCGCTCTGTGTCACTTCATCTCTCCACTCTACTTTCTTTGCTTCTCATCTCTCTTTCTCTCTTGCGTTGCAGTCCTTTGACATCTGCTCTCCAAATTTCCGAGTCCTCGATCCCGATCATGGCCGGCCTCACCAACTCCGCCATCATCGTCATCGTCCTGGTTGCCTGCCTCGCAGCCACTGCATTGGGCGCATCTCTCTTCAAACACTACAAGCCCGCCGACGGCGAAACTCCATTCAGCCCGGGCTATGAGCAGAAGCTATACATGGCCGAGGTGCGTGCACGAGGGTTCGAGGATCTTCAGCGAGCATGCTGGGGCCGCGATCTTGAGTCCCGCTGTAAGTTCATTTTGTCACTGATGATCGCCTCGCTAATCGCCGATCAGACGTACCGAATCCGAGCTACTACCATCGCCCCCACATCCAAACCGAAGATGCTACCAATACCCCAAGTTCTTAACTCGACTCTCCTCTTGTTACACTCCACGAAAATGCGGTTTTGATTGAGATCATGGGAAAATATCGGGGCGAAGGGACGGGAAAAAAGGCGTTACTTGGAGTTGAATACCAGGTGTGATTTACGGGCGAGGCGCGGTTGAGATTGCCGAATTGCTACGGGCGAGAAACAATGTCAAATGGGCAATCTGACCCGGTCGGCCCCAATGAATTGAGTGGTTTGGATGGTTCATGGTTCGGGTTCTGTGGAGCCCACGGTAAGCCCCAAGTCTGCGTGGGCGGACTTGCCGATGTGCGACTTTATTTGTTATTAACCGCTGGAGTTCAATGCAATCCACTTCATTCTTTCCAGTTGATGTGATACCTATTGGCACCGACCGGTGATCTAAGCTGTCTATGCAGAGCCTGATCCGACATGGAGACTTCTACGGTTTTCTGTCTCAGGGCCGGCTTCCAGGCTCCCGATCCCAAATCGTTATTATTGCGGTTTCAAACCTCGGTATGATCGCATCGAACAATATGGTCATGATTCTACATCTCCGGCGTCTGGCAGTTACTCGCGGCTGTGAGAAACAGGATACCGCTTCCCAACCCACAATATGGCAACGTTTGGCCCGAGACGCGGGCTTTGTCTTGCCCCCAGCAACGCCCAGCATGGAAGCGCCTCTCCTCTAGGCCAAATTTGCGACCGTCAATAATATCATTAACTCGCTTCCTGTGAGGGCTTTGGTCACTTTTGTGTCTAGTTTACCCTGCAACGAATCAAATTGTCATGATTCAGAGTCCACTGGAACATCTCATTCTAGTATGACGCGTCACGCTTCATGTACACTCAACGCCTCTTCACCATCCAAAGTCAGTCGGTCGCTTTGGCGGGACCAGTCTCGCATGGAATCTCTGTTGCTTATGCCCCTCAAGTTGGATCGAATGATCGGCAGTGGAGCAAACGCACGAGTACATGGGAAACTTCCATCGCGTGGAGCATGGATCCCGGAATGGCTGGTATCGTCTGCTTTGGAAACCGGTCCGCACTTCTTCATGCGCAGAATCCAAGCACATGCCGTGTATCACGGTTGCTCCATTCTGATCATGCATCTTGCTCTCTGTGATAGAGTGACCAAGCATTTGGTCTGGAGCATGAACCAGCAGTCATCGGGTATTAAAGGAGATTAGCGACTGCCAAGACATGAACTCCTACTCCGTACTTCCTCAGAAGTAGATTAGACACAGAGGGGTTCTCGAATCGTGAAGAATGACGTGTCGGCATGAAAGTAGTAATTGTCGCGATGAAATTGTCGGGTCTTGGCGCGATACTCTTGGCGCGAAACATCTTTTTTTAGTTTCACCGTGTCCGTCTCCGTTTCAGCGCACTTGATCCACAGTTCCCGTCTTTTCTTGATGCCATTGAGATCCAAAGCCTTCGGATGTCTCCCGGACGTACGGAGTACGGTGCATTGGCATACGGAGTACGGACTTCGGACTACAAGCATCGATACCCGCATAGGCGTGTCGAGGCTGTGAATTGCGCCCGGCCCCCTGCCCGGATGAATAGCTGCAAATCACCCTCTTCTCTCATACCGACAGACAAATCAAACGTGGATTTCGATCCTTTGGCCCCATGTGCCAATCAAGAAGCTTTGGCCCCATCGCAAGACATTTTGCAAGGCTCGCAACCCCTGCTCAATGGAGATTCGCCGATGCCTAAACCCCTCCATCAAGATACGGACGTGGCATCGACATTGACATGTCCAGTGGTTTAACAGGCAACAGGAATTGACCGATTCAGCCAAAATGGGCCGTATTCGTAAATTTCTTCGAGATGGTCGACTGGACCCCTGTCTCCACTTGGTTCGTGCACGGTAGATACGAGTACGGCCATAGGGCCAAGCTATTTTACTTTTTTTTATAAACCTCTTTGATCTGGTCTTGGACAGGCACAAATCTCAATCTTCTGCTCTTCAACCATTTCAACTCGAAGATGGGCTCTCCTGATACCCTGGACTACGAAAGTGACACAGCCAGTGAGGAACGGTGCGTCGCAACATAACCCCATACATCAATACCACAGAACACAGAGGACAAAGCTGATGTATTTCAGATCACCGTCGCAACTCAAAATCAAGATTCAGGCTAAATTTCAAATCGCTCGACCGCCTCCAAAGTCCAGTCAACGTCTGCGACTGAGCCCCAAGCTGCTCCTTCAAATCCAACAAGTACCACGGGGCCATCGACCAGTCCCCGTACTAGAAATATGGCAGCCACCACTCCGCAAATCAAAATTAACAAAGGGCTTCCCTCAGCGCCCTAAACTTGGCATGAAAGATATCTATGCCACCGTCAATGAGCCATATATCACGAAAAATGAACGACCAACGGGGCAAGAGTCCCAAAATTCAAATAACGACCACAATACCCAAGAGAAAGACGTTGTGGCTGCAATGTATCAGCCCCCAATCAGCGACACTCCAATATCAAGCTCGGCGATTCATTTTCGCAACGCGCACTGCATCTGGCAAGCTATGACCAGCCCAGCAGGTTCCGGGCAAAATACACCATGTTACAAATTTACCATCAAAAATGAAGAGAACGTCATTGGCGCCGGGCAGTCCAAGATGTTCATGCAGTGGGAGAAGCGGACACTGTCTGTTAATCCAGAGGAGACGTCGGAGTCTTCAGAAACCGAGTATTTTGTACTCCTCGCCATTGATCGCCAGGCGCGTCGCAAGAGTAGGATTGCGGTTATGAATCGCGATGGATTTGATATTTCTGTGAGGAAAAGCTCGATATTGGAACATCTGAGGGCCTGTATGGCGTTGACGAATCCTGTTTCTGATGGATGTGAGGCTGGGGACTCGGATGTGGGTGTGGAACTTTGGCTGTACACGCATGTTCTTACACTTGGTGTTTGGGTTGCTTCTCAAGAAGGGTGGCTGAATTGAATACCTTTCTTTCCAAATTCGAAGTCCTTTTCAAGAGCCGCTCTCTCGTAGATCGCTATCGGTGCGGATTTTAGGTTCATTTACTTGGAACATGTCCGAGTCGCTTAGGGGTTGGAGCTATGTAGCGGGGTGGCTATATCAAAGGTAGGCAACATAATTCCTCTATTCATTCAACTTTCTACTGGCAATAAGACATCCTTCGACATTCAGTAGGTAGTCAGGCCGTCCTCAAGTGCCTTGATCTGCAATGCCAACAGACGAGAATAATATCTGCACAGAGCAAGATTACCACCCATGAACCAGAATCCAGGGTGACCAGATCGTTGCCACATTGTCCGGAATTCTCCCTCTTCATTGAATCCCCAGACATCACCAACACTATCAGCAACCTTATCACCAAAGATAATCCGAGCCTGGGTTCTCATATTCTGATATCCAGTCGCAAAGACGATCTCATCCGCTTCAATTTCGGAGCCATCGGCAAACCGAAGACCATTGGGAAGAATCTCGCTAATTTCCTGGCCTTGCTTTACCTTAATTTTTCCATCAATGATGAGCTGACTGGCACCGACATCGATGTAATAACCACCTCCGCGTTGGAAATACTTGATGATGAGACCGGCGTCCATTGGACCCATGTCTACCTTGAAGCCTGCTTTTTCAAGTCCTTGAAGAATCTTGGCATCATTCTGGTTCATCGCTTTGGTAACTTTGATCTGCTGTGACTTAAACAGAGGCGGAGGAATGCTCCACAGGTAGAGATCTGCGTCTTCGGTCGGAGGCCCGGACTCTTCATACAATCCCTTGAGTCCGATGCTCGTGATGGATTTGGAGGTCACCACGCAAGTAGAACTTCTTTGCACCATGGTCACATCATATCCTTTCTCGAAAAAGTCTTGGGCAATATCGTGTCCAGAGTTACACGATCCAACCACGACTGCCTTTTTGCCCTTTGAGTGGGACTTGGCGCCTGGAAACTCCGAGCTGTGGCACATCGTATCGCCTTTGAAACTGTTCATTCCCTTGAAAACAGGAAGCTTCTTCTTGCCTGAGTGGCCGGTGGCTTGGATGATATGGCGAGGATGCAAGGTCCGTGTCTCGATGGTTCCGTCGAGCTTTTTGCGTTCGAGGACAATGGTCCATTGCTTCTTGCCGTCATCCCAAGAGGACGAAGTCACCTCTGTTCGGGTCCAAACGTTGAGTTCCAAAAGCGTTACGTACGACTCAAAGAAATCGGCTAGCTTATCTTTAGGCGTGAAGATTGGCCAACTCGGGGGGAAAGGCAGGTATGGCATGTGGTCATACCAAACAGGGTCGTGGAGTACAAGCTGATGGTATCGTTGTCTCCAGCTGTCACCAATTCTCTCTTCCTTGTCAATGAGGAGAGTGTCAACTCCGAGCATTTTAAGTCGCGCTGCGGCAGTCAGGCCACCCTGTCCAGCTCCTGTTTTACGGTCAGTCAGTGGCTTTCCGAGGGGCTCTTAGGACACATACCAACGATCAAAACAGCCGGATCTTTATTCTCAAAATTGACTTCATCGACACGACGGTCTTTCCAATTCTTCCTGCCTTGCTGTTCTCCATGCTGCGCACCGACAGGTCGGTTGAGACCGGTTGCTTCGTCAATGTCAGTCGCGCCGACTAGAGTGGCGAAGACAGTGAAGATCTTCCACTTTCCGGCCTCCTCTGCCAATCGCACGACACCATTCCCGCGTCCATTCTGAGTGGTGATCTTGATGAAGAACTCAATGCCATTCACCTCGCCAAAGGCATCTATAGGACCCAGATGCGGGGCCTTGAGAGCGGAAGATCGATCAATCTCGATCTTACTGGGAACGTTCGGCCCAGTGGTGAAAACAGAGATAGCCTGGCTTCCCTTGATAGTGTGGAAGTCCCACGAATGACAGAGGTGGTCACGCCAGTAGCTATTCTCGATAAACAGCGAGGCGACACCTGCACTGTCTTTAGCCGAGAGACTCCGGTTGAGCTGGTCTACTAGTTCCGATGCAATGCCATCCGGGTTTTCGGGTGTTGTCGAACTGGTTGGAGGGAATTTTCCCAGGGCGATATCGTGGGAGCCAGGCTCCACTCGCTCTCTCGACTGCAATGGATGAGTGGTAGCTGTCATGGTTGTTGGGTGGGGGAAAGGGGGAGTGAAAAGCAAGAGAAAAAAGGTCCCCCAGGTGTCCAACCCCTCAACTTGTCACACCCCCGCACATTTGATGCCTGGATCCCTGGAGCGAGCTGCAGACAGATAACCTCCAATTAGCCTCCGGATCGGGCACCCTTCTCCACCCTGCACCTGCGGAGCCGGGCCGCTCGACTTCCGTCTTGAACCATTTGCCAATGTTGATTTCGCTTAGATTAATTTGTTTGTTCTCCTTTCCATGGCGCTGTTGTTCACTGCTTCTCGCTGGTGTGAGTCTTGAATTTCTGACCTATCCAAAACTAATTTTGCCAAACTCCGGGGCTATTACTTTTTGTATCCACTTGGAATTTTCACCAAATTTTGAGTGCACTCGAATCAAAAGTGCAATAAAATATACCCCTATGGTTCTGTAAATATCTAGAATAGTCAAATTATCTGAATTCTCAATTTTGGAGGAATATCTGAGCTAGACCGCGATTTAAGCGCCGTTTTGCTACACATGCGATATTTTGTCGCCCACAGCCTTCCAATTTGGGTCAGAATCCAGGGTGAAAGAGGGTAGACTTCTGAAATTTTTGAACCTTGGAATTGAATGGCTGCTTCATTTTATTGCTTACTGGGTAGGTCGTGGTTTGGAGCATCCATGGATTGCCTCTAACATTAGAAATTACGAACTTTGGGAGGTTTTGGTTGGGTTTTTGGCATGCGGAGCTGCCAGGTGTCACAATATATTGTGGAAGCCCTCGGACTAGCTCTTAACCCCGGGTTCATCAACTTCAAATATTATAATATTTACCAAAAAAACAACAATATCCCGAGCTCGATACTATGAACACGTTGAAAACCTAGGTTTATCAGTCCCTTTCATGGTTCCAAGGTTGTAGGCCTCAATGAACATTTACCAATGGGAGATGTGAAGGTAGTTGTTTCTAACTGCAATCACGTTGAGAATACATAAAATCTGCATCTTGCACATATCAAGCATCATTGGTCTAGTGGTAGAATTCGTCGTTGCCATCGACGAGGCCCGTGTTCGATTCACGGATGATGCACTTGTTTTTTTGTTTTCCCGTTTCTTGTCCGAAAGAACTCGGAGGCGGAAAATATATGAATACCAATTGGTTGACGGCTTGTGAAGTGGAGTTCAACTAAATGCAACAAACGAACTTGGAAAAAGAAGCTGGTCATGTAATATTGGGTCACCGTAGTCTGCCAACAATGTCACCCATTCTCCTTCACTAGAAACCTCGAACAAACATCTTTCATTGACAAACAGACAGTCCCGCTGAAAAGGAGTGGATCATAGTCTGCAACAATTGGTTGGAGATTTGGTTTTCTGTGTTACCTTTCCCACGGATGGTCAAATCCTAGCCATTGTGTTTTTACCAAGACCATCAGTGGCTTGAGTAGTTGACCCGTCTCCCTGCATCCAGACCTGAAAACCCCGTACACAGTATTAATGTGAAGAGATCCACCTTTCTGGGCGTTCTAGAATCGCTGTTCCCACAGCTAGATTGCTAGCACGGAAGCGTCGTAAGCTGCCCACGATATTACAGCGCAGTTTGGAATTAGTGCATACCAGTGTCAGCTAGTCGTTTCAGTGATCAAATGGCTGGATTTTCTATTCCTTTCTTGATCAAGCTGATGAGGAAAGGCGTCGCAGGCCTCTCACACAGAAATTCAGCAGTCTCTGGTGCATCTGCACCTTTGCATAATCTCTCCGCAGCTTCTCCGGGTTTCGTACCGACAACTGACGGCCGACGAAAGATTTAAATGAAAATGCAACAGTGACGTTCAATTCGTCATGAGTCGTGCCAGACGTCAAGCTCTGGGTGCCTTCTTTGGAGTGATTCTATTGCTGTTGGCATACCGCCGCTACCACCCAAAGGACAGGCAAGATGATATCACGAAACCAGCAACAGCCCCGATACCTGCACAGCAGCAGCAGAACCAACAAAGCTCAAATGGTGGTTCTCAGTCGCAATTCATATGGAGGGACCTGCCCTTGAGATACCCAGTCGTTGAGATTCAACAAGTTCCCACAGAGTCTCGACACCTACGAAAGATTCAATCGGTCAACTCGGAAGCCTCTCAATCGATACACTCAAGTCAGCAAGCGCGGCGATCGGTCATCAAAGAGACATTTGAACGTTCTTGGAGGTCTTATCAGTCTCTTGCCTGGGCCGCAGATGGGCTTACCCCTTTGAGCGGTACTCCCACAAATACCCAAGGAGGTTGGGGCTCGAAGCTCCTGGAAACACTCGACACCCTTTGGATAATGGAAATGTACGAAGACTTTGAGCAAGCCGTGACTGCGGTCATGGAGATCAATTTCGAAGCTACCTCTTTGCCCGAAATCAACACCTACGACACCAACATTCGCCTACTTGGGGGCTTGTTAGCCGCTTATGATCTCAGTAATGATGAAAGGCTATTGACCAAATGTGTTCAACTGGGTGATATGCTCTACGTCGCGTTTGATACACCCAATAGAATGCCAATAATTCATTGGGACCCGCACAAGGCTTCTCGCCACGAAGAGCAATTGGCGGAAGAGAATATACTCGCTGCTGAGCTGGGGTCCTTTACTCTGGAATTCACAAGACTTTCACAAATTACCGGAGACTCGAAGTATTTTGATGCTGCCCAACGAGTCATGGAATTATTTGATCACCAACAGGGATCCACCAAGCTTCCAGGCCTTTGGCCTGTCTTCATAAACCCCAGAGAAGGGTCTTTTGAGGGCGACGAATACACGTTGGGAGCCGAGGGGAATTCCTTGTACAAGATATTACCACGAGCGCACGCGTTGACCGGTGGCCAGGTACCAATCTATCGCAAGATGTACGAAAGAGCGACCTTCGCAGCGGCAGGGCACAATCTGTTTCAACCGATGAATCCCAATGCAGAAGACTTTCTCCTCTCAGGCAGCGTTCGTGTTCTGATGACACAAAATGGCAAGCCTCGAACGCATTCACAATCGCAAGTACACTACCGATCCTGTTTCGCGGGTGGTCTGTTTGCATATGGAGGGGCTTTATTCAACATCCCGGCCCACAAAAGACTTGCGCACAAACTGGTCGATGGGTGTATCTGGGCTCATGGAGCTATGTTACATGGAATTATGCCTGAGGTGATGGAAACAGTGCCATGCGCATCTCAGATACACTGCCCCTGGAATGAATGGCACTGGAAGCAAGAGGCCTGGAAGAAAGCCAATAGTCTGAAACTTGAGGGTGCTTCGGATTTCAACATCGACACTTTTATCAAAGATCACCATTTCCCTAAAGGGTTTATCGGCATACCGGACGCCACCTCGAAACTGCGACCAGATCTTATTGAGAGCATATTCGTTCTTTATCGCACCACCAGACGCGAAGATCTTCTTGACAAAGCCTGGGATTTATTCCAATCGCTAAACAACGCATCCGAGACGAATTATGGAAATGCAGCTATCGTTGATGTCACTTTTGAGGGCAGTAAGCCAATCCTCAGTGACACAATAGAGAGTTTCTGGATGTCAGAGACACTGAAGTGGTTTTATCTCATTTTCAGTTCTTGTGACCTCATTAACTTGGACGACTTTGTTTTCAGCGCTGGAGGTCATCCTCTGAGGCGGCCTCAATTACCAAGATAGGGATGATGTTGGAGAAAGGTCTTTGCATGTGTGATCACTAAACTCCCTCTTCCCTTCAATAATCGAAAAGTATATACCGTGATGAATCTAATATAGTCGGACTCAAGGCTGTGTGTGAGTTTCGGCCCATATCTCGCGCTCAATCCGTGCCTGAATCTCATCCTCGCTATCATTGAGAACATCTCCAAACACACCGGCAACTTGTTCAAGTGACTTATTCGCTGTCTCTGGGACGAAGAAAAATGCGAAAATTGCAGCAGCAACACAAAACACTCCGAAAAATAGGAAGGTTCCCCATCCTAGAGAGACGAGCATTTGGGGAACCATAACACCAATGATAAAATTGGCCAACCAAATGGTAGCAGTTGCGAGACCCACCCCCTTAGCTCGCCTGGAGCTAGGGAATACTTCAGCGGGAACTACCCACGCAAGGGGCCCATATGAAGCAGCGTAGCATGCGACATAGATATCTGGATCCAGAGAAATTAGATAAAATGTTGGACTCGTGGCCATTATCGAGCCTACTTACATATGAGTGCCACACCAAACCAGCCGACTCCTTTGTGAGAAGTCCAGTTATCGCTGAATCTTTCATATATTCCTGCCATTATGAGATGTGGAATAGCCATAGCAATTCCACCAATGATAGCAAGTTTTCGCCTCCCAATCTTATCCAGAAAGAGAAGAGTAGGAATGCTCGCCACAAGTTGGACGACGTTCACTAAGCCCGAAAGGATCAAGGCTGTGTCGTAACTCTGACCAAGCCTTGATAAGAATGTCGGTGCATAGTACACGAAGGCATTGATCCCCGAGAACTAAGATTGTGTTTAGCATTTGGTGAATCTACCCGTGGAAAGAAACAATACCTGTTGGAAAAAAGGGATAGCAATTGCGACAGCTGTTCTGCGGAGATAGCGAGGGCGGAAAAGATCAACCCATCCCTTGATTTCCAGCATAGCGGGCCCTGTGTTGGGGTACTGGTTGTGCATGATCTCTTTCTGAAATCGAACTTCAGTGAGGATTCCCCTCCATTCTAACTGAACAGTCTCATCTGAAGGTGGAAGTCGTCGCAATTTAGCCAATGATATTAGACTGTCTTCATTTCGCTCACGAAGAGCAAGCCATCGAGGAGAAAATGGAAACAAATGAATTCCGAAGCCAACCACCAGGGCTGGAATCATTTGAAGGAGAAAGGGTAAGCGAAACGCCCAGTCCCCGTTAACCGCCCTGTTTGGAAGTTTGATTCAACATTTGCGTTTGAAAAATAGATTAGAGCAGCAGAAAAGAATCCCTTACATACCTTGTGCCATATGTAATCCAGTATGCAACAACAGCTCCTATCACAATACTAATAGCCTCAAGCACCATCAAGGATCCTCGCAGGTTTGGGGGTGCGATTTCCGAAATGTATAATGGTGCACCCATTGCCAAAGTACCGACACCGATTCCCCCAATAAACCTTCCAGCCACAAGTGTATCATACTCATTGGCCGCTGTTTGTATAATGGCACCGAGGCAGAAAAAAGCCGTTGCAATGCTGATGCCCCATTTGCGTGAGATGCGATCTGCGATGTATGGGAAGAAGAGACATCCCACGAAAGCGCCGAGTTCAAGCATTCCCGTGAGGAACCCAGTGTGAAAGCCGTACTTTGGGGCGTTGGGGTCGACCTGAGGAAATTGATCGATAAATTGAGGCATCACTAGAATCAATGATATTACTCCTTGATCTGAAAATCATTATTAGCAAGATATCTATACTGTAAGGCGAAAAACTCACCATAACCAAAGGATAACCCTCCAAATGATGCTAGCAGAGCTGCACCACAGACAAATGGTGAGTTGAAAATTCCCTTAGGACCATTGCTTTCATAGGTTATTTCCTCAAGCGCAAAGTTGGGGTGATCATCGGTTCCATCTTCATCATGGATAAATGAAGCTTTCTTAGAAGCCTGTTCAGAACCATTCTTTATATCCGCCGTCATTGGGATGGTATGAAAGTTTGGTGAAATTGATACGTTAGAAATTTGAAGATTCTGATAGTGAAATATTTGACACCCATTTGAGGCTTTTATAGCATACAAGGAACTACGATATGATTATAGAGCATGGTTTCTCCAATTCGATTTCAAGCGGCCGTGATTCGTGAGATCATCGGAAAGACTAAGTGCCTTGGCGGGGGATTTACCCCGTGGGGTTGCGGGAATTATGTCCCTTTTAGGCACAACTTCATCATGAAGACATGCAGTCCGGCTATTGAAAGAAACGTCACCTCTGTATTTCCCAGGATGATTGGCTTTCGGTATTTGACTGGAATTACATCGAGTTGTTCGATTTCAACCTGAAAATTTGATTGTGGGAAACATGCGAATGTCTCCATGACATTCGAATTAGCCAAAGAACATGCCCAGGTGTCTGTTGTGGGAATTATGATTGACTCAGGTAGCTACGTAGAATCTACTGCCCCAGAAGGAAAGATCCCCTCAGCGATCCATCTGACCGCAGCATACCACACTGATATCATACAGGATTAGCCACACCAGGGAGGAGGTTTTCCAAAAAGAAATTATGAGGTTCAAAGAGATTCCATTCAATTTGGTTACATCAAGTCTACCACTAAAACAATAGGAGCCAACACACTAGTCATCGGAAGCAACCTCTCTTCGCCAAATCTTAATAGGCATATCTCCCATCAAAAGATTGAACGCCTCATGTCGCTTCAGATCCCACTCGGGTCCAGGCAATGCAAACTCATATCGATGCACGAGTGATGCAAGCATGATAGTTTGCTCCAAATAAGATATATTCCGCCCAATGCAGCCCCGTCCACCCGTTGAGAATGGGATGAAATATGGCTCCATTCTCTTTCTCTCCTCAGCCTTCATCCAACGATGAGGCTGGAATTCTTCAGGGCTGGGGAAAATTGTTGGATCATGATGTGCACCATATATTGTCATAGAGACGCTTGTATCACCTGGTATCCATTCGCCAAGTATCATAGCACCCTCCGGGGGTGTTCGGCGTGGCAGTCCTGCCGAGGTAGGGGGAAGGATTCTCATGGCCTCATCAAGACAAGCTCGGAGAAAGGGGAGATGCCTCACTGTGTCGTATGGAGCAATAACTTCGCCTTCAGCCATAACTCCGGCAACTTCTTGTCTGAGAGTCTCCAGGTGCACCGGATGTCGGATTAGCAAGTATATGAGTTGGGTCAATGCAATGGCGGTAGTATCCGCGCCAGCATCGATGATGGCTCCAATCTCGCCGACAATTTCACCCCACTCAAGGTTATGCGGTTGACTGGCTTTGTCATTCATCAGCGCCGTGAAAAAGTCATCTAACTCCTCGCCGCTGTTGTATCGGCCCATACGAAGAATAGCCTGGTGATAAATGACATCCTTCCATGGCTCTGCCTCTTTCCAAGTCTTCCGCCATTTGGGAAAAAATTTCGAGATGGAGATAAAAGTTTCGGAATTCTGATAGTCCCACGCGAAATGAGATGCCGCGAAAGCAGTTTGATTCTGAGCCTTGCGGTAGTGCGCCTGGTAAGTCGAACCGTCCATTCGTTGTGCAGTAACAGTGTCATCCCCTTGTTCGAGGAGACCCAACGTCGAGGAAAGAGCAATACTGTTGATAGCCTCGATTGTGAACAGGTTTATCCAGTGGTTGAAATTCACAGTCAGGTCAGATGGGTCTGGGACAGAGTTCGCCAACAATGGTTGTGTGCAAAGCTTATCGAAAGCCGTCAAAAGACGTTCTGTGGTGCGTACAACCTTGAACTCCCATTGAACTAGGTTCTTGATTGCAAATGCAGCTGAGAGTCGTTTGCGCTTCGCGCTATGGTCTGCTTTGTTGACAACATCGAACAGATTGGGATGAGGACCACCAGCGAGTGAATATTTCAGATCTTTCACGCAGGTAGTTCCATGTCCATAGATATCTCTGATAGCATGGATGTCTCCAAATGACAAATTGTTAGGTCCAATGCGAAGGATAGCTGAGCTTTTGTGGGCTTCTGTGAGATCTCTGGATCGATAGCCGCAGGCGCTGAGGTAGCAGTAGGGAATGTCCGTGATTCCAGAGAAGATAGAGTAGTTTTGATACTTCCGGAGGCCCTTCGGATCGTAGAAGTAACGGAGAACGGGAAGAACGAGCCAGTTCACAATTAAATAAAGTAGTATCGCAATGATAGCCACTGTAGATAGCATGGTTGCGAAATGTTGCCTCCAGCGACAGTTCTTGGTAAAGAAGCGTCGGATGCAAAGCTATGAAGGCAATATATATGATTTTTGAATTAGAGCTCGGTGAATGCAACTTGATCGATACTCCGCAGATCGGGTACGTCAGATCCATACTGGACCGGGGTAACTTCCCCCCTACCGCAGACAGCTCATGAAGCGGAAATGTTCGTTTGGTAATGACCTTCGCCTGCTAAGAATCAAAACTGACCTGATCTGAATTGAAGAAGGGTAGCTTCGCAGCACCCATGGGGAATCAGGGCCGTGCGTCAAGAGACCAAGGGCAAGCGACCCACATTTCCATGAGAGGCGCCCGGGTGATGTGCGGAAATTTTGACTCAAACGGGATTTGCGGAAATTTGCACTCGAGTTCAATATCCGCAGCGACGGCGCTTGTGCTTCCATCTCACAAGACCACATTAGTCTGCCTCTTAGGTCAAAGAGTGATTGAACAGTACTCGTGGAAGCCCATTGGTCCCAGGTTGAACTGGAACAAATGCTGATCATGAGGATTATGATCCATTCAAACAATCGAACTGGTCTCCATGAAAGAACCGATAATTGCCACCTGGAAGCAACTGACAGTCACCACTGTCAAGCCAGGTTTACTTGAATTTTCCTATGATTGGTGATGGTAGGTTTGCTCACTTGACACATGATAACATGATGAAGCACAGCGGTCTTCGATTTGAAAAAGATTGTGCACAGTTTGTATCAGATAGTACATTGGGAAAAAGACCAAATGGAATTTCCATGGGAGACTAGACAAAAGTGCCCGATCAAGGGGTTGATTTGTCGCGCCAAGCCTCCTTGAGAGTCGCTGAAGTGGCAGCCGTTGGCCATGCATGGCGATATTCAAGATCAGCCAAGAATTCCAAAAGGGCATTTTGCTCCGCGGTATCAGTAAAGTACTCCCCGCATACGGAGATACCCACGGCAGCATCCACCATCAGAACCGGATTAGAATTTGACAACGCGATGCCGCAGAGACGACGAATGATACCCCTCAGCTCTTCCTCCAATGACAAAGTAGCTGCACGAGCTGCTAGCCCAAGTCGAGATAGACGTGGGTTAGAGACAGCTAGTAGAATCCGGGAGAGTTCAATATGCTGCGCCCCGACTGCTTGACATGCATTGTTGTGCCATATAACGGGGAAGAAATCTCCATTAGCAGGATCAGCATCTTTGAAATATAGAGGTTTGAATCCCAATGGTTTGTTTGTTTCCCATGTTTGCTCAAACTTTTTGAGAACGGTCCATCGCTCCAGCTGCATCTGAGGGGTCAATGCCTTTCCTTCTCCAAAGCAAAATTTCAGAAGATCAGCACACCAGACGAGAATCCGGTTTGTCCATGAGAAATCTCCCGCGGAGGTGAAGATTGTATAATCGTTTTCGGAACACAAGGGAAGGCGGAAGGTACGTTGGTTCAGAAAAGAACCCCATATCTCTTGTCGTAGCGCGATCAAGCAGGCTGAGTGTCGCAGGGACGGAGAGGGAGTTACCTGGAGGTCATGGTCCCTGGGAGGCCCTTGGATGGTATCATAGGCATAGAAGGAGTCATTATGCTGATTATGGACGATGAACTGAACAGTGTTGAGGTATGCTTCCGAGTCAATTCCCAAAGAAGGTGCTGTTATTTGTGGTTAGATTTGTCAATGTCTATCAACATATGCCAACATACCATCGATCTGCTCATAGAATCTCAAAATAGTAGCCGCAGTGAGAACGTCCTCATTGTATTGCTCGTTGGGATCGTTTGACAACTGTATAAGATAAGAGATACATATGTCATGGTAGCGCACAGCTGAGTCTGCTGTCAGTCCGTGAAGTCTGATTCCTCCAAAGACAACGCAATCAGAATCATCTCGATATGCTGCCAGTCGCGTCAAATGTCCAGCCGAGGCAGTGTACACAGCAAATCGCAAAACAGGACAGAACAATGCTCTTTCTGGGACATTTAACTCGAAGTGACGGTCGCGATCACATGTGTCGAACTGGTGGAGTGTTTAGTTAGACGACATCCAAAATATTGTTTAAGGTGAATATACCCAAAATGAAAGGTTCTCGGTGAAATGACGCATTAAGCATGCTTCTTCTAAATTAGTATATGAATCCTTAGTATTGTACTCGGGAAGGCCTTTCAAAGGACCGAGAGGGTACTTGTTTCTCCCGGGAGGAAAAGATGCATGTTGTCTGGGTGTATGATAGTGTGATCGCCCGGAGGAAGATGCATATGTTGAAAGGGACTGAATGGAGCTCGGTATACTGGCGTGTCGGCTAGATTGGTTATCGGGGTAAGGATACGCTAGCGACGTATCAAGGTTTCCAAGCCCGCTCGCAATGTTCGATTGGGACTCATGTGTCTGATCGAGTGCGTCATCCACCAAAGAAACAGACGAAGGCGTTGTAGGTTTGTAAATGGAATGAGCCGAGGCTAGTTGCATGTCACCTGCAGAGTTTTGGTGTAATGGATCAGAGTCAAGACTCTGCCCGTCGCCTTGGTGCTGCCCTTGTTGCTGCTGCTCCGAGGTTTGCTCTGTGTGTACAAACTGCAGTTTCCCTAAGTTCATGGATAGGATCATTAGCTTGTTAATTAAGCCCTGATTCTAAGGCCCAGTACTTACTCTTGCGACTCGAACCAACCCACTTCTGAGCTGGTGAAAAGTCAAAGCTCTGGCGCTTCCGGCGAGCATCTTTGAACTTGAAATTAGATGCGGAGGATCCGCATTCTGTATTGGATTTGACACAAGTCGCGCATGGCCTCTTGCCATCGCCTTTGGTCAATCGGGGTCAGAAGAAATTCATTTCAAAAGTATCACAAGGGAGACAATACATTTCCGGTGACGCGCTAAACAATGGTGTTAGTAAGAGCCCCCCGGGATCCAATTATAGGATCAGAGGAGCAAGACATGCCTTTGCACCACTCGCATGGATTTGAGGTATAGCGTTTTCGCGTCGCCATCTTCTAATCGGTCCCAGGTGAAAGAGAATGGCCGGTCACTAATAGTCAACCTTGAAATGGAGAGAGTGCGGAGAAAGAAGTGCGGGGAAATATTTGTTGTCTTGCCTGAATTATAAGGCTACAACCCAAACCAAAAAGGGATTAGCGCCCTATCGGCTGCCTGTTTGGTCAGGCTCCGAACACGTATATGGACAGGCGGATCTCTCTCTCTCTCCTAATTCCCCCAGATTCCTTGCACAAAGTAGTCAGACAAGTCTCCAAACCCACCATTCTCCTCTTCCATCTGTCCATTGCCCAAGTACGAGAAGCGGTTCGCTGAGTTGTACCGGATGTTAAAGTGCTCACCACCAATTCTTTCCAAGGACTTTCGGAAATGACTCGATGTCCCAGCGTAGGCATTGACAAATCCTCTCGACTTGCCATTCTTGTACCAACTTGCACACTCGCCAGAGAACGCTGTGCGCTTCAAGAACTCTTGAGACCAGACATTATAGTCATCCACTGATTCCTTCTTAACATCAAGGGATCTGCAAAACGGTTAGCCTCAGTCGGAAATCTCAATGGCACGCTAGAGGAGTGAACGAACTTGATATCTTCCGTCGCGATCTTTTGTGTCCATTTCACCACATATTCACATGCAAAGGTAATAGCAGCAAAGAGTGTGCTATGAGAGATCAGGAAATTCGGACCCCCCACCATGAAGAAATTGGGCATATCGGGAATTTGAAGTGAAAAGAAGGCTTCCAGGTCCCCGCTTAACGTGCGCCCATTTCTTCCGACATGCTTCCAGGATGGTCGACCCGAAGAGTTATAACCAGTCGCACATACGATCAAGTCGAATTCCTCCACCGTGCCATCTTTAGTCTGGATTCCAGTCTCGGTAATTCGCTCGATGGGGTCCCAGCACATTTCCGTGGTTTCATCACGGAATGCATCAAGATAGCCATTCTCGGGCGTGAGACGACGGCAACCGGCGGGGAAATCGGGTATGATCCGTGCCGCGATGCCTGGGTCGAGATGTTTCAACTTCTCTTCCATGATTCCCTTTGCTGCTCCTTTCATGAGATCTTGCAGAGGATGATCCTTGAGGGTTGCATATGCAGCGCCATTAACGCTGAAGGGGTCAGTCCGATATCTCATCAGCAGATGATGTTCTCTTACTGGTCTTCAAGCTCCTTGCGCATCTCGAAGAACGCTTTGGGATCATTTCGAAATTTCTCCCGTTCCTCTGGCGTGTAGGCAAAATTTGATCCATCCCGAGTCATCTCCGCGTTGATGTTAGGAGTCAACCACGTGGGACTGCGAACATAGTTGACAAGTTTCGACGTCTCCGAATGCATCGCAGCGACAATCTGTATGCCAGCAGATCCGTTTCCGATAACTGCCACTCGCTTCCCCTTCCATTCAAAGTTTTCGTCCCTATATCATATTTAATATGTTTTGATGTGCCAGAGCTAAATTTTGGGCATACCAGGTTGCTGTATGAACCAGCTTTCCTTTAAAGTCGTGCAGTCCGGGTATGTTTGGCAGTTGCCAATCGCTGGATATGCTTAGCGCTTGGACAGACTCACTGGAAGTGATGCCACTCACTTCACAAGTCCAATGCCGTTGACCAGAACATCCGCTTCATCTTCTTTGATAACTCCATTCTGATCGATCTTCACCTTCCATTTTCCGGACTCCTCATCCCACACTGACTCGATCACTTTCGAGTTCAACTCGACATGTTCGTCGAGTCCCCACTTTTGCACAGTTCTTTGGACGTAGTCCTTGATCTCGCCACCGGAGACATAGAAGTGAGACCAGTCAGGATTAGGCTCGAAGCGGAATACATACGTGTCTTGCTGGCGTGTTAGGAAACGTACAGGGAATATGATGTTCATGGTGATACATCGGAGTACTCACGAGCGGCAATATCACTTGATGATAATATAAGCAGCAGTACATCCAGAAAGGAGTTAACATGAATCTTACCAGGCAACGCCGGGATATTTATTCTCAAACCAAACCCCGCCCACCTCCGCATTCTTGTCGTAGATCGTGTAATCCAGAAACTCATTGTTTTTCAAATCATGTTTAATCTTATGTGCCATTGTGAGTCCGGAAATACCGGCTCCGACGCAGATCATGCGAAGCTTGCGCGGGGTGTAGCCACACGCTTCCTTAATGGGAACCCAGTTCGGCGGTCTTTGCCCCTCGGCAACGCGGGCGGCATTGCTGAGCATCGTGTCGCTGGTCTCTGGGGGTTTAGGAGGTATGTTCGCAAAATATGCAAGTGCAAGAAAGTGATTTGAAATGATTAACCTTCAAATGAAGCAGGAGTTTCCTTGATAAACGTTCGAGGTTCCCCTCATATTAGCGTGGGGCTGTGGGGCCTGTGGCCCCAATGCGAGTAGCAGGGGGCCAAATCATTTCGGCTACACTTTATGTCACATCGGCTCACATTTGTGTTGAAAACTGTATCTCCGAATTCGATGACCATGTTTGGATAGGGTTATCGTCGTTCCAAGGTTAGGGGGTCAAAAGGAGGGAATTGACTCGAGTAGGCGACGGCGCGGAGTCACGAAGTAAACGTGAGCTCACCTGAATCTTCACACTTTCTTCCTAATGCACTTTCTTCCTGCTCGCTTTCTTTCTACCTACCTTCTTCTCAAGCTCTATATTCCCTCATTTAAACGCAACTATGGGCCTGTTCAAACGTCAACGTCCACGTTCACCTCCGCCTCCACCTCCACCTCCACGTCCGCGTGCGATGTATCGATATGACTGGCAAACGATGTCAAATGGTCATGATACAATCCAATGTGACCGTGCTTCTCAAGTGATCTCGGCCGATTATGCAATGCGCGAGCAGGTGCAGCGTGAAGAAACCCTGAGCTATAGGGCCGCAGCCTCTCGAAAGGCAACAGCGATCGAGGACGACCAGTCCCAGTCCAAGGAAGAGGATGAAATGTTAGAGCAAGCGAGAAAACAACGCTCTAAAAAGGAGCGTGCCCTTTACCACGCTGTCTCTCTCTTTGATCAAAAAAACAAAGACACTTATGATGCCTTGAGATGTGATCCCGCTTGGTATATGAATGAAGGCTTGATTCAAGATTGCTCGGATCAAGATGGATGCTGTAGCCGGCAATGTGGGCGCTGCAAGAAAAGGCATCTTACTGGACCCGCGAAGGGTATCGGCCACTGCACTTCGGAGTGCTGGTGCTGTACGAACTTCCGAGGCTTTGATCTTTCGGAGGACGATAAAAAGGAGATCAGAGAGAATTTGAACTTCAGACTTGGCGGGAAAGACGGGGGTGTTTCGAACTATCTTCTACGCATAGCACCTTGGTTTTTCTATCCACCTTGCAAAGGCTAGGAAAATCCCATATCTTCCTTTTGTGATGGTATTATACGCTCATTGCTTGTTAATACTGGCTATCTTTCTGAAGCCCTTAAGGCTATCTGGCTTTGGCTGACAAAATATTATAACCAAATTGCTATCGCACCTGCTATTATAACTACGGAGTAGGTGGTGAGCAGTAATTCTAGAAATTGTAATAAGTCGAGAAGTTTGTTCTGTTTGTTGCTGCGTTGACGAGGGAAAGAGCGCGGAAGGAAGGAGCGTGCTGGGTAAGTCTACAAAGTCGTTTCACTACGAGATCTCTCTTTCTTTCCCCTTCTTCTCTCTAGCTTAGTTTTGAACGTCAGACAAGGGCTTGATCTTTTCTATCAATTTGCCACTGGTTTACAGAAATGACGCACATACCAACTTCTTTATGAGCTGGAGAGCCGGTGCGGCAGTCGACGATCTCGAATCCTTTGAGCTTGGCCAAATCGAACGAAAACAGCCATTACCAGTTCGAATTCTTGCTCCCGCCTCAAGCATGGGCTTCCCACAAGCTATTCCCCCGGCAAAAATCCGCCTCCCGGGCCCTCAAGACTTTGTCAAGAAAGGTTGAGTCGTACTATCTGGTCCGTCTCTTGTTGTCTGGTCCGCCTCTTGCTGTCTGGTCCGCCTCTTGCTGTCTGGTCCGCCTCGTGCTGTCTGGTCCGCCTCGTGTTGTCTGGTCCGCCTCGTGTTGTCTGGTCCGCCTCGTGCTGTCTGGTCCGCCTCTCGTTGTCTGTCGCTTCTGGCCTGCTTCACTATCTGTCTGCCGCGTTATCCCTCGAACAAATTATCCTCAACAAGTATACTATGAGGAGAAAAAGCCAATGGGCTCCCCCCAATTCGGGGCTCAATCATTCACTTATTGAAGTGGGAAGAGCGCGCTGGCGGTGTCATCGCAGACGAGACGATAGGGGTCCTAAGTGCCTGATGGGGATCATCGGTAGGAAGGAGGCCTGCTGTACGCATACAATGGAGAAATAAATGAAGCTTTTCTGGTGGTATGAAGGTCGCTAAGTTGCTATCCTATGAAGCTGCAGGCTAAAAGCCACCATCTCAGACCCTGTGGCGCAGACTAGTAGGCGCAGTTTCCCCACTACATTATATCGATACTCGTAGACGTGAAGCAAATCTGGAGATGGTACAAACAAAGACACCCAAATTAATTAGATAGACTGCCAAGGTTTGAAAATGTATAGACAGAAGATCGTAAGAACAAATATAAGCATCCCAATATTGGGATTGAAACTACAACCTCCGAATGCCGTTGGGGATTGGCGATGATCGGATGATCTCTGTTCGACAAAACTTCCCGCACTTCCTTTGAGATGAGCGCTTGGAAAGGCGAGATTCCTCACACATCATCTTCGATCTTTTCGGTGACTGTTCCATCACTTTGGACAACAATCTTGTCCAGGTTCTGGGACGCCTTGACGGGGTTGGGCTGCTGGTACACCCACTCCAACTCTTCCAGGGTACGGCCCTGAGATTCGACACTAAAATCTGTTAGAACCAAGAACAAGATTTGTGGGGGCAGAGACGCCCATTTGACACAAGCTTACCAGAAGAAGTACCAGAAAACGGATTCGACAACGTCCCAACCGACGAAGATCCAGAAATAGTTGGTCGAAATGTTTGCCATACCGATGGGAGTCGCAAACTGACTGATAAAACTGATGCTGCTAACCATGAAGCCAGAGAGAGCCAGACCCTTGGCACGGGTCGTAGTCTCCAAGGCTTCTGCTGGGATGACACCCTGGAGGGGGGTGTAGGTGAACGAGAAGACGACGTTGAAGAGGTAGTAGAAAGCAAGAGCTGCCTGACCCTTGGTTTTGCCAATGTGTCCTGTGTTGGCAACCTCTTGCAGAATTCCAGCGTTGATGGCCAAGAAGACGGCACAGGCTTGTTTCTGTTAGCATCTGATGGTCACTACCGAGAAAGGAGTGCAGCAAGAAACTCACCAAAGGTACCGTAGATAAGCACGGGGCGACGGGGCATTTTATCCGTCAAGCGCACAGCAGTGAGGGCGCCGATGGCCGAGACGATCGAGTTGACCAGGTTGAGCAAAAGCTGCGTGGAACTCTCCTCATACCCGATAACCTTGAAGATCGTAGCGTTGAAGTAACCAAGACCGTTTCCGGACCACTGTCCAAAGATCGAGATCATGATAACCTGTGCGAAACGCCAGCGACCGCTGTGGGTGGTCACGAAGGGACGGTCTGATATGGACGTCAGCTATCACTCTATCGTAGAGTTCGACAGATCTGCGAATACTTACAGTCCCACCATCTCTTGTCAATACCATCGATCCGAATACCCTCCTTCATCTCTTCAATCTCAAGTCTGACCAATCGAGCGTTGGGGTCACCGTTTCCATGATACTTAGTCAAAAAGGCAACAGCTTCTTCGTGGCGTCCCTGGGTCATCAACCAACGAGGTGACTCGGGAATGAACCAGACAGAGAAGATAACAATAATACAAGCAAAGCACTGGCAGATGAAAGGAATGCGCCACTGGTAGTTGCTTCCAATATTGTTGCAACCGTATGTGATGGCGGCCGCGGGGATAGAGCCTCCGAACCAACCGCAGTTGTAGAATCCTGTGGAATCATCAGCTCTGATATCTCATATTTGGCCCGGGCGAGCAGGAAACTTTGAGTGCATACCGACTGCACGACCACGCCAGTGAGGCGGGGCGATTTCGACGGCGTAGGCTGGAGCCGACACAATCATGACTTGAATTCCCAGACCGAGGACGAAGCGACCGACGACGAATTGTGCCAATGTCATTCCGCTGGCGATGATAACGGAACCAATGATGATAATCCATGCACCGACGAACATACACTTGCGACGACCGAGCTTGTCGGAGATGACAGCACTGAATGGTGTGGCGACGATAGAGCCGCTGTAAACAAAATGACACTGGTCAGTAATTGAAGATTTCGAAACGCTTGAAGAGGCCATACACTGTGTATAGGGAAGTCACGACGGAAACTTTCGGTCCATCCATTCCGGTTTTGAAAACGTCTTGGTAGTGGTCCATGGCGAGGATAGATCCCATGAGTGATCCTAGGACATGGTCAGATTGTATCAGACATTGGAGACACGAATCAAGTGAACTAACCATCATAACCGTTTGCGCATGCGCAGCAGAAGGCGATAAAGATACAGACTGGACATTTTTGGTCAGTTCACTCTTCTCATCCATAGATCATGGCCTTGAGAGACCGTCAAAACTCACAATATAAATGTATAGACTCCTTGCTCCATCTTTCGATCTTTGTTTCTTCAATTGCAGCAAACAGATCGGCCTTGATTATCCGGGTAAGCATATTTACCAAATGGCAAGGATTCGATCAACAAGGGGCAAACTAACATTGTGAACTTCCTTAGTCTTTGCACCCTCACGTTTGGTAGTTTGACCATAACCAGCGAGCACGCGAGGCTCATTCTCAAGGGCAGACGAGATGCCATGCACCTCTTCCTGCGCCTTCATATCTGACATGGCTAAGGCTGCGCGGTATGCGAACTGGCGATCTCGGTAGAAGATCCGGTCGGTAGTAACAGGAGTTGGCGCGATCTCAAACCTGGAGTGCAGCGGGGCAGACTCAACTTCTTATAAGTCAAGATATCAGATCGAAACGACATGCAGCAAATCAGCACGAGAAATGACTATGCTCCTTTTTCGGAAAGACAGGTCGAGTGTCCGGTTCCCCAGACTCCAAACGCCAATTGCCTTGTGACCCCGGACCCCTGCCCTCGCCAGCAGTAGACGCCTCTAGTTGGTGGCTTTTCTGAATACCTCCGCATCCTTATTGGAACCGGCACATTCCCCAATCATACCACTCGCCCCCAGATTCGGGACCCTGTTTCATTCTGAAATTTGTTGCCGAAAGAAAGTCACGGTCTGGTGCCTGGACTGTCGGCCCTGTCTCCCGTTCAGAGGCGAAAACGATATTTGTCGAATAGCAGTGGCCAGATGGCCCTTTTTGGAATTAATTATTGGCTAGCCTGCAGGTGATCGCACAACAAAGCAATCTCGCGAGTCTAGACTTTGACCGATATTAAAGGCCCAATCCATGGGTATTGCAGTGCACGTTAAAGCAGGCGGGTTTTCACATCAGTGTAGAATTAATCCCGTACACATGCTAGGATGCCTTCAGGTCAGCCAGCAATCGTGGCGAGCTGCCATATTGCTTTTTCGCCCCTTGGAGTTTCCCGTCACGCCGAATTTTACCGGCTGCTGTCGTAGACGTTAGCGAGTCATGTTATTCCCCAGATGTTTCCCAGAAACACCCGCCTGTCTTGGCACGCTGGAAATGAGGTTAAAGGAAATTAGGCCATTGTGAGTGCGGAGGATTCTCCGTGTTGCATCGCTCACGGTCCTTTCCCCACAATTAACTAAACCCTTTCGGGCGATCTCGGGCTAAGCTTATTGTGCTTCGGTTCCTACTGTGTCTTTGACCTCAATATACTACACAGTTCGGCCCGTGTGGCCAAAATATTGTATTGGTCCTCCGAATTGCCACTCAGCAGGCCAGCGAGAGCCGTGCGCTCTGAGTTTTCATCTCTGTTCTCTGGTTTCGATTTCACAGCCTTCCTGGGAACCATCCGTCCGGAGGTTGGCCCGACAGCGATTGAATCTGATACTGCATCTCCGGGCCGAAATTGAACTAGTGTTTGCGCTGTTAACGGGTTTGAACGAACCGTTCTCATAAATCGCATTCCAAGAAACGCCTAACCGGGGTCTAAGAGTAGCTTGGCCACTTGGAGAGCCATGTCTGTTTCTTGGCAGCTACTTTGCCTACAAGTGAAAAAGACAATGTGAATTATCTAGGTTACCTTAGTCTTTATTGAACATGAGCAAGTATCCACGGAGATGGTGGAAAGAAACGAGAAGTAAGAATGAGTAAGAATGTGTGAGACAGATCAACAAGAACCAGTGTGAAATGTGAAGTTTCACAAGGCAAATCACAAGAATAGATATTTGTGGTACCAGACGGTCGGTGCCGTATTGACCTACTAGCATAGAGTCCTTTCCCTTATACCACGCTTAGATTAATACGGGTCTCAATTGAGGCGAACCCAGGTGGCTGGCTCAGTCTGTCACGGGAGTCTCGAATGAGCCTCGGAACCTTCCTGCCAGGCCATCGCGTGGCTGCCGTTTATCCTACGCTTTGGCGCCGGGTGACTGTCACTAAGAACCTTTTGGTAGTGCATACATGATGCATCTTGGCAGTCTTTCATTTTCCAAACTTGATTCGTGGTCCAAGCGAAAGGTCCTCTGGGTCTGATCGTCTTTTGGGGAGTGATCCATTCTTCATTTTCATTTGTCTCACCATGCTGACATCCATGAGGACAGCATGGACAACAAATGAAAACCCGGTTCGATGAGGAAGTGCTTGGGTGTCTGGTTTCTTCATTCAGCACGCGTTTTTCCAACGACCCTGACTCATCGCTCTTACCATCGAGTCTCTTCGGTCGTGACTCGTGACACTATGTCTTGCGATGGCTAGGTCTCGTGACCCGTGATTATACACTTCCATGGGGCTTGTTTGACTGTGCTGATCCGTTGTCAATTTGTCGAGCAGCTTTCTCTGCCGCGAATCCTTTTGTTTCCGACCTCTTCCCCCACTAAAACCTCACAGTCGCTACCCATTTACCCTATAAGGGATGGGAGGGAAAGGCTAGCCTCGTCGTTGAATATGGTAGCACGGAGACTCCAAACATACACAATGGGATCACACGGAACAATAACACCAAATTATCTGTGGGATATGTCCGAGGCTGGGCGAAATTGAGGCTGGGACCCCGGAATTCCCGGCGCTCGCTCGGAATGCAAGCATGCCGAGCGTCAGCCAGCCGTGCTTGTTTGGCACCGAAAGTGTACGAGTGCCAACTTGCAATTTTTCATACTGGGACCGAAAGAAAGTCCCTGATGTGAGCATCGCTTTTGACGATTTCGAAATCCTGGAACAAATCGCTCTTGGCGTCAGGATCGAAGCCCGCCGATTTCGTCAACCGGCTGCCAAGCAGCTTAAATGCCTCAGATGCAACGGAAAAACTCCATACCCGCGAGCCAAGCCCATTGCCGACTGCAGAATCCTTTCCCGATATTGCTGGGACGGAAGGTAGCATCCCGGTGTGCAAAAGAGATTCCGAATTGCGGTCCATATCCCGAGCTATAGACACTGCCAAGCCCTTTAATTCCTGTACCTTGCACATTGCGCAGCGAGCACATATTCGGAGTAACATCGGGTACTTTTTCCCATATCCTGACCTTTGTTCATTGACTCCCCTTGAGCACGAAACTCGGACATTTATCCGTTCAAACCCCCTTCTCCTTCCCCGTGTGAGCTTCCCCAACTTTCAAAATGACGCAGATCGGCCTGAGATTGCGGGGCTGATGTTCGGAGTAACTCCGGAAGAAGAGCCTTATTGGGCATTGCGCCAAGTCACCCTGCCATATCCCGCGCAAACTACAAAGAAAGCGCGGGGGTGTATAACTTGATTGGCAGATCGGAGGGTTCTACGGCACTCTCTCTGGGGAGCAGGTCTTTCTACTCCACTCCCCCCGCTCCCAACTGTACGAATCACCGGCTGGACCACGGTAGATAAATGCCATGTCGCCCCTGGTCAATGGAGCTCGTTTGCGCTCGCTGCTTTTCATATCTAAACTAGCAGAATAAACCGCAAAATGGTTCTCAAATCGAGCTCATTGCCAACGCTGCTGGTTGTTTGCCAGTCGCTTCTGACTCCGGTCTTCTCTACCGATATCCCAGAACAGGCACAAGTCATTGACCAGAGAGTGTTTAATGTCTTGGATACAACCCGGCCTCCTGCCGAGTTCAACTCAACGAGTGTATGTTTTATCGTCTACTTCTTAGAATTGAGCTAATTGTTTTTCTTGCGTAATAGCTTTTCGTTCCTCCCGGCTCGACGGAAGATAGTCTTACTGACCGGCCTTTCCACGTATATGATGAGGAGTTTTTGAAGATCATCGGAGAAGCTCCAACCCTCACGCGTATCGGACATTCTGTCAAAGATCCTCTTTTCCACGAGGCTGTCGTATGGTATGTTTAAATGCCTTCGCTAGAGAAATGAATGCTTACACCCTGATGAAAAAGGCACAGAGAAACGGATGAAGTTTTCTTCGTTCAGAATGCCGGTGCCAAAAATGCCGGCACGGGGTTGAAGAAGTCGGCCATCATTGAGAAGATCTCCCTTGCACAGGCCGCCGCCGTCTCTGACAAGACCGATGCCGTGGGTCTTGTTAACATCACCACTGTACCCTCATCGCCTATGGTTCTCAATCCGAATGGTAAGTCTCCAGAGTCGCAACGCTATATCTCGGAACTAAACCTACGATATAGGAGCTACCAACTATCGTGGCCAATTGATCTTCACTAGCGAGGGCCAGGGCGATGACAAGCCCCCTGGTCTCTCAGTCGTGAACCCGAACAGCCCGTACAACTCCACAGGTACGAATGTCCGTTAAAAGGCCTCGACAAAGCTAACGCAGTCAAACTCAGTCATCCTGAACAACTACTTCGGTCGTCAATTCAACTCTCTAAACGACGTGGCGATTCACCCCAAGAACAAAGAAATCTACTTCACCGATACCATCTATGGCTACGTGCAGGATTTCCGACCCGCCCCCGGCCTGCAAGATCAAATCTACCGCTTCAACCCCGATACCGGTGCCGTCACGGTGGTGGCCGATGAATTTGTTCATCCCAACGGTACGCGAAAATTGGCACGGTCGTGACAGAACCTAACAGAAACCAGGTCTAACTTTCTCCCCCGATGGCGAGTACGCATACATCACCGATACTGGTATCTCCGACGGCTTCTTCGGCCTCAATCTCACCCGCCCAGCTTCTGTGTAAGTGCCAAGTGCCTTGATAGAATTGTTCCTCGAAATCAAGCTAACTTGTGTTGAACTTTCCAGGTATCGGTACGACGTCACTGCTGAGGGTACTTTCGAGAACCGCAAACTATTCGCCTTCGTTAACTCCGGTGCTCCTGACGGTGCGTTTCCAAAGCTTTTCTTGGTGACTATGACTGACCCTATGTTATCAGGTGTTCATTGCGACTCGTGGGGCAATGTGTACGCGGGCTGTGGAGACGGCGTTCAAGTCTGGAATCCCTCTGGCAAGCTCATCGGTAAGATCTATGTTGGAGCTACCTCGGCGAACTTCAACTTCGCGGGAACGGGTCGGATGGTGATCTGCGCCGAGACGGATCTTTACTACGCGACTCTTGCGGCGGGTGGTAATTATGTGGAGAGTGAGATGTGAACTCAGTAGGGGAAGATACCTTGAATTATTGGATGATTGGATGATTATAAAATCCATGGCAGCTGCCTGTCTGTAATATTCTGTGATGTATATGAATGCTTCCTTGCCATCTCTGGAGCCTGGTGATATCTCGGTGTAAAAATGGAGATGTTTCATCGAACATGATGTAAGAAGCTACCGAACTTTGAGGTACTTTTGTTTCAGCCTCGGGACCCAGTTCAGCTGGGCAGCTCTCATGAAACCTTCGAAAAGCCTCTAGAATGTCCACGGGATATAATGTCATCGCAGATTGAGTCATAACTGTCGCACACGAGCAGCGGTAGCAGCGGTATCCCTTTCAGGAAGCCTATCAGGCGACCTCAGCTGATGAAGACGGGGAATAAAACAAACCTTCGGATATGAGAAAACAACCCCACTAGTAAACTGTCATGGGGGTCTCTGTCTCACCTAAGCTAGCTGAGTACATGTGTAGAGGCAGAAGATGAAGTTATAAATTGTATAGATCCTCAAGGTCCTCGGGACACGTGGGGCGATCATTGGTTAGGGTCTTCTGACCGAGCGTAGTCATAGTCGAAGTCGAAGTAGTCGTCGATCTGGGGTAACTCTAAGTATTTCACATAAATCTCTCCTCTTCTCTACTATTTTGTATGTTCAGTTTGAGGTGAAGTGAAGAAAAGTGGTTCCTGAAATTCCGCAGTGACGTGACCGATAAGATCGCCGGAAATTCTCTTCTTTGCACTTTAAGCACTTTAACCTCACTACATTTACTACACACACATGGTGTAACCGGCCTGGTTAAGAAGACGCATTCATGCAGTTACTACTGCTGGGCTTCTTCGCCATCACCGGTGCAATCGCCGGTCCCTTGCAGCAGCCATTGGCCGACACCCGCGCTCTCAACGGTCGCTTCTTGCATATAACAGGTACCAACCCCCTCGTGTAACCAACATAGGACATGACTGACCAACAGATTTTCATCCCGACCGTCTGTACAAACCAGGGACCTCCGTCGATCGCTCGTGCCACCGTGGCAAAGGGGCGTCGGGATATTTTGGCGCCGAAGGCACGGACTGCGACGCACCCCTCGCACTCATCGACGAGACCTTTCGCTGGATCGAAGAGAACTTGAAGGATGAGATTGATTTTGTCATTTGGACCGGTGATTCGGCCAGACACGATAACGATGAAAAACTCCCTCGCTCCGCCGACGAGATCCTCGATCTGAATACCTACCTCTCGCAGAAATGGGTCGAGATCTTCAATGTGAACCGCGCGAGTTCCGGCTCCAGTTCCAGCTCCGTTCCCAGGCTGTCTGTCCCCGTGATCCCGACCTTCGGCAACAACGATATCATGCCGCATAATATCTTCGACGAGGGACCGAATAAGTGGACGAAGCGCTTCGCGGAGATCTGGAACGCGTTTATCCCCGAGGACCAGCGGCATACCTTTGTTCTGGGCGGCTGGTTCACGACCGAGGTCGTCCCCGGTCGGCTTGCAGTAATCAGTCTGAACACGATGTACTTTTTCGACTCGAACAGCGCGGTGGACGGCTGCGAAGCCAAGTCCGAGCCCGGCTATGAGCATATGGAGTGGCTGCGGATCCAGCTGAAGATCTTGCGGAGTCGCAATATGAAAGCCATTCTCATGGGCCACGTTCCTCCTGCGCACTCGCGCGAGAAACAGAACTGGGACGAGACGTGTTGGCAGAAATATACGCTGTGGATGCACCAGTATCGGGATGTGGTTGTCGGGACTTTCTACGGACATATGAATATCGATCACTTTATCATGCAGGATAGCAAGAAGGTGAAAATTGCTGCGCAGGGTGAAGTTTCTACGAATTCCAAGTCGGATTACCTTGAGTCGCTGCGCGCGCAGTGGTCCTCGTTGCCGTCGCCTCCGTCGGGGGTCTTTGACGAGTTGGATGTCGAGGAGGATGATGTCGACGCGTTTAAGAAGGGGAAGCAGGAAAAGAAGAAGCGCAAGTTTTTGAAGAAGATTGGGGGTCCGTGGGCCGAACGCTACAGCGTCTCGCTGGTCTCACCCAGCCTGGTCCCGAACTACTTCCCCAGCCTTCGCGTGATCGACTACAACGTCTCTGGGTCGGAAGGGGCTGCCATCTGGCCGGTTTCTTCTGACATTGAGGACTCTCTCTCCGAGCTCGACTACTACAACCAGATCGACAGCTTCGAATCCAGTGACGACTCTACGCCAGAAACCCAGAAGAAAAAGAAGAAGAAGAAGGGCAAGAAGGGCAAGAAGCCCAACTTCAAGGTCCCAGAGGGTCCCTCCCCGACCGCACCCCCAGGCCCAGCCTACTCGAACCAGCCGTTCACATTACTCGGCTACACCCAATACTACGCCAACATCACCCGAATCCAAGAAGAGCTCGACGCAGCGCCCTCCACCGACCCCCGCCTCGACTTCGAGATCGAGTACACCACAAATGACGATGTGTACCAAATGGAAGATCTCACGGTGCGCAGCTTCTTCCAGCTCGCAGGCAGAATGGCCGATGCCGACACCAGTTCGAGCGATTGGTCTGCGCAGAAAAAGAAGCCGAAGGCGAATAAGGTCTGGCGGGCATTTCTGCGACGCGCCTTCGTGGGGTATGAAGATATTGACGACTTGGATTGAGACGCGTTTGTACACTTGCATTGACACATACCTGACACCTGCCATAGCTGACATATCTGGCTGTGTATGAGGCTGTGACATGATTAGCATATTGAAGACCAAAATAACAAAATAACAAAATGAATTATAGACCAAGTGCTGCATCAATAGCTGTGATCCCCCAAAACTCAGTATCGATGACGTCAGTGTTACCCAGCCCCGGCTGCTTTGGGATGAACCAGTTCGCAACTCTCATCTCTTGGAACCGCCATTTGACGTCACGTCGAGAATGTAACTTCCAGCTCCGTCCAAGGAATCAAAATCCGAATCCGGATTTCAATATCTGGCTCTTTATAACCCTTGATCTGAACTTATACTTCTACAGTACAAACCCTTGCATATCAACCATCTACACCATCTCACAATTCCAACATGTTCAGACGCACCGCAACCCGAGCCACACAAAGGCAATTCCAGCCTCGCATCCGCAATGCCCACCCCCGCTTCCAATCCACCTCCACAACCCCCAAGGGCAATCCCGCCTTAGTAGGCGGACTCGCCGGCGGCGCCGCAGCCTTCGCCACAGGCTACGCCTGGTACCACTTCTCCGGAACCAAGAGTCTAGTCTCCTCCACGAAACAAACGCAAGAATACATCGAGCACGCCAAGCGAAGCATCGCCGACCGCGCGCCCGAACCAAACGAGGCATACGCCTGGTTAAAAGAGACCGTGAAAAGCTATGCGAAATTCATCCCCGGCGCGAGCGCCTATGTCGATACCGCATTCGAAGACCTGGAAAAGATCCGGAATGACCATGGCGCCGAGTTCGATTCCGTGATTCGGGATGCGTATGCCGAGCTCCGCGATCTCGTCACCAAGGAAGATATGAGCGCGGCTTCGGCGGGGACGGCTTTGAGTATACTGCAGAAGTATTCGAAGAAACTGTTTGATCTGGCTGGGGATGCGGCGGGGAATATTCTTGATAATCACCCGAAGATCAAGGAGAAGGTTGGGGGGAGCTATGAGCAGTTGAAGGAGATGGGGGATGCATATGGGCCGAAGGCGAAGGAGGAGGTTAATAAGACGTGGAGTCAGATTTCGGAGATTGTGCAGCGCGGATTCAGCGTTGAGTCTGTGGAGGAGATCAAGAAGTTGATTGAGGAGAAGAAGGAGACTGTGAAGAAGTTTGGGGAGGAGGCGTGGGAGAAGGGGATTGAGGAGTCGAGGGGGTATCTTGAGAAGAACCCTAAGTTGAAGGGGTTGATTGATGAGAACGCGGATGCGTTGAAGAAGGGAAATTTCAAGGATTTGTGGGGGTTGTTGAAGGAGAGTGCTTCTTCGGGCAAGACGGAGGAGGTGGAGAAGTTTGTTCGGGAGAAGGTTGAGAAGGCTAAGGATGTGGACTTGGCTGGGTTGGATAAGTGGTTGGATTTGATTCCTGGGGGCTCGCAGGTGATTCTTCAGCTACAGTCTCTGCGGGAGATTGCGCAGAAGAAGGGCGGCGAGGCGGAGACTGTGCTGAAGGAGACGCTTGAGGAACTGCGGGAGGTGCTGGAGAAGCGTAAGGAGCAGGTTGAGAAGCTCGCGGAGGAGGGGAAGAAGGAAAGTAAATAAGCTGGGATGTTATTTGCACTGTGTCCATATCCAAAGTTTGACTGTATATAAGATCTTGCTATCTATGAACCATGTACTCTAAGCCATGCTGACCTTGGAAGCAAGAACCATATCCCGTGCAATAAACAGAGAATCAAGTCAGACCAAGTTGAGGCGAAAGAAGCTCAAGTATACAAACCTTAACCCTACGTCATGGCCAGGGAGAAGCCAGTTTTGCCTCTCACGCAGTCCAGGCTGCTCCAGGAATTCTACCTCGTCATCGCCAGCGCTGGAGTATATAAGTCAGTCTGACCTTCGGGATCCACATGCAAGCCCACACCCCATACTATACCCACTATACTCCGTACCCAGAATCATACACATTCTCGTTGAAATCATGCCTTCCATCCTAGCATCTCTCAACGATCTCTTCACTTCGATCTTCGAAGTCATCTTCTCCGTCTTCCACAGCGCCTTCGACACCGTCTCCGGTCTGCTCACCGGTGTGGCTCAGTTCCTCGTCGGCAGCGTCCAGATGGTCCTGCACACCGCGGCGGAGACGTTGAAGGCGGCGGGGGGACTAGGCAACATGATTGCGAGTGAGTTTTCCCGATCGGCGTGCATTCATGTATCAAGTATTAACGGAGTAGGCAACATCGTTCTCATCGCTCTGGTGGCGGGTGGCATCTATGGTTATTCGCAGTACCAAGCTCGGCGAGGTCGGGCGGTGACGGTGGGAAATAAGAAATTGAACTAGTTCTGTTTCTGGGTCTGGACAATCAGAAATGGCGTGCAGTTCCAAGGTTCGAGAATGTACGAATTGTCGGATTCCCGCGATCCACCATAGCGTGGGGTTTCGAACTGAACAATGAGGCCTGGAATTGGCCCTGAATCGATGCGGTCACCTCATGTTCGGTAATTTTGAGGAGATACGAATATCCAACATCTCAGGACGGGAGAACACCGCCACTTGCCAGCGTGGCAGTCCGTGCTGAAGTTTCAAACCATTGGGCAGCAGCCCTGGAGTCGCCTTGTTCTGTGGATGTGGTCAATTCAGCAGTAACTCTCCTGTCAGTACTATTTTACTATAATTACACAATGCCTATAATTACCGATATTTGACGATGAAGTCATTCTCCGGAGCCGCTGCCACGTAGCGAAACTAAACGCAGTTGGGGTTGGGCATGCAATCCACCGCTTTATCTTTTGTGGGACCAATTCTCCAATTCCCTCGCATCTTCTCCTCTTCACTTGCGAATCTCCAGTCTGCAGTATACGAGTACGCCGTCCGAGTCGATTTATCCCATCGCTCTCTTAACCTGGGAACTCACCTCCAACTCTCCAATTGTTCCCCGCACACCGGAGCTCAACCTCGCCCACTCCTTGCATAGAGCGAGCTGCAAGCTCCAAAGTCGACTCATCGCAATAAATCCAGCGTCTACAGAGTTCTGGTACTTCTGACACACGCTATTTCAATTCTTCAATTGCGCCGCCATTGGTCCGCAGCGACTATATACTCCGCACCAGAACAAACCAAATTCGGCCTGTCGCTTGTGCGATCTGGTGTATCGCGCCGATCCTTGCGCTTTGTCTCAGATAAGCGCGTTCTGTAGCATGCAAGCGCTGCGTTACTGCTGAAGATCTGTTTGCGATCGGTGAGTGTTTTTCTTCGTTTCCAAGCTTCCCGCCAATTGCGATTCTCCGCATGGGATAACACCCTGCGGCAAACGGAGAACAAAAACAAAAACATGAACATGACTGACTCTCCAGTCTCGGGCACTCGCACTTTATGGATGGCCTCCTCCGAGGTCGACCAGAAGGCCCTGGGCAATTTCGCCGCCGTCATGGGCCTGGAAAACCCCTTCCTCTCGACAATGCTGTATAAAGTCCTCGGCGTCTCCGTCATGCTCTCCAAGAAACTCATTCGAGCGCGCAAGCTGCGCCGCCTCGACACTTCCCGCGAAACGAGGTCCCTGCAGCTCTACCACCATATCATCTGGCTTTCCCGAGAAGGTCTACTTATGGTCGAAGGGTTCATTATACCGATGGTCGACGTCTACGTCGAACTAAAAGTGCTAGCGTACAAATTGCGCGCTTCATTCTATCACATCTTCGTGCTGTTTCATAATCGTCCCGTCTTCACGCACGAGCCACCCCCGTTCGCAAATTCGATGTCCATGTACGGCGCGGACTCGCTTTTCAAAATTCCTCGACCACCGGGTCTCGCCCAGCCTGTACAGCCTGTCCAGCCTACGCCTTCTTCGTTCCTCCTTCCGGCATTGGACTATACAGCTACCGCGACGGCATGCTTCAACCACGTCTCCGCACTATCCGATAAACTCCTACCGGGCTCGCACCCCCTCCGCCTCTCCGTCAAACTCGAATACGCAGCCTACCTCTACGACTGCCTCCAAGACCCTCTCGCCTGCCGCCGTCTCGCCAAACAAGCCATCGCAGACGTCTACAACGCCCAAGAAGGAATGGACGATGAGAGTTTCGCCGATGCGGCGGAGATCGTCGGCGTGCTGGGGAAGATGGTCAAGCGCGGTAAACTCGGTAGTAGTACCGGGACGGTGAGTAGTGTGTCGCGGTCGCGGTCTCGCAGCAGTCGCAGTCCCAGTCATCGGGATGCGAGTGTGCCGACGACTGTTTCGCCGGCGAATCTTGGGTCGCGGTCGGGTTCGAGTCAGAAGATGGAACCTGCTGTTCCGGATGCGTCGATGTTGAATCCGATTTAATGTATGAGTGATGGGGGGCTTGAGATGCTTTGTATATACATGGGCTTTGACGATGTACCCGATACTACGGAGACATGAGCATGAGTTATGATTTTGGAATTATGGAGAGGCTGACTGCATTAGTTTATATCGAATGAAGCGTTTCAAATTTAGGTTGTTTTGAAGGCTTAATCGGGAAGAATATAGTGAGAGAATGGTGGAGAGGGTTGATTGGAATACTTGTCAGAGTAACGGAAAAGCAAGAAAGGGCAAGTTGCACTTTATTGGTGAGACGGGGAGAGGAAGGAGAGAGAGAGAGAGAAGCTCTCTCGTCTCGACTACATCTACCTAGGAGCCTGGCAGCCTGAAGAACAAGGCATCCACACCGGGATCCCGACACAGAGCTTTGCAATTATACCTCCGACCTTGAAGGTTATCACTCAAGTTGCTACAAAAGGATCGTTTAGGTAGTTCCACGTTTAACCGAGGCATCTGCCAAGAAGTGGCATACGAGTAGCCACCAAGTGGCTGCGCCAAACTATGGCGCAGAAAGGCGGGAATTCACAACAGACTATTATATGAAATGATATATAATGATTATCCCTAGTACCTTGAATTATACTATCGCTCTGACCATCTGGCTGCGAAAGTCAACAGTAGTGGGCCACCATCGACGCCAATGGAAGGAGGAAAACGGTGGAGTCTCCATTGTTTAAAAACAGTTGGCTCGTAGTCTCTATGATGGAACAAGCCATAAGAAGGCGAGCTCTTATATAATTTCACGCTGCCTGCGTTATCGTTTCCCTCCTGTGTTCAACTAAGCGTTGTCTATCAATGACGTTGTGGGCTCTAGATGCCCATAGGCAGCCATGCGTAATAAAAGGATACATACTGAGCGTGGTCTATCATTCATCCAAATGTCCAACGAAATATCCATCTGCATGGTACGTGTAAAAATGTCAATGGGGCTTTCGACTTAATACTTGTCGAAAGGTCCTGGTTGCAGCAAGTTTATGTAGCTAGCGATGTCATCACCGGTGTAGTGACCATCAGCACTTATAAGCCCAGTACGGAATATACGGATTAAAAAGCAAGTGTAATTAAGTCACAACTGGATAGCGGTGAATACCTTTTCAAAGTGAAGTATCGAAGACTTCTATCACACATGTGAAAGGTGCATGAGCAGCCAATATCACCTTGGCTGCAGGGGAAACAATTATATCCATGGATATTTTCGCAGGCAACATCCCATAACTCTACGTATGATACTTCAACACCACTTTTTCCAGTACTTGCGCTCTTTCTATCTCCGCCAATTTTTGGTAGAACCCTTTTCCAAGGAAAAGATGCTTATATTTATCATGATCTACGCTCGGTCATGCCACGTTGTACAGCAAAGTCGGGGTTTGCCCGATAATCAATGATACCCCTTGCTTCGACCTGCACAGCTCGGTGAATTGGATGTATTTAACAAGGTTCTAATTCTCTAATGCAATTTTTTTTCATTCAGTTGCAACATAATATTCAAATCATGGACCAAGTAACCCCAGTCCTATTCGCAAGCGCTATGGTGGCGGCGGGCTATCTGAACGTCCTCTGCGTAACGCCGCCCAACCTCTCCCCAGAAGAAAAAGATCGCCACAAGAATGACAACATGAGCTTCATGGCTGGAAAATTCATTGTTATTTTACGACGAGTTACACTCGCTACTATTATCTACCATGCACTTTTAACAGTGATATCCCACACCACTACTGCGCGCACGTTGCAGATTTGCCCCCAGTGGCAAAGCATCAACCCTGAGCTTTTCACATGGAGTGGATGGTCCATCACGTCGCTCCTGATTATCTACATTGGTGCTTATATACGACTATCAGCCTTTGGCGGACTTGGCAAATATTTCACATTTCACCTTGCCACACCGGATCGTTTGGTGACCACGGGAATTTACAAATGGGTCCAACATCCTAGCTACACAGGAGTATTGCTAGTTCAAACTGGGTTATATGCACTATTTTTACGATGGGATGCAGCGCCGGCTTGCTGGTTTCCGGAATGGGCACTTTCTGGACTGCAAGGGTGGGGGCTAAGCGCGGCTGTGGCAGTCATGGGAGCTAGCCTGTGGGGCATGAGGCTGAGGGTTGTTGACGAGGAAAATATGCTGAGACAAAAGTTTGGAGCAGAATGGGAAAATTGGCACCGTTCAACCAGTAGATTCATTCCGGGTTTATTTTGAACAGTATCATGAGTCGGACTTGCCTACAACACGTCCGCATCCTCTCCGTGGGAGGTTGAAGACATCTTCCATATCCCTACATGAAACAAGTTGAACATTATCTGTATTCCAAACATGAAAAACAAAATTTACAGAAGAAATGAGATAAGCCGTGGTGAGCACTGGTTCCGAGTTGAGATTACTAGTTTTGTTGAAACGCCTTAAAATCATACGTTTGTGGATATAATTGGGCCTATTTAGCCTTACATCGTTGAAAATCGGTATAAGTATCCCGGGTGAGATCAAGAACAGTGAGTGCGTAGATTTACGAAGCCTGGGGCTATGTACAATGAATGCTATTAACTTTCAGTAAAGCGACCTGAAGTTCGTTTCAATTTGACGTTTGCCAATTCTCCATCGCCTTATTCTCATTGTTGAAAGCTGAAAATTTTCCAGTGAATGTCAAACAAAGACCCGAAATATATCATGTAAGGTAAAATGTAATGAGAAAAAATAAAGAGTGGCCAAATATGGACAAAGGAGCTGATGAAGTTGAAATTCTCCCAACTTCAAAGCTCTAACCGCTTCTTCATCAATCTCAAAATCCAGTTACTTCCCCCGGCACTTTCCTCAGACTGTGCCAAGCATCTGTCTAATCTCTTCTGTAAACCAAGTACGACTTTCTTTGTATAGTCTAGCCCTCCAGCGGCTGTGATATCGTCCAGAGCAAGCTTCCGTAGCTCAGGAGACAGAGAATTGCCAACTTTGCGCTGTTGTAGGATATTGAGTAATCGGCTGCGGTATTGGGACTTCTCTGCCAAGGTGTGGATAAGAGGTAGAGAGATCTTGCCTTCGCTTAGATCCTCTGCGAAGCCCTTTTTCTTTGTATACTGTCGACACATTTAGTTTAGCGCGGTTGATAAAAAAACGAAATGGGAAATGAGAAAATGAGGTCATAGAAAGACAAGGGGCACATCATACATCTGCATCATGAAGATTTTGATAGTCATCACGGACTTGGAAAAACCTGCCTACGGCCTTCATGAGGGGTAAGACGTCGAGATCTTGGTTCTCCGTTGCCTCGGAGCGCATCAACTCGGCCACAAGAACAAACAAACCGCCGGTTTCTGATAAAGAGTAGCAATGAGTATTCTAGCGAGTGGTGAGTGCTGGTGAGGTAATTGATTGAACTTACTACCGTCAATCATGGTGAAGTACTCGTCCTCCGTCGGAACCTTCGTCTGATTTGTCCAGTGTAGATCCATTCCCTGGCCAATATGGCCTTCTAGCAGTCTGGTGGTGAATATGTCAGCAGCCTGGTGTGACAGTGTCATCGCAGCCCTCAATGCTTTCAGCAGTAGATGGTTAGCCGAGTTGATTGTCTGGCTAATGCCAAAAACCAAATGCGTAGCTGGGAAGCCGCGTCTTAATGGTGAGTTGTCCTGTATATCATCAACCCTAGATCATATCTGTCAGCGACCTGGCATATTGACACAGCGAAAAATTAGAAACAATCATACATCAGGGAGGAACTGTGTAGCAAATCGGCAATGTCCTGAATGATTAGAACAGATCGCTCAGGGACTTGATACCAGACGTCAAGGCCATCAATTGCTGCGTTTCTCACTCCCTTCGATGGTAGAGACTTCAAATAAACATAGGGCTCCAACACAATCTAGTCTCTTCTTAGTACAAATTCATGATCTGGAGGCTGTGCGACTTACTTGTTCGAATGATGAGATTGGAAGAGGAAAATCGTCACTTTGCTGCTCAAATTTCGATGACGCAGGACTTGTAGGTGCAGTGCTGGCCTCATCATTTGTGCTGTATCCTCTGTATCCTAGGGTGCTCGGGGACTTGGGAGTTTTGAATCCCACGTAATTCTCCGTTTTCCCATTGGTCGGAAGCGACGTGATTGGTGTGCTTAAGCTGCTGAAAGGACGAAAAGCTTTCTTTTTCTGATTCACAGCCCGCAAACCCGGATACGCATCTTCGACGTCGTCGTGGTAGCGTGCAGTGGTCATGCTCCACGCAAAGTTTCCAGCCGTCACCACGTCGAGCAGCTCAAACCATTTGATAATCCTGTCGGTCACGTTGCCACGAGCGAAGTATTCGGCCTTGAGCTGGCAATACCTTTTCTCACGAGCAATAATCTCGCCCCGGAGCATCTTCTTGGCCGTAGTCGGACCGATGTCATGCCACTTCATGAAAAGAAAGACGGCACTAACAATCTGCCCAGTGCTTCCGTTGGCTTGGTAGTTCTTGTACTCTTTTTCCCAGGAAAAATAGTCATTCACCAAAACCCAAGCATCGTATGCGGCACTTGTAATGCTGGAGGTCTGTTCGGTCTCTTCGGGTGTCAGATAAAAATCCATGGAAAAACACATCAAGGCCATGGTCCATCTATGCAGAGCGGTTAGCTGGGATTTCTCACTAGGAACCGCTCAAATCATGATATCTTACGGGCATCCTGCATCCACAGCACGGAATATGAAGTAATCTTCTAATGCTTGGAAGTCAAGATCTCTGATATCCACAAACGTGTTTGACATCTCTTTCCAAAGAAGGAGAATAACCTGGCCCTGGACTGGGTCCAATTCCAGAAGCTCCATAGCCATCTTAGCTTGCATTTGTCTCTTCACATTGCTTCTCGTGGATAGACGTCCATTGCCATATTCCTCGAGACCTTCTGTGAGTTGCTTGTTCGCTTTGAAGAGCTGTATGTTGTGACTTGTTAGAAGACGCATCGAGGACATTAAATGCATCAAAAGTAAAAACTCACCTCAGACTCTTGTTTCTCTTCGGCGTATTCAATGACTGTAATGTTTAGTTGATGAATTGGACGATTGAAAGATGACGGGTCTCTTACGATCATCGTGCACGTATGCATACTCAACAATGTATGAAATCAAAGCAAGACGCTCAGGAATCGCTTCCACTGCGCACAGAGCTGTGAAATTGCCGACAGTGGGATTGATACAACCAACAGCATAGCTTTTGTTGCTTCCACTACGAACCGCTGCAGCATGAGCCGCCCCTTGAGAACCAAGAAGATCCACCTGGCATTGCCAACACCCCGAATCGGCAAGGTGAGCATCACGGTGGATGCGAGGAGTGAATTTACAGAAGTACTCTTCTCTCTCATATAATTCTCGGGGAAGTGGAATGGAATCAGGAATATCGTGTTTCGGGGAGTCCCGGCTGCTTGGGAGCATGGTTTCCTTCTCTAGCAAAATGAGGGAAATTGAGAGATGATTCAGTCGTGATGGATGGAATGTCTCGAAAGGTATTTCACGGGGAAAGCTTATCTGTTAAATAATTGGTTGCCAGGAACATGAACAGAGAAACCTCTAAACTAGTTTAGACTTATATGACATTCCAAGGTTAGCTTGAATCATGATCCACTGTTACTTTTGCCCAGACTCGATCACCTCGAGTCCTGTTCCAAGTTTCTGTGTCAATGATGCAATTGTTCTGCAAGGGTGCGATGGTCTCCGATATCAGATCAGTTGTGTTGTGACTGCGCATATACTCCTGTACCTAGGCCTCTCCATTGGGTTTGGTTGGGCCCGGAACCCAGGCCCATAGCCCAAAAATCAATGGGCTGTGGGCTCTATTCCCAAGGTTCAACTTTTTGCAGTATGTCAATGGGCAGAAACGTATATTCACATTAGTTCAAAAGTAAGAGCACACTTCTAGCGATTTAAATTGTAAATATAACCCTATCTATTGATACGGGGTCAATGGGTGCACTCTCGGATGCACGGGCCAATCCACCTGGGCAGCCTGCAGATGCAAGAAAAGGCACATAAATGCACATAAAAACCGGGAACACCGAGAAGCCCAGTTCGAATAAAAAGAGTGGAATCCCTGCGGAGTAATCCCGAAGGAAAAAAAACCAAGCTTGATTGGAACTAGGCTCATACTGTGCTTAACTTAAGCTAGCCCCAACCAGCGGATGCTCCGCTTTTAGGTACACCGCATCGTCTGAACATACTGGTACAATATATAATGTCGAGATGATATATAAAATAAGACGATCGATTGCGACATTCTCCACACACATTATGTTGATCGGCAAAGACCGTTGGCCAATACAACCTACAGATATAGGGCAGAGCACTACGGGGGTATTCAGCCTGCCGCCGGCCATTTCAGCTCACGCGGGTAACACGGAGAAATCCCAATCACACATGGCTTTTTTCGACCACCTACGTAAGTAAAAAAAGCAAAAAGTGTTGCCCCTTGCTTGACTGCATAATCTCTCTGTAGCCACATGTTGAAAATTCATGTTGAGAGATTTTAATGGATTTAGTTTGGTGAGAGTTGAATACAATTTGTAATCTCTTACGGTAAATGTAGTGTGTCTACTTCCGTAGTAAAACCTTTGCTCAACTTTCAGTATCGAAGATTTTTTTTTATAGATAAAAGCAGTAGTCTTTTTTCTTTTTCTTTTTCTTTTTTCTTTTTTCTCTTTTCTTTTCTCTTTTCTTTTCTCTTTTTCTTGGTTTGATGTTGTTGATCCAACAGTATAGCATACTCATTGCATTCATCTCTTCTCAAAAGAATTCCACCTTACATTGTACATACTGTCCATGTTCTGCGTGATGGGTGCCGATCTACTGAGTACCTGCTCTGCAGTTAGGTCCACACTTGGGCTTGTTTAACGTGATCTGCATCAACAGGCAACGCCACCATGCAATGCCGATATTACCTTTCGCATATGTGACCTTGGGTCAAGCCACTATCCATTCCGCAGTTCGTTTCTCTATCAGTTTGGTGTACGAAACTTCTCACCGATCGGTTTACTGCAAGGGAGAATATAAGTATACGGTCAGCAGTCCAACCTGACGAGATCTTCCGGATGTCAACCTATCGGCGCTTCTTTTTGAAAAAAGACAGCATTTCTAGACAACATGGGCTTTTTTTACTATCTAACAATGCTTTTGTTTGCCAGCCTGGTGAGTTCAGGTTGACTCGACCCTCTTCAAAGTCTAGCTGATGTCTGTTGGCTGACTTTGAGATGTTCTTGGTAAGATATGGCTGTTTTCCAAAGCTGTGTATAATATATGGTTTCACCCATTGAGAAATTTTCCCGGTCCATGGTACACCAAAGCATCAAGAATTTGGTACGTCTTGCGGGTCTTCCAGGGATGCCATAAACATGAGATCAAAACCCTCCACGATCAATATGGGCTGGTCGTGAGGATCGCACCAGATGAACTCTCATTCATTGATCCTGAAGCTTGGCATGGAATTTACGGTAAAATTGTCTCTTTTGAACCTTCATATGGCCATGGAGAAAAATTAACAAGTTGCAATGTTGAAGGAAGTGCCGTCCATAACAACGAGTCACATCCGATGGAGAAGGATGAGGGATTTTTTGCAACAGCCTTTGGAGACTCGGAGACCCTTGTGAGTATTAGTTATCTTGATCTCTTCATCCAATATCTCTCTGATTATTGGAAACCAGGTGGGCGCAAATAGTGCCGAGTATAAAGTTCAAAAGAACAACGCCATTCGGGGATTTTCACACGGGCAACTGATACAGAAAGGCGATATCATATTGTCTCACGTCAAATCCTTTACTCACGCCCTCAAGAGATATCTCGAGGACAAGGGGAATGAGAGCATCGATTTCGATGCATGGATGGGAAACTTGATACTCGATATCCATGTGAAGCTAACCATAGGCCACGAGCTCCATGCTATCGACAAAGGGCCTTCATCCCACGCCTTGGTGCGGACAATGCACAACACAGCGAAGGTCCTGCAGTATCTTACCCAACTTCTTTACCTTCCTTTATCACTATCGTCCGTTTTCAACTTGCAGATATTTCGTCGTGATATCTTCACCGTATTCAGCAGTATTCCTCCATTAGGATCGGCAATCACTGAGCGCCTAGAGCGAATGGGTACTGCTGACAACCGTGTGGACTTAGGTAAGGAAGCAGTCCCGATCCTACTCTCTGCTGCATGACTCACGGTTTCAAAGTAAACCACATGATGAATGACCAAAAAGACGGGATAATTGATCCCGACACGATCAAAAGAAACACTTTGATCGTGATTCTTAGCGGAATTGAGACACTCCCTGACTATATCGGTTCTGTTCTTTATTACACACTCGAGAGCCCCGAGTATTTTGCTCGACTCAGAAAAGAGATACGCACTGCATTTATAGCCCCAGAGGAGATTTCAGCAGAAGCAGTTCAAAATCTTAAATTTTTGAAAGCGTGCATGAATGAGAGCCTTCGCATGGCTCCACCATTTGTGGGCACCCTGCCTCGTCAAGTTCCTGCTTGTGGTGCGAACATTTGCGGCCAGTTCGTACAGGGAGGTACCACTGTTGGAATTCATAATTGGTCCATCACACACACTGGGAGGTTTTGGAAAAACCCTGAGACTTTCTGTCCAGATAGATGGATGGACGACCCTAAGTATAAGGACGATATGCGTGAGGCTTTCCATCCGTTTGGGGTCGGACCACGAACATGTGTTGCAAGGAAGTGAGTTTAACACAACAAAAAAACACAAATGACACTGCTGACCAAATATCAAAATTTAGTCTGGTCATTATTGAAGCCAGTCTCATCCTTGCTCGGATTTTGTTCGATTTTGATATGGAGTTACAGCTCCCCAGCAGCCATGACTGGCCGAAAAGAAGTGGCCACCTGGTTCCGAACAAACGTCCTCTATTTCTAAGGGTTAAAGAGGATACAGTTGGGGGAAACATAACGAAAATTTGATCCTTCCTGCCACGGGACTGTGACTCTCTTGGGAAAATTAGAATAATGCGATCTAGATAGTTCCCTTTCTATTTTTATATTTTTCGTGATATTCAAGGGTGCAGGGTTGTCTCTGGTGTCTCTGGTTTTTCGTTTCAAAGAAGATGAAAATCACTGAAACAAATAGGACAAAGGCCGAAATTGATATGATGTCATTGTTTTGATGTGTCTATTCCGGAACTTGCAGCTTCATCCAAGATTTGCACCAGCAACAAGCAAGCCTAGAATGGACGCTTACCGCAAGTTCCGTTCTAATTCCGCATATGAGATGAATTTGCATATCAATTACTGAGAGCAGACAGATCTACGGAGCAGGATATGCGCTATGCAGTAGATTTCTGTCTAGCGAAACGGACGAGAGAAAGAGGAGAGAGAGCGAGAGCGAGAAGGAACTCGGGTTATGGCCTGTCTACGGGCCACCTGACTCCCCAACAATTACAGCCTTTTCTGGGCAATTTTCAATCTGACAGATTTTACAGGCCAAACTTGATACAGCGGGGCCGCCTGGGTCTACGTAGTCGAAAGATTCTGGAATTTCAAAACTAATACTGTATATTATACTATGAATCATACCCAAAGGTCGATCTTGGCTCAAAATATAAGAAGTGTTCTGCTGACCACCAAAACTGAATTGCGAATAATGTAGTCACAACATTTTTCAGCAAGTCTAAACTTTGCAAATAATACTCTCAACTTCCCTGTTGGATAAAGCTAAGTGGTATTCAACATTTCGTCCTGCAACAACTCCTACTTCTCTACCCCATAGTAATTCACTGATTGTAAATTAGTACTGAATAATCTACCAATAATTCCTCGGACAGATGGGGCGTGTGAAATTCTTGATTTCCATACTAGACTTGAAAGTTTGAGGGCCCGAAGTGTATCGACATCTACGTTACAACTAGTTTTGATCCAGTGTTCTGACAGCCATTATACGGAAGACCATGTACTCTATTGTCAGGGGCGCTGTGAAAAGATACTATTGCAAACTATGATGTATACCTTAATGGGGCGGTGGAGATTGACGGCTTTGAGCCATTGGTAGACTCCTTCAACTTGGATACCATTTCAATACGCAAGAAAGCATTTAAAGTGGTTTTCTTCAGCAGAAGACATTGTGACATACTCTAATGCAAACTGAAAACATCCTAAGGATTCCGTACAGACATGGCGACAACGAAAGTATGCATATGTCAAACAAATGCCCCGATCGATATCAGACGACGATGGCTTTGTTTATATGTCCCCTGTCTTTAGAACTTTGCTAACCTTTACTCTCAAACCTGGGTTGTTCTTCCTTGGGGAGCCAACACCGTACTGCCTGTGGTGTGCTATATCCTCTAATTCTGTCTCAAACAATTCAAATTCGAAGCGGCGGATTAGGGAAGCAAGCGCGGTGTAGAGTTGGGCCCAGGAAAGGCTAAATGATATCCAAGGTCAGCCTATGATCAAGTGAGAGAGGATTTGCTCTTACTTCTGTCCGAGGCATTGCCTGGTGCCCTTTCCAAATGGCACCAGACGATGCTTCATTGTGTTTCGTTGCATTTCCACATCAATCCAACGTTCCGGTCTAAAATCTTCTGGGTCTGGGAAGAACTCAGAATTTCCGTGCAGACAACGGAAAGAACTGCTGATGAGCGTCTATCGTGGAAGGATTAGTTTCAGCTGATATATAGAGCTTAATAGTTGGAAGGGGTAAATCAGTTCTTACGCCCTTGGGAATGACCCATTCTTTGTAGCTTAGCGTATCGTCTGGTGCAGACCGGATCAATCTGACATGGAAATTTGTCCAAAGTCTAAGTCCCTCGTAGAGGACCGCACTCTAGATATTCCATTAGCAGCCACCAATTTGGAACGGACAACAGACAAACCAGGTATGGTAATTTTTCGAGGTCCGACCACTCAGTGGACTGAGGATTTTGGTCAAGCTCGTGTCGTAGCTTCGCTAGTATATCCTCATTCGATAGTAAATGGTATAGAGTAAACGCCATTGTGGATGCTGCCGAATCAATCCCAGCTGTCATGAGCTCAAATCCTGCATCGACAAGACGCTCAAGCGATCGTTCCTCGGGTGGGAGGGATGGGTCAATCAAAGTGTCAAAAATTGTGTTTTTCTTTCGATCGCTAGCATTTTCGTTAAGGGCGTGTCTCGATTCCTCGCGGATTATGTCTTTGAGATCGCAAAGGGGTTTTGCGGATGGAGAAATCCTTCCCACCAACCATTCGGGGGTAATTTTCAGCATAATTACAACAGGCATGTAATGCAAGACATGTAGGAAAGCGAGACTGTCTTTTCCACTCTGGTAGAACCTGTTTGTGGATATCCCCTTGTCAAGATTTCCCAAATTCGATCCGTAAGCATATTTGAAAGTAACATCACTACTCAGTGAAGAAAAGACATGATTCATAGGCACAACTGACTCAGTCTCGTGAGCATTCTCCAAAATGCTACAAAGTCGTTCGACATGATCAGTCACGATAGATTGGCGCATTCTGACTGATTTCTTTGAGTAAAAGTTGGACAACAGTCCCCGACGCGAAGCGTGAAGATTATGATCCACAGTGGAGACAGCAGCTGTCGGCATAACCAAACGCGTAAAGTGATATGGATCTTTATCACGACGACCAGCATAGATTGTGGAATAAAACTCAGGGTCGCTGATGTGCAATTCAGATGGTGTAATGCGAACAATAGGCCCTATCTTGGCGTATCAGTAGATGTGTCCAAAACGAAAACGCCTGAATACGCAGTCCTCACCGTACTGGCGGTGCATGCGATCGATTTCCCATACAAACATTCCACCCTTTACCACGTTGAAATAGAAGGTATACAGGCTGGTCATTGCGGCAAGTCGAGGTCCATGGAATTTGCGCAGCGGATGGAAATACAGTCGGTACACGAATGTTGCCACTTTCCACAAGACAAAGCCATAAAGTAGAAGAATCATATCGTAGGACTGAGGTAAGCTCTATATATCGACGAAATGGAAACAAAAGTTGCGAGTATAGCACGGTTGTTGCTATAAAAAGGGAAGTGTTCAATACTGCCAACCCTTGGAAGGTTTTATAGTAGATTGAACTTATATAAGAATAACAGGGGTGTGATTTGAAAAAATCTTGGTGGCGAAGTGCCCAAGTGGGTGATTGACAATGGATTGACAATGCATATTTTTGCTTGGGGTTACGTAGTGGTATACTACGCGGCGCTGCGGTTTGCTTGCGCCCATTCAGTATTTATATTTATATATTCGCTTGCTAGAACGGGATTGAATTGTGCCTTCGCTCTAACCTTGGAAGGACTCGTTAGTAAAATCTTGAATGTATCCATGGATGTAGGTGGATCTCCAATTGCCCTTGGCCGGCGATGACCAGGCGATAACCCATAAAATGGCTTCACTATTACGACATATTTGTTGGCTACTAGGAATGATATCATGTCAAAACTCTAAACTCAACCTGTACTAGTAAAACCATATATGCAGGGTGTATATGCACACCGGCTAGGTTCGGCTGATAGTGCTCTATGCGCTATATTGTTTGCTTGTTCACCGCGGCTTTTTGTCATATCTGGACGGTGTTAAGAATGCAACATTTGATCGTATCCCTGTGAATTGGGCGCTGGCGTATCGTTTGACATGTGAAGTGATACTAACCACACCGAAGTCTATGTTGAGATTGGAGAAAAGTGGCAACGCATTCTCGCATGCATATATCACACTAGAAGGAATCGATATGTCACCTGGTGAAATGCATCGTCTTTTAACTTTTCTTGCGAAGTTGGTTTTGGTTTCTCAAAAGAAAAAAAGAAAAAGAAAAGAAGTACCCTTGGAAACAACCATGTCGTGTCGCAGGAAGTCCGCATGCGCTAGCACTAAGGCAACCAACCATCAGGCTATTGATTGATTGAACTTAGCAGATCACTTTTGAGAGATTCTATGTCTATGTATACTAGTGTTGGTGGTAGGTCACTACTAGAGCCCGTTTTGGAGAGGATCCACAGAAGAAGAGCTTAATTAGAAGCAAGTCGCTGAGTTCTACATAGTATGTATGCAGAACGCACAGACGAATATACTGATGGGAGGCGGTTGTTGAGCGATAATCCATTGCTATAATAGAGAACTTACTGATTTATTTATCGTCGACAACTAGTGTTGCCATGGTGCAATGCCCCGAGTTAATCCGGTTTACCATACGAAAAATATCTCACGTTTAGATGGCCGCTGAATCAGCTGGACTAAGTGGTAAAGTACTACAGCTCAGTTTACAATAATCACTATCACGTCTTCCGACCTCGACCTAGCCTCATTAATACCATGAATGGTGGGGGTGTATACTCTGTCTCTGGCCATACGCATTGCGAGATCTTATCCCATTACGACTGTACAATTTCCTACTGTTAACATCAAAAACATATGCCCGTTTATTTTCTCCAGCCAGAGATTATCACCGTATTTTTAAGCTTACTTACAACTCTACTTTCCTTCGCCACCCAGGACGGTGGTTAGTTTTCAAGAGAGCAGCTGTTGTAGTCACTTGACAGACCCCCATTTATTTCCCCAAAATAGCTAGCATTGAAGATTACGTTTGCCACAACTAGCTTCCGAGAGTACAACACCATCCAACCCATTTTTCCCGATCCTTGAACACTATACATCGCATAGAAAGTCTCAAGTATGGGAGAGTTTTTAAAGGGTTGGGATGAGTGTTTCTGGTCTCCATCTCATGTACACATATCCCCATGGTCTGACAGCTAGATTTGAAGCAGGTTAGGCTCAAAGATATTTGTTTCAACACTTGGATACGTCACTCACGCTTATCAGGTGTCCTGTCGTCCGACTTCTTGATCCACGGTAACCAGGCCGTCCATCTCTTCCAATACCAGTTTCTGATGGTCTTTTTGGATTCAGTGCACTCGCGGTATGACATGGCAGCGAAGGGGTTAGAGTCTCGCTCGATCTGGGCCTTCCATCTATGAACAGACTGTCAGTCTCATGTAACCATACTGCAGACACCTGAAAAGATAACACACCTGGCATATTGTGTATAGAAGATGAGCAGTATGAGGAGTGTCACAATGCCGAATGTACTCCCAATGATCTTGTCGTTCACTTTGCACTTGCACTTTGCTTGATCTTCTCAGGATTCCACACATTCAACGAGATCTTGTGTGAAAAGAGCCATGAGAAAGGTGCTTCACCGAAAATTGCCAAATACTCCATGAGTATATAACATTCGAAGTGCAAGCACTTAGACAAGTGGTATTGTGCTTATACCACTTGTCTATTCCCTACCTCTAGCTCTGACTTTCATTCGACTCGAGTTAATTCAATGTGCCACTCGATGTGCCAATCGATGTGCCCCATGGCATCGATGATGCTGAGTACTCTTTACCCCAAACTATTTCCAGCTTCTCAATTTGTCGATGTTGAGCTGGTGCGTCAGGTCTCCATCTCTTGTACATGTAGCCCCATTGCCTGACAGCTAGATTTGAAGCAAGTTAGCCTCGAAATATCCCTTTAAACACTTGGATATGTCACTTACGCTCTTCCTTTCCTGTCGTCCGACTTCTTGACGCATGGTAACCAGGCCGTCTATCTCTTCCAATACCAGTTTCTGATGGCCTTCTTGGCTTCGGTGCGCTCGCGGTATTACCCATTTCTTTTGCCAATAGTCTCTGTTGCTTCATTGGTTCATTTTGAGAGGTTTTAGTGACGACCTGATTGTGTCAAATTGTTGACATGGGACCTCATGTTGTTTGAGTAATTTGTGACCGGGATTGCCTTGGTGCCCTCATGTTCAACAGCTTATGGACTCCATAGCTGCCACATCCCGATGTGTCTCTCTCGGCATGCTTCCTCACGCAGTATGCGATTGCCGAGTATGTGGGTTGGCATCTCGTCACATCATCCCTGCTATGAATAAACTGTCAGTGTGACATGTAGATTATTGCATATACCTAGAGAGGTGACATACCTTTTGTATGACACCAAGTGTAAACAGGTTGACAAGAGCATGCCTTGGAAGAAGCCACTTAATCCCCCGATTAGCCTTTTTGTCCTGATTGTGCAATGGGGTGCGCTGTCAGTGGGCTCCCCTATGTGCAATCGCACTCCCCAGGAGGAACAATGATAGAGGGTACTGTGAGACAAACTCTCCACTTTCTGGTCAGATGTAGTTTTGGAGCCTCCGGTGCATTGATCTAACCGCTAGGCGCTTTCTTTTTCTCATGCGCCTTGGCTTTTTTCATCAGGCGCACATATCGCTGCCTCGATCTTCTGCAGCCGCTTTGCACTATCTCTCGTGCATCCTCGCGCCGCTCGATCTAAGTTTGGGCTTTGTTCGTCTGGCTAGCTTGGCTCGGGTAGATTTGTCGGCCGCGGGGTCTGTTGGCGCTTGCGATGCTGCGATGAAAGAGCAAGCAGGCCACACATTGACCCAGTTCCAATTTCCTTCCAAGTTCCAACCGCATTCATGTGTGGATTGATCGTTTGGGTTTTCCACACATTCGAAAAACTCACTTTTTCCGAGGAGCAATTCGAGCCAAGATCTTGATTACTCAAGTGATTCCAAGTGCAATGTGGCTTTGCACGTGTGTGTCTTTTATTCCGTACAAATTTTCAATATATCAATTTGATGCCTAATGCTAGTTCTGGCTGCCCAAATACGTGTCAAGATTAGTTCTTATTGGTCTGATATCGATAGTCATGCGCTCGATGCATGCTGATCACATGATTGCTTCTCCTCTTTCCGGTTTTATTGCTCACTTCAAGCATTACAGTGTCGGCGGGCGGGCGTCTGAATATGTCGAAACGTTATTATAGCTCAATTGGAACTTGAATATCTTGAGTGAGTCAACCTTCTGTGATTGATGCATCTCCACGAACCTTGGAATGCCCACTTGTGTACATGTAGTCATTACCCAAGTGGACTTGCCCAATGTTAACTCTAACACTCATCAAGACTGACTCCATTTAATCGAAATTCAAGACCTGTCCTGAGTCGAGAGATTCGAGTTACAATTGATTACGTATTTTCTTTTTTGAGTGCCTATAAAGGTTGCACATTAAAGACTGGAACTGTCGGATTAAATCCGTCAAACAATCCGTTGAGACGTCTGCTATCGACTTGTCAGCGAAATCGAAGAAGGATGGAGTCCTCGCGTCGCAGGAAAAGAAGGCGACGCAGTGGAGCATCTAATTGGGAAATGCTGCTTCCAGTCCCAAAGAGACTCAGAGGCCCCGAATCGAACGAGGATGTTGAACCAGGTCTCGGAAAAAGAAAGCTATCACACGATGATTATACTATTGGCTGGCTCTGTGCACTTTCTATTGAAATGGCTGCAGCAAAAGGTATGATGGACAAAATTCATGAAAGCCTATCCAGCAGGCCAAATGATAGTAACGCTTATATCCTGGGCAATATTGGTCTGCACAATATTGCGATTGCGTGTCTTCCCGCGGGGCGCTATGGCACGAATGGTGCGGCTGTGGTAGCGATGAATATGCACCGTAGCTTTCCCTCGATACAATTCACCATGATGGTTGGCATTGGCGGCGGAATTCCGAGGAAAGTTGACATACGTCTTGGCGATGTTGTGGTGGGCAAGAGTGTGGTGCAATTTGATTTTGGGAAGACTGTGCGAGGTGGAATGTTTCATCGTACGGGCACTCTGAATGGACCACCCCAGGCTCTTATGACGGCCGTCGCAAAGCTACGGGCCGATCATGAGTCCCAGCCGAGCAAAATACCGACCATCCTCGACAACATGCTTGATATGTACCCGTCCATGACCAAATACAGGTACCCTGAGGCGCTCAATGATCAGCTGTTTGACAGTGCTTATGATCATGTCGAAGCCATGGACACGTGTGCGCAATGTGATACCTCGAAGCTTTTGCAACGGCCAAACAGAATGGAAATTTTGAACAAACCAAAAATCCATTATGGGAATATTGCATCTGGAAACCAAGTCATGAAGCACGGCCCCACCAGAGATCGTCTAGCGCAAGAGCTAGATATTCTCTGCTTTGAGATGGAGGCTGCAGGGATTATGGACAACTTTCCATGTCTAGTCGTCCGCGGAATATGCGACTATGCAGATTCGCACAAGAATAAAAAGTGGCAAGAGTATGCAGCTGCAACCGCAGCAGCGTACGCGAAAGAACTTCTCTGTGAAGTACCTGCGAACATTATGATAAGGAATCTGAGGGCAGCAAATCAGGCTCTCGATTCCACAAGGCACGCTCATCGCGATGATCCTTGTGGAGGTAATGCGCGTGGAGGAGACGCCTGCGGAGGGAATGCAAGCGGAGGAAATTCTTATGGGGGCAATGCTCGCGGAGGAGACGCCAGCGGAGGAAATGCAAGCGGGGGAGATGCTCGAGGAGGGGATGCTAGCTCTGATTGGCGGAACTTTTTGAAGTAATGGCTAGCTATATCTACTGCTTGGGTGCTACGTGTTAGAAAACGATGTCAGTGAGAAAATGATATCTGGACCTGACTGACCTGTATCTGCAAAGTCGTCCAGGGCAATGGACTTTGTGCTTGTGGCTCGGGAATTGGTAGAAAAAATGTACGAAGGCATCCAACCTACCATGATTTATGCAGACACCACAATATTTACTGTATGACAGTCCCCTCGATGGGGTGTTATATATGACTCAACTGTTAACAAGCAAAACATAAACACCACTTCCCCGGGTCTTTTGGAGTATCAGGACTGAAAAGACGGGAGATATTAAGATAATAATCTGTTACACGCTAGTAATTCTATTTACAAAGAAGCTGTTTTCTTATACATTTGAATGCTGACCAACTGAGAGAAGGATTAAGATATACGATCTGGACCTTAGATTCAACTATCGTCAATATCAGCAGTAGTAATATAGAAACAGTTGATAGTATACGTTCAAATCGGTATAGGGAGTTTAAGCAAATATAGCTTTCGCTTACTTCGTATTTAACTTAAGTAATAAGAACATAAGTTGTATTCTAATATAGGATCTAAGTTAATAATACTTATACTTAGATAAGTTTTTGAGGTTTACTATTTAGACTTCGTAGAGGGTACTATATGTACACTTGATATGAGATAATTAATACTGTAAAATTCGCGATCTTATGAGCTCGCTAACAGATTATTTATAGTGCTTCTACAAATTAACGTCTACAGATCATACTATGTTATTTCTAGTCTATCGTATTCTCTAGCTGTTATCTTAAAAGAATTAGGTTACGGCGTAACGTTTATTCTCTTAGGTAGTATAGGGATTTAGTGTTTGATTGGTGCAACCGGCGCTTCTTATGTCCAAGTTTCCTCAGAGTGTGATACTAGCGTTGCGGTCCCACGAGGTGCGCAACGATAGACGAGGAACCATCTCATGAGCCATGGTAGCTGAAATAAATCACTTCATTGTCCTGGAAACTCGACTCGGGTTTCTATTCTGGGCTCCTAACCAAGTCTAGACTTTGGATTCCCCGTCAAGAAAAACAACCAATACCCTGCATTTGTGAGTATGTTCATAGTGTCCGTACCGACCGGTAGCAGAAGTATTAGTGGAGGCAAATCAGATGCTTGCTAGCAACACAGAAAAGTACCGTGAGCGCGATAGAGGGATCTAATGTGCTTTCTGCCACAAAGGATCTATCTTATTATTGCGGCATCTGTTGAAGCACTTCAATCCTCACGAAAGAGACGGTGACCGTGGCTACTGACCATAGGCAAAACGGGCATAGTCTGCCACCGCGTTGGGCGATTTAATTGCAAATTCAATGATGTGTGAGATTTTATTCTTGCGGTGTCAGTGTTTTTTCAGCCGTTGATGATCATGGTGCGCCGCACTCAACGTACGATTTGAGAGGATGGGGCTCTGCGTTAACAAGAACTCTAGCGAGGTGCAGGAACCTCTTCGCGGTGCTAGGGACCGGTATTCGAGTATTCAAGGGTACTCGAAGAAGCAAAGATCTGCGCAACGTCTTGATGATGTATTTCGTATTTCAAAAATAGTCATTGGAGAAATAAAATGAGCCCTAGATGCAAAACGATCTTCAGAGTCGTAAATTCAACATTCAACCTTCGTTATCGCGCGCCGCATTTTTTTCCAATCCTCCTGTCTTCATGATTTTCGGTTGGCTAGTCTTCCTCTCGAAATAGGATACATCTGCTATCAGGGCGCAGAGTGAACAAAATGTGAGTATTTTGGTGGGTTGCAGATGTCTTGATGAACGTTGATGATCGGTGATGATCGGTGATGAACGTTGATAAACGTTGATAAACGTTAACTAGTGTTGATAAATGTTGACTAGTGTTCAAAAGCGTTGATAATCGGTGATGATCAGTGATGAACGTTGATAAACGTTGATGACAGTGTGGATGAACGTTGATGAATGTTAAATAGTGTTGATAAGCGTTGACGATAGTGTGGACGAGGTTGTTGATGTGTGTTTTGTGGTATATGGGCAGGCGGTGAAGTTGAGTTGTAGTCGCTCGACTTTAGCAAAACCCAACCAAGTTTATTTCTACGTACATATTGAAGAGAGAAGAGCGCGATGGCGGTCTGACATAGCAGACAGGACGGTAGGATGAAATGGAACTGAACACAGTAGCGAGCAGCGCAGCGAGCCCCCTACAGAGAAACCATGCTGTAAAATGATCTTTTCTTGGGGATATGTCTTATGCCTTCCTCTCTCAGGCCAAAGATGAGGCCATACATGATTAAAACTAAGCGAATCTCCAAGCAGCCAATCAGACTTCTTCTCTCTACCGTTCACGTTTCCCCCACTACAGTACCTAGTGAAACAGGGGTCATGAGTGCACTCTAGGTGCACGGGTCGATTTAGCCTTCAGATGTTGGATCTGAGCGAGACAAACGATGAAAACGAGGTTATTCAGGAGGCATCATCTCATGCTAGGGAAACAGGAGAGGTGTAAGGTGCTTGATTTTTCTATATGGTAGAAATGCGCATACTAAAGCGCTCCGGAGATAGGCTCTGCTTACATAATAAGGCAGCAAGGCAGCAAGGCAGCAAGGCACTCAGGCATCCATAGCCAGGAAAGACAGGGTCCCCCGCTACACTAGGTAAACCCCCACCATGCATGACATCAGTTCTCCCAATTCATGGCGCCTCAGTTTGGAGGGGCACTTCACCCTGGTAAAAAAGGGAGTGCTAAGAAAACGGTCGGAGTGTTTCTAAGGTTGGAATGCACTGCCACAGAATGGCTGATTATAAGCATCTCTATCTGGGCAGAGACCTTTATACTCTGGATTCCATACAGATGTGCAATGGATGTGATGCCCAATGTTGGAAGTCCGACTGAAGGATGTTGGTGAGACAGCCTAATTCCATGCCTGGGATTCTTCTCATTTGTCTCATATTGATTCTCCCAATCTATGCATACTCATCACATACAACAGGGTATAACGCGCTTGACCTCAAGGCAGGCATTTTTCGGATTAGATACTTGAACTTGACCTAATTTCAGTCTGTCAGAATGATAGATTACATACCTCTTGGTCTATGACAGCCTTTGATCATGTTCACCGACACCTCGGGTAATAGGAGGGCAGACCAAAGAGGTGCGATGATATCGTCTAAGCCACATCAGGCTGGACAGTTAAAAACTCAGTTTTTTTGGGCTTCTTTCTTTTCTGTTTGATATTGCGGATTTCACGCTCGAAGTGAATGTCAAATCTACCACAACCGCGATAGCTCGGTTCCTCAGAAACACGTCCCTACAACCTAGACACATCGTCTATTCACCACCATATCCTATATCAAGTACTCGCCTGCACATCTCCAACAATCTCAATTATGGCGTCACGGAGTGTTGCCGAATTGCCCCAGGTAGCCTACCAGGCCGTCCGCTCGTGCATCCCCCCGCTCTCGATCCTCTCAAGTGACCTGCGTTGGCGAAATGTTCTTGTTCATTATGCGAAATTTGTTGTTTGGGCAACCCTTCTGCTGTTGGCGGGTTCGACCACCTTTCGCTGGCCAATCGCCATCCTGTGGTTAATCAAAATTCCCTGGTTCATCGCTCTCGTCGCGCCTAGAGGATTGGCCCTGCTATCCTCCACAAATTGCACACCAAAGCACACGTCCGACAAAGACCCATCACCGAGAGATATTCCCACCTCGATATCCCATTTTATCACCGACGACTGCTGCACAATCTCCAATCGGAAGAGCCCATCAAACCAGGTCACGACCAGTGACCTCAGCGCACCCAAAAACCAACTTTCTCGGTTGTCCACCTTGAAAAAGGCTCGTTCAAAGCGTAAGACGACTCCGTGGAGTGTGGTGGCTTTCGCTTCATCGATAGCAATGTGCACCGCTGTATATGCACTCGATAAACGAAACTATGACATGCCCGATCAAAAGGACGCAGTCATGCGGGATTCCTGGAAGCAACAGAAACTGCGCACACCGTACATGTCTGACTCCATCACTGAAATGCCTTCGAAGCCAGAAATGGTAGTTCAAGTCTTTATAAAAATGGAGGGAAGCTCGGCTCATGGTGGCACGGCTCATGGTGGCTCAGCTCACGGTGGTTCGGCTAATAGTGGTTCGGCTCATGGTGGTTCCGCTTCTTGCAAGTCTGCTCCTTGCGGTTCTGTTCCTTGTGGATCCGGCTCCGCCCTTAGATGGCTATGTTCGCTGATGGGTTTGGCCACGACGGCCGCGTTCGGCCGATGGCTCTACTCTTGGTGGCGCTTATGCTATCAGATGACTCTGCACCCGCCGACCCTGGCTCTGATAGTTCTAATGCTGCTGGCCTTGGTTACTGTGGCTGTGTCCCAGGTCGTCCGATGGCTCCGCTCCTGGTGGCGGCTCTGCTCTCGGATGACTCCAGTTCAAGGAGCCCTGACCTTCGTTGCACTGGTATTGGTGGCTCTCCTCATCGCGACTTTGTTTTTATTCTTTTCAACTCGACTTGGTGTATATTTTCGATCAATTGGTGGCCGAAGTATGGAAACCTTTTTGTCAGATCCATACCACCGTATAGCGCTTTGATTTCATGCTCAACCAAGGATGGATATACGTATCCCTTAGAAATAGATGCCCCTGGTGTTTGTGAAGGGGAAACTGGAAAGAACAAAGAGATGGCGGAGGGACGGCCCGGATGGGCTTATTCCGCCCGCAACGCTCGGCTGGGCGAAGATCTGGACAGCGCTCGAGGCTAGACGTTAATACAACATTTTCCAAATCACATCTGACCCTCACATCGGAATCCAATCAAACAGAGCGCGTGGACTGGGAGTGGAGGGAATGTGCCTGTTGGTGCTTCGTGTCAAACTGAATCTCAGACACGGTAGTCACATTACTGACCCTTAGGCCAGCAAAGCCTCAATCAATGAGATTTAATCGAAGGACTGCCAATATGTGTTGGCAGTCGGCAGAGTTCCGATGGAAGGTTCCAAGGTTCCAAGGCCCGACGAAAATTCAGAGACAATACCTTACCGAACTTATAACTAAGACAACCTTGGAAGTCTCAGAGCAACGAGCCGTAGTGTCAGGATCTGTATAATAACAGGTCCTATGAGGGTGATCTGAATAAGAGTAGTGCTCTGAAATGGTAGTTCGAATAGAAACTAATCGCTGAAGGGCCTAACTAGCAGTCTCTGCGAGGCTGTATGTCCTCGCAGTGCTGACTAACATCACGTGACCTGTAGGGTCTGCGGTAAACTATGAGGTCGTAACACGTAGACGAGTCAAATCCGCCGTCACACTGCTTTTTCCATGTTACAAGGTTTCCATACAGTACTTTACTGGACCGCCCCTCCCCCGCGATCCAACGTCCCGAACTGCATTGCTACAGCCTCAAACAGCAGTACACGCCCTGAGCCGGAAATCCGGAAGATGCACTCAGAGCAACAATGGGACAGTGGAGAAGATCCTAATAAGGATGTGACAAGTAACAGGCAGAGGAACAGGGAGAACAGGGACGACGTCCGCCACTGCTGTACAGTTATTCCTCAAAAAAGACAGAAATTGACGCCAAGTGCCATAAGACTTTAAGTAACCGTCAAGCCTTATACTTTCTTGGAGATACGGTGATGAAAGTGCAAGTCTGACCCCTGACCGCAGTAGTGGCGACCGAGACATGAAGCCCGGGAGAAATGAAGCCCGTCAGACATGTGCTGGCGGTTCGTACCCAACAAAATCCCTGTCGTTCGAGGTATAGACCTGTTTCTGGGAAAATTAAATTGCAAACTCGTGTAGAATCAGGCAAATTTGGGCACAGGGTAGACCAACTACATGCTGAAAATGTGGACTTCTGCCCTACCAAGGTGCACACGACTCACCTTCGAGCCGTGTGAAATGTTTTAAAAGGGAGTCCAATTCCCTCGGAGTGGGAGGACAAAGAGAAGTTTCAACAAACCTTGACGATACTACTCTCTTAAATTTTGGCTTGAAACAATAAGCGCCTGATACGTCGCTTCAGGACGAGCAGGCAATACAGTGTCTGCATTATCGCCGCTCTGCTTCAAGTCACCCGATCTACCTTCCGGATAGTCAGCCTCGGCGTGGTCAGCTGATTCACGTTCCCCTTTTTTTTGTCAACATGCTGTTCACGAAGGTGTATTCTGGGGTACCCAAATTGAACTTCACGTGTATTGTCAAGAAAGGAAATCTGAGTAGGTGCTTGCAATATTTCCTTCTGCTATCCCTCTACCAAGAATGGGCTCGGTACAAATTTTTACATACTGTATTTGTCCACTCACGTTAACCTTCACCGGCCAGTCACCCAAACCGACATGATAATCAAAGCAACCGATATCAGAGGTGATGGGGATGTGCAGAGCTTTCGCGACTCGCTGGCAACTGAATACAGCATACCCGGACTCCTCACCCTTTACTATCCCAACGATGTTGAACTGAGCGATCCCCGTGCCTACATCGGGGATGTCATTGCTGATGACGATGACAAACGCGTGACGGTGGTGTTCGACGAGAGTGTAGCTGTCGCCAATGGTGCCTATGCCCAAGGCGCGAATGCTTACTCCAATGCCACCGGTAACGTCAGGAAAACGTTTGCTGCTGGGGGATATGCCGAGGGTGGGAGATTTCTCGCCAACGGCAAGGCAAAAGGGGGTAATGGGAGGGGCGGCGACGGCAGGGGTGACTACGGCCAAGCAGGCAGCGTGCGGGGTGGTGGGGCAAATAACCCTGGTGGTGAATGCCAGGCAGGCTATCTGGTCGGTGGCAGTTTCTACAAGATCTCTGGATAGCCTGATTCGACGCATACAAAGTGAGGAGTATTAATGGATCGCAACAGCTTCAATGATAAAGATGCCTTGGTTCATTATTTATGTGTATAAAGCTATATGTGATAGTATGACATCCGTATGCGAAATGACCTCATTTGTTTTCTGGGTACTCTAAGCACAGCATGAGATCTAAAATGTTGCATAGTCTCAGTAAGACAGCGTCTGGAAAGCTTGGTGAACCTTTTCACGCTACATGGTTTAAATGAAATTGTCACATCAATACTCGAGTCTATTTCCTTATTTCCTCCTGCTTTAACAGGAAGTGAGATTCTTCAACGTTACATGCATCTTTTTTGGCGTCAGTTGCTTCTATCCGATGTTATTCAATATCACCGTAGCAGCAACTATACATCAACCTCAATCAAATCTTAATTAAATTATAATCATGAAAACTTTTCCAAATGACAGAATCATATGGTCTGATCATACGGTGGACTTCTCCCGCTTTGTTGAAACCAAAGAACCCAGCCATTTCCCAATCGATAATCCCAACAATTTTGTCATTGTCAACTATACAGTTAGACTGGGTAAAATCATTGTGAGTGAAGCTCATATCTGGGTCTGAGAAGATAATATTGTATTCTAGAGGTTGAATACGGCCATTCATCCGAGTTTCGGGATCACACACAACGTATGATCGGTTCAGGGTTCTCTTCAGGGTGCAGCTGGCGAAGTATTCCTCTTGCTTGTTGTTTGAACGACATCCTTTGATCTTGCAACAGATATGGCCATGCCACGGTCAAAGCAACACCTGGGAGTCTTTCTTGGACCAACACCTGACGATCATTTATCTGATATATTTTAAGCGATGGAGCAATACTGAATAGCAAACGAGTACAGGTACCTTGCCGGCAAAATAAATCTCGGGCACTCTCACATCTCTTAACACGGTCTTCGCAATAGCGATAGCCTCAGCTTCATTGGCATTAGCGTAAGAGTAGTCGACATCCCAGGACTCAGCATTCCCTTGCGCATAGAGATGGCTCGACTTGATGATAACGTTGCCAAGCGCAAATACATCGCGACCACTCTCGTCAGCCGGGTAGATTCTATTAGACTCATTGCATAGATTGAGCACTGAAGCCCAATTTTCTATTGAGGTGGTAGAGTGCGATCTGACATGCTGGATATCAATGCAGAAATCGTCTGGTTTGAGACCATAACGACCGTAGAGCGGTAGGTCCATATAGGTCAGAGGCCGGTATCTCATCTGGGTCTGTGATGATAAACGGAACAAGATCACTCAGCAAAGGATCATCTTTCCAAAAGAAAACACTGTCAGGACTTGGAGAAGCGTGGACTTCTTGGCCTGCTTTCTTCGGGTGAGCCTGAGCAACTCGGATTCACTTTTGAGTGGTATAGGCACAGTTCCTGACCTGGGGTGATTAAACAAGGCTTCCTGGACTGGGGAATGGCAGGATATAGTTAATTCTGCGGGTAAAATATGACAACTACTCTACCGGTTATAGGGACGATTATCTATGTAGTTTGTATATTACATTGGATTAGAAACATTATATCTTATCATATAAATTACTAGTAACAGTACATAATAAGGCGATAGAGTTTTCCATATCTTCGTGATTAGCTAGTGTTAGACAGTTCTGACGTATTTTCTAAACTTTTAAAAATTTAAATAAATAAAATACTTTATATAATAAATTATATAAAAGTTAAATCTGATTAGATTTTTATTAGATTATCTAGGACACCAGTAGTTAAGTCCACTGCAGGCCCAGGTTGGAAGATTTAGCACCGGACCTAAGTTGGGTCTGATGCTGGGTCAGGACCTTCAACCCATTTCCGGTGCGTGCGGAAGTCTAAACATATTTAGATCTGGCAGTGACCCTCCATTTGGACCCGCCAAGACAATTATGTATGCATAATCTATCCTAAATAGGAAATTAACTGCTTATAAACCATATTTTATGTAGACTTATGTAGAAATTTTAGTCTTGGCGGGTCGTTGGACCCTCGGAGGGTCCAAGGTCATGGACCACCTGGAGGGTCACTGTCAGGTCTAAACATACTAGAAATATTAGAAACTTTAACTGATATTAAACAGATATAAGTAGAGATATTAGATTAGTCTTTAAGTTAAGATATATTAGTTTTAAGTTTAGTTTAGTTTCTAATTAGTATATTGAAGTGGGAAGAGCGCATAGGCGGTCTGACATCGCAGACAAGACGGTAGGGGCGTTCAGTGCTCTGACGGGGTCATCGGTAGGAATACGCATACAATGGGTGCATATAATGGGCAGAAGAATGATGCTTTTCTCGTGATATGTAGGACTCTGAACTGCTAAACTATCGTACTGAGTGCTAGAAATACCCTTGCTGCTGAGGCGTAGCTAGTGGCGCAGACATGAGAGTGGCGCTGTTTCCCCACTACAATATTTAGTTTTTGTTAAGATACTAACAGGTAGCTGTGTCTTAGATTTTGAGATTAATAGAAATAATAATAAGAAGAAATTTAGTATTATGTTAAACTAAGCAAGATAAAAGAAAGTCTTATTAGTCTAAGTGATTGAATACTAAATCTAGAGAAAGAAAAGGAAGAGAGAGAGACAGAGAGAGTTCGCTGAGATAGAGGACGCCCAGTAGACCACTGCCTCAGGCTCCTCTCATCCTAAGTCCTATCACGTGACTCACGTAAAAGCTATAGAACTGTCAACCTGACACTCAATCGGACGTTTGAGTGCGGTCCATAAAGATATGTCCAGACGTAGACACTGACTCTGCCGGATGTCTGGGACTAAATCTTTAGTTTAAGGACCTGTTCGCCACAAGTAGATCACTGCCTTGTGACTTTGCTGTAACCCGTGGCGAATGCAGGCTGTCAATTGTTGATTGGGGGTGTTTAACCATTTGCCAGTAAAGTGAATTGGACATTGTATAAACGCTTGGCGAATGGATGAGAATTGATGATGTTCAAGCTCGGCTTGGTGGAAATTCCAAGCTAGGGAGAAGGAGAAAAAGGAAGAGAGAGAGAGATGAAGGAAATGAGGTTTGTCGCATTTCCGTCCAAACATGACTCCCCATTGTATGGTAGAGAACCAACTACCGTCTCTTTTACTTCTCTCTTCGCTTCCTTTAAATCTGCAGATACCTCAGCTTCGGGGCTTCTTCTGCCTGAGGCATATAGTCCTTCCATCATTTACATTGTAGCGCTATCGCTCATCTCAAGCAGAAGATAACCACGCCATGGTAAGAAGCCCAAGGCCTGCTGATAATAACCCTGTCAGTAGGAGAGTAGTGTGTCATCCAACAAGGTGGGATTTTTATTCGCCTTGCCGATGCTACCCTCATGTCACATTGCTAAACCTGCTTTATCGGCAAAATAATGCACGCCTATAATAATCTGAACAGAATGAAGCTAGTATACCCTGCCAGACATCCATCTATAACGGGGGAGGCGAATTACTATAAGAGGGTTATGTTGTTGCCCGGAGCAACTGCACCAAAAGTCCGAGAAAGATCTAAACAATAATCAACTCTGGTCCAGAAGTACCGATCGCTCTTAGAATATTTCATAAACTGCCAGCGCAGGACTCAAATCCAGCAAAAGACGATTGTGCGACTTTCTATTTTCATCTGAACAATGTGAGGCGCTCTTTTCGGTACTCTCCTCTCCGCAGACTAGTACTCGTTTAGTATGGCCCCGGATTCCCGAAGCGGACTAGACATCAACACGGTTAGTCCGAGTGGCGCTCGGAGTGGCTCCGGTTCTTTTGGAAAGAGAAGGGAAAAGGTCTGGCAGAAGGTTTGAACATAGGCAGCGTTCAAAGCATGCCGCCGAGTTGATCAAGAGAGCCGGTTGCAACATCTCGCAGAAGAGGAGGGACCGAAAGGACAGACGGGAGGATGATCCAATCACAAGCTTAGGATGGAGCATGAGCATAGCAGGATCATCGTGCCCGGAGAGGCTATAGTGAACTCTCGCACGGTGTGCCGATCGGCAGCTAAGTCTTGTGAATTTGTTGCCTCTGGACTTGGCTCACATCATCTGGACACTTGCATAATCAGTTCCCTGTAATTTGTTAGCTTGTTGTAAACAAGGTGGAAGGCTGAAAAGAAAGGGAAATCCTGTTTCTGGCGATCGACACCATTTCTGCCTGAGGCCGCCATTCCTGGAAACCTGTCAGAAGCCAAAAAAACTCAAAAGACAACGTGGGCGACACATTCTTGACTCTTTTGGAACGAGTCCATTGCTGACTGCATTGCAACAGTCGAGTCGAGAGCTCCGGGGTACAGACCCGTAAGCTTCAACTGGTCGACGTCATAAAAGAAAAAAAAAGAGGGACCCTTTCCGTTGCTCTGCTGCATTCGTCCTCCACCCCTCTCTGCGCGTCGGCGCGTATGCATATTGCTACTCCTACTACAAGCATCTGAATTCCTCCATGGCCTTCTCCTCACTCGACTCTCGCGCTTGATTCTCCCCCTCCGGGTCCACAGGGAGGATGCGATCAGGCTTGCATAAACCCGGCGCCCTTCCGCTGCTCGCCTTGGTTGTATTCTCGCTGCTTACATTGGTGCCCTCGCTGCCCAGCATCTACAACCTGAAGCTCGCCGATTTCAGCTTCTACTCCGGTGCACCTCGCCGTACGTGCCTGACCCCTCCCCTTTACCATGCTCCATGCTCCCTGGATCCGACCTAACAAACCCCTGCAGAGCTCCCCCTCCTCCAAGATGGTACCACCGAACTCCCCAAGGCGCACCCTTTCGAACCTCGCGACCCATGGCCACCCTTAGCACCGCATCGATCGCGCGTGAATCTCTCACCGCGCACGCCGCGGGCAGCCAATCCCGCTGCAATCTCAGCTACCGAGCCCGTGAACAAAACTCGACTTTCCGCGCCCCGTGAATCATTCTCATTCAGCCGCAGAGCTCGCGCATTCAGATCATATTTCATCCAACACCTAGACGACTATCCATTCCTCCCATCTTTCTCCAACCGCACCGCACTCGAATCACATCCACTTCTCAACCAATCTCTCCCAGCCGAACAACATACACCTAATATCGAAGAGCTGAGCCAGCCTTCCACCATTCGCGAAATGTACCAGCAAGCAGGTCGCGGCGCGATCGATTTTGGAAAGTCGGCCGCGGCTCGTGCTTCCATATACGCCCGATCTTTATTTTCCACGACGGAAACGCCGTCCGCATTAATACCTTCGACGGATTTGGAGATCGACTCGAGCTCGGGCTCGGGCTCTGATTCTCCAGATCAACCCCCAGAGCAAGTCCAGAAAGTCGGAGCCGAGGACTCCTCCGATGCTGCCGCCGGTCGGCACGCGCAGGAGCTTCATGGCAGCTGCATGGCGGTTGTCATTGGCCTGGTGGCGGGCATAATGTGGTTCTAGGCATGGTTTTGTACTGTTTTTCGTGTCCGCTGATATGTGTGATGATCTTGTCTTTGGTTCGGCGCATCTAGATACTTGTAGACAATTGGGCTCGGGTTTAGCCTTGATATGGACTCTAATAATCACATTTACTCTAACACGATGGTTTTGGGATTCTTGTAGCTTCCAAAATTGGGCACTGATTTCCTTCAGATGCCTTAGACTGTCAGGTATGTGGTGCCACCGTCTACAACAAAAGAACCCTTCCAGGCTATGCGAAACAAGCAAGCTATTGCCTCTCGGCCTTTTAGGGGTATAGCAATGATTCAAACAGAAATCATGAGTTGTCTCCTTCGCTGAACATCAAGTTCGATTTGGCAGACCTTGGACTATTACACAGGGCGCAAGTACTGCCTCATTCATATACTGTTACGGGGTAGACTTATTAAAAACGAGACTAATTCTACATACGACCGTTGGGGAGTCGCAGGGGCGACTTCCATGTTCTTCAGAGGTATTTCAACCTTCTACTAGCATGTAAGCACTTGTCCGTCTCAGACCTGAAAGAGTGCCCGACTACTTGCGCTGCCTTATCATGTATCTACTCCTCCCTTTGTACTTCGTATAGACAACTGTTCGCTTTTAGCTCAACAGTTTGCTTACCAATTGACTGCAGTCTCCCGCTCTGCAAGATTCCGTTTGCCAGTCTTTGCTCTTCTATCGTTTGGTGCGCAGATGTTTCACAAATAATCCTTCAGTTGGTATTTTAGATCGGCTTCCTCACTCTTCTTCTATTTCCCCTAGTACCCAGAGCAACTCGCAACAAGTCAAGCTTTACATCATCAAAATGAATACCCGTGACGTTTCGACTGTGCCCATGTTCCTGGAACATCTTCAGCGACATAAGGAAAATCTCGAAGTTGCGCAGGGTGTCAAGGGCCTTTCAGCAAGGCCCAGCATGTCCAATGGGCAGACCTTGTTCTCGTTCATGCAGCAGCAATTGGTGAACGCCCTGGCCGACTGCCACTGGGATGGCAAGAGTTTCAAAACGACCTTCCTACCACCAGCCTATCCCCCATGTATCCATCACATCGACAAGCTACAGCGGATCATGATCAAAGGTCTATCTCTCGAGACTCATCATCGAGGTCGGTATCTTGTGGCAAGAACAATCACCATGACAGAGAGGACTACTGCTGTGAGGGCCATCGTGGAGGATGAGGACGGTGATATGATCTTGCTGCAGATCTACAACCAAGAGATGGAGCTGGGAGACGCACAAAGCCTCAGGATGGGCACTTTACTGATTATCAAGGAACCTTTTGTGGAAGTCACGACAGATGGAGAGTACGGCATCCGAGTGGACCATATCTCGGACGTCTCGTTCATCCTTGATTTCCCTGGCCTGGTTCATTTGAAACGGACGAGATATGCCGCGCAGGCCGCAAATGCCTCTTCGTGGAAAACAAGAGGAAGTGAGCATTTCACCAAGGGTGAATTTCGCTCCGCAATCCAATGGTAAGCAGCGAAATCATCTTGTGTCTGAGAGTATTCTAATGATTCTTCAAGTTATTCAAAGACTTTGGAATACCAGCCCTCGCCAGAGTTGAGGCAGATAGCTCTGCTCAACCGAGCTCTTTGTTTCTTGAAAAGCGACTGCTTTGATTCGGCACTGTTAGATGTGGAGAATGTGCTGCAAACATCAGTGCTATCAGAAAAGGGTCTTTTCAGGAAGGCTCAGGCTTTGTATCATCTTCAAAGGTTCGAGGAATCCTGTGAGACTCACGGAATAATTGCGAGGAACTATCCAGATAACACCATGGCTGCACGTGAGTATACACGAGCATCTGCTCGTCTTGCAGAACAGAAATCCGGGAAATACAACTTCAAGAGGATGATTCTGGAAGCCAAAAAGCGTCACCCTCCGACGCTGGACCGCGGTACCTACATTGGTCCTGTGGCTATCAAGAAAACGCAGTCCCATGGAAGAGGACTCTTCACAACAGCGGCGGTAAAGGCAGGCGATCTTCTCTTTTGCGAGAAGGCGTTTTCTCACGCGTTCCGCGATGATGATGATAATGACCCGAACAATCTCCGTCTGCTGTTGAATGCCGACACGGACAAAGCTACAATCGGCACCCAGGTAGTGCTCATTGAGTTGATTGCTCAGAAGCTGTTCAAGAACCCGTCCCTGTTACCAGCATTTGTCGATCTGCATCATGGCACATACGAATCGGTGAACGTGCTGGAAGTGGATAATGTGCCTGTCGTAGACAGGTTTGTCTCTGCCTTTCCATGATAGTATCAAGGCTAACATGAATCCAGCTTCCTCGTCGAGAGAATCATTGCCCTCAACAGCTTTGGATGCCCGCTTCTCTCCCGCGAGACTCACATGGGCGGTGCAGAAATGGAATACGAGATCGATCATGATCGACTCGACTACGAGTTCCATTCCTGTGGAGTCTGGACAATGGCCTCATACATCAATCATTCCTGCATGAGCAATGCCCGCCGTGCCTTCATTGGAGACATGATGATCGTTCGCGCCTCGCGAGATCTGCCTGCCGATACCGAAATAACCTTCTGGTACGAATCACCCATGCCTTGCGTGCCCAGAAACTTGCCTATGAATCTCCAGCACTGGGATTTTATCTGCGATTGCATGTTATGCCAAGACATAGACAGCACTAGCAAAAGTGTTCTCGCGGCCAGAGAGAGGCTGTCGAGTCAGATTCCGAAGTTGATCAAGAAAAACAGATCAAATTTGCAACTCGTTGAAGCTGCAGTTTCGCGCATTGCAGATACATTCCCTCAACCAGCTCATGAAATTCCACGACTCTGCCTCTACCCGCTATACTTCTCTCTTGCCACAATCCATGCTTCATTCAACAATTCCGAGAAGGCTATTCGGTTCGGACTGATGACCCTCGAGTCTCTTGGCTTCGTGATCGAAGGTGGAAACGTACCCCACGTCTCGGACACTCCGTTGTCTGTCCAGAAATGGGGTCTAATGACAGACGAAGTTGTGAGATGCTGGATGGTTCTTTGCTGTGCGTATCAGGAACTCGCGCCTGAACTCGCCTCCCAGGCTGAGGGCTATGCCAGGATCTCTTACAGAATCTGTGTTGGGGAGGATGAGAGCTTTGAGCAAACATACAGCAGCACGCTGTCCGATCGGGTGGATGGGCTTTTGATGAATGCAGAGTGAGGCTGGTGGTACTTACGCGATGGCTGCGCAGTTGTCGACTGATGACACAGCAAGAGCTGTAGTCTCTAGAAATCGAAAGGAAAAAAAAGGAAATGATGCAGTACTTTCCACCAAATTCCATATCGCCCTCTGAAAAAGTAGCTCCGTCAAATTTTGAGTGAGTTAAATGCAGTGGAGCTGCTGAAGTGTTTGACCTTGAATACTTCAGCCTCAGACATGCTCTTCTAATACTGCCTGACAACAACCTTGAAGCTCTGGAACTCAATCCGATAGAATATCAAAAAGATGTTTTGAAACCTTGGAAGACAGCAAAAGGAGTTCAAACAAGATAGGCAAGTTGATTGTATGCAAGTTGGTCAGGCTAAAACTTTTGGTGGATTCCCAAGTACTGGAACTCAAATACTTGTGAAACACAAGTGTGCACCATGAAATCATCAAATATACATGACAGCTTCAAGACAGCCTCCAGGGCTTGGAAGACAGAATTCCAAATGTCTAGCGCATGTTTTGAGGCCCTCGGCGCTGTCGAACGGCATCATTCATTCGACTCAACAAAGACTTGGGCAGACCTGAACTTTTGTCCAGAGATGCGAGGTTTTCTATATCTGACTTTTGCGAGCCCATGCTTTCCGATTGAGGCGCACTCATGTCATTGGTATCGGCATTCTTCTTCCGAGTATCATGCTTTGGTGGACGCCACTTCTTGACGAGTTTCTCGAAATTGAACGCAAGAAGAATGAAAGGGACGGAGACGCCCGCTGAGACACCGACTGCAATTTCACATTAGTATACTTCAATCGAAGTCTTGTTCGCAGCATTTGAACCACATACACAAAATCGGGAAGATCCACCATGCCTCGTACTCGACGTTTCCAGAGATATGCGGAAACTCTGTCACGTTTAGGGCAAACAGAGAGGACAGGAAGGAAAGGGGCAGCTTTCAATGGTAGTGTTAGCACAGAAAGAAATGTTTTCAGGGTCACTAGACTAACGAAGACGATCGTGACTATCGTGAAGACGAAGATGACATTTGCCTGTCTCGCAGTGTCATAGGCCTGTTGTCTTCCAAACTCTGCTTCCTTCAAACCAGCCTGGTTCGTCCGGAGGTCCAAAAGAGTGTTGATCTAGTTTTATTAGCAGTCTTATCACCGAAAAGATATTCCATCTTTTAAGTGGGACAAACCGAGTTCTGCACCATCTCCGCTTCAGTCATCATATTCTGGATTTCTCGCAGAACCATGTTTGGCGTACAGGTTTCGATGAACTGGAAGTGAGCAAAGTGTTCCAGCTTCTTCGTTTGGAATAGCTGTTCCCAAACATGCTGTTGAGATTCAGCCAATGTGCGAAGCATATTGAGCTCGTCGTGAATGTCCTTGATCTCGTTCAGAAGCTCTGCTTCTTTGGAAATAATGTGGTAAGGATTCTCAGCCATGTCAAGAGCCAAAATGTGGTCTCTGTCTTCGGGTTTTGTCTTTTCCTTGTTTAACTCCTTAAGAAATTCGTCGAATAGTTGGGTTTCTGTGTCCGCCTGTCCGCCTTCGTCAGTAGGGTACTTGTCACACACGGGGCCTTTACGTACGATGGTTCTTATATGCTCTCGGAAAATCTCAAGGGCGCTCTTTTTCTCTCGCTCGTTGGCGTTGGTGATCCTTTCAGTTGGAATGTTCCTTGCCAGAAATAGGCCGGACGCTACTCCCAGGATGATTTCAATCATGGATTCGACACTTGACACACGTTCAAGGGAGCTTTTGCTCTGATTTGACATGACAAATTCACGGATTCCAGCGGATAGAATGTCATCGTGTTGATCAGATGATTTGGTGGAAGTCGTTATGATTGTTCCTACCCACGTGCTTCTGTTAGATCATGTCACAAACATGGGGAATTGATTCGGGGTGTTCATACGACCGTCCAGGATCCACATCCACAGCTGGTCTACCATCAAGATCGTTTTTTGGCTCGGTTCAGCGGATGGATCATCAGGGCGATTGTTATTCTGATTGCCTGTACTCGAGCCGTTTGTTTGGCTCGCTACCCTGTCAAGATATTTTGAGACGACCTGGTCATGGTCTCGTTTGCTTGTATCCTCTGTTGGGTAAAAGTACTGATCAAGAGTCATGGGTTCGTCAAAGTCTTCTTGGGATGGTGGAACTGGTTCTTCTGGCAAAGAACTTTTCCTGGAGCTGACCTGCTCTGCTCTCCCTTTTTCGTCATCTTTGGGCGGCGACGCGATCTTCCCTAAACTCAAGAATGGGATCTGTTATGTGTGTTAGTAGGGCTGAAGATAAAGAAGAATATCCACTTGCATAGAGTGCGAGCTTGTCTATTTTTGGTGGCTTAGTGGGTCCTTCTTTAATATCATGCTCCTCTGGGCTGGAAGTGAACTCTTGCTGATGCAGAGAATTAGATCAAATTCATGGAACAAAGTTGAGTCACCTAGGCCAGAAACTCACCATACACTGAGGCTTCATATATGTTCTCCCTTGGCCTGCAGTTACCCAAGTGAAATTGCGATTGAAGAATGATGCAATAGAGCGGTGTTGCTTGTCCGTTTTTCCTTCCTCAATTGAGACAACCGTGGCGAGATCCTGAGTCTGTTAATTGAAATTCGTATTCTGGCGGTGTTCAAGGGATACAAACATTCATCAATTGCAGCTATCAAAGAGTTATTGTCAGAAGGTTAACAGGCCATGCTCAATGAAAAGGTCCTTACTTGATTTGCGGGCACGTGAAGCCATCGAAATTTGAGGTCGCCGAAGTTAGGCGAAGGCTCTCCGTGCTCATAAGCTCTGTGGTATGGATTTGCCTCAGGTGTTGTGTGGGTTTGCCTGTAAATAATTCTGGCCAGGTCTTGCTTCAAATATCTCAATTTCCGATGGCCCTGATTTCTGGAAGATCGCATTATCTCATTTGGACCGCTAGTCTGATATATCAGCTCTTGGACACTCCTTGTTATGTAGTGAAGGTCGGCGGTTGTCTTGTTGTCGTAGAGATCAATCATGGTAACAGGGAGGTCTTTCCAGAGAGATGCACTGTCAGGCTTTTTTGGACGCACTGGTGGCCGGTCACTCTCCGTGATAGCAGCATGCTCAACGATTTGAGGGGGGTTGTGAAGTAATTCCATCATCAGCATGCTCACAGAATCACTGTTTCCAGCCAGCATATCGTGAGCTAATTGGATTTCTTCGGTTTTGAAATGTGCCCCGTTGGACAGAAGCCACCACAGAACTACTACCTGGCGATGGTATATGGCGAGATGAAGAACCGTGTGACCATTTGGCTTTGGGCTGGGCTTCCCAAACCAATTCTCAAGCATCATTTGCAGATAAATCTCCTTTCCGGGTCTCTCAAATTGCGCAGCAAGCTCCAGTATCTGATCTGCCCGATTCTGGTTCTTTGAATAGAATTCTGGTTCTTTTATAGCCAAGCTCTCAAGCTTGGACCAAAGGAACCATTTGATCTTAGTGTTACGCTTTTTCGCCGCGAGGGAAATACACGATTCCTGCTCATCTGATAGCATGATTATGGCATCGATTTGCGATTCTGGTTGTTGAGAAAGGCGATTCAACAAACATTCTAATATTGCAAGATGGTCTGATGCCGCTGCAACGTGGAACGATGTGAATCCGTCGTCCGTCTTGGTGAAAGGATCCAGATCGTGAAAGTCTTTCTTGACAAGTTCCTCTTGGCCATACTGGGCAGCGACATGAAGGCATGTCATGCCCCGTTTGAGCAGTGAAGCCTTACCTTGATGTGTTTTGAGGAAATCTTCTATCAAGCAGGACTGGCCATTAGCAATGGCCCAGTACAAGATACCGTCCAGCCCATACTCTGATGCAGGTTCCTGGGCAGCAAGAAGGTCTTGCAGGCCTTCTGTTATGATCGGAGTTTCGCTTTCAACTATCGGGTAGGTATGGGAATCGACGGGGCTCTTCGGATAGTATGGCAGGGAATTCAACAACTCCAATGCAACGCCAACGTGTCTCTTTTCGATAGCCAATCGCAAAGGACTTTGGCCTTCACGAGTGCGGAGTGACGGATTAATGTCGCCATCCTCGAGAAGTTCTTTGGCGAACGAATTGGCTCCATGGAAGGCTGCATGGTGTAATGCTGACCACCCATCTGGGTTAGTTCGCAGAAGACCCTTCCGCACTTGGATAAGAGGCGTAAATAGCTCCAGGTATGACTCGGAGCATGCAAAATCGAACGGACTTCGCCCCAGATTGTTGGGTAAGTGTATATCTGCCCCTTCGGTGATAAGAAGTTCCATCACTGGAGTTTGCTCCTGATAGCAAGCTCGGTGGAGAGGGGTGTCGCCTTTGGAGTCCACAGGGTCGACTTCAGCGCCCCTGTTCAGGAGAAGCTTCACTGTTTCGAGATGTCCTGAATGTGCGGCCAGATGCAAAGGTGTTTCACCCTGGTCGCTTCTCGCATTCGGATTCGCATCTTCGTCGATGAGCAAGGCTGCTCCGTCTACCCGACCAAAATCACTTGCAATGTGCAGAGCAGTATATCCGCACTCATCCATTTGGGTCAAATTGCCTTTGTGTGCAAGAAGTTCCGAAATGACTTGGACGTCTCCACAGATGGATGCTAGATGTAAGGGCGTACTTAGCTCCTTGTTTCTTGTTCCAACTGCTGCATTGTGGTCTAGAAGAATCTTAACGACCTTGTGGTGGCCCCTGCCAGCAGCCAGCTGGAGTGAGGTATTTCCAAAGTCGTTGTTTGTATCCACGTCAGCTTTGTGATTCAACAGGAGTGAAACTATCTCGGCCTCGCCACGGTTGGATGCAAGCTGAAGTGGAGTGTCTCCCACGCGGTTGCGTTCATCAGTGCGTGCACCATTATGAACCAGGATTTTCGCCACGTCTAAGTTCCCTTCCTCACAGGCAATATGGAGAGGAGTCCATAGTTTGGTGTTGATGACATTCATGTCGGCGGAATATCCGATAAGTGTTTGGACAAGATGGGGCTGTCCATCTAGAGCTGCCAAATGAAGTGCGGCATTTCCGTAGCCATTTTTGGCCTCGGTGTAATTGTCTGGGGCTTGCGATAGAAGCGCCACTGCAGCATCCCTACTGCCTTTCATTGCCGCAAGGTGTAGAGGATTCCCTATCTCACCCTCTTGCAAAGTGCTGTCCGCGCCTCGACTCAGTAATAACTTGATCACCTTGGGTCGATTCTGGGCCGCAGCATGATGCAAGGCAGTCCATTTCTTGTTGGAAACATCGTTAACATCAGCTCCGCCATCTAATAATGTTTCTATTACCCCGGAATGATCTCCAATCGCCGCATGTATCAGTGCGGTTCGTCCTAAGTAATCTTTCGCTCCTACATTGGCACCTTGGGCGATGAGAGTTTTGCAAGTCTCAATCTGTCCAGTCCAGGCTGCTTCATCGAGCGGGAACTTTTGACCTAGCATGGGCACATTGATAAGAGGCTTAGCGCCACGCTCGATCAACATGGTCAGATTTTCATTGCGACCCCGTCGCGCGGCAAGGTGAAGAACAGTAGAGTCTGCTTCGGTGGTCTCTGCAATGTTCACACCCAAGTCTAACAGGAATCGCACTATCTCAGGTGGACCATATGCCGAGGCAATGTGCAACAGGGGAATATTGGTCACTGAGTAATCGTCGAATGCCGGACAATTGTAATCTAATCTGACAGAGAGGGCAGCGCGGGATTGAATGAGGGCTTTGACATCTTCGACTGATCCCTCGGTCAATGCACTTGGCAATTTCGCCTTGAGGAGCTGCACGACTTCTTCCGATAGAGGTTCATCGGAGAGCTGATGATCTTCACTCTGGCCTTCACCCTGGTCCCCGGGATGATTCTCTTCGTCCATTTTGACTGATCCCTCGGTCAATGCGCTCGGTGATTTCGCTTTGAGCGGCTGGACGGCTTCTTCCGAGAGGAGTTCATCGGAGAGTTGATGGTCTTTAGCCTGGTCCTCGGGCTGATTCTCTTCGTGCATTTTGACTGATCCCTCGGTCAATGCGCTCGGCAACTTCGCCTTGAGCAGCTGCACGGCTTCTTCCGAGAGGGGTTCATCGGAGAGTTGATGATCCTCACTCTGGCCTTCACCCTGGTCCTTGGGCTGGTGATCTTCGTCCATTGTGAAGGACGCAGTTTTTCTGTGTAGTGCGGCCTGATATTTGAAAAGAAACCTGCCAGCTTCGACTGGACGGGCCAGACTATCACCAAATGTTGGAGATATGCGAATGTCAATATGAAGAATAGTGAATCGCGCTGACTTCTACCTTGCTTCCACCATAGTTTGAGTGCCAGATGTGGCCAGATGGGTGATGGGAAAAGAGGAGGGGTGAAGGAGAAATACGAGTAGAAGAGAACAGCCCCCATTTCTGAACGCTGGCTAGTGGGCTGTAAGCACATGTGTGTCAGAACTTGGATGCAGTTAGTTCTCCCTTTTTCCTGCTCATACGAGTAAGATTCATGTAGATCCTGATCGATGCATCAAAATTTGGAACATGGGTCGGCCCGCTTCCCAAAAATGAGGCGCATGGAGACTTCATCGGCTCATTGGGGGTTTCGCAGTACGGAGGACTCCGTACTGTTTGTTGGCTCGCTGTATCCTAGTGGATATGCACATTCCACCAATGAGGGCACGTATGCGTCCGAACGATAACGTAACGATACACGATGTTGACCAATTCGAGCTGATCCAGGGTTAGAACCGACGCGTCCGAGGACTGGGGGGTCCGGCGCTTATATGTAGCTCCCGCAGTGAGCCAATTGTGGTGATACTGGAATTCTTGAGGAGAAGAGGATGAAGAAGAGGGATCGATGAAGTGCATTGCGACCCGCGTTCTTCTGCCTGAGGCACCAATGACCTTCCCGAGAATTTGCCCGGGACAACCGATTCCATTAAGCAACACTATCCTCCACTATCCTCCGGTAGGAAAGACTTGCTTCTGTCTTTATATCAAAACTGTCATGTTCTGGACTCGGGGAATCATCTGCCATTGGTGGGTGGCTCACCCCGAATGATACAGCTTGGCCGACCCGAGTGATGAACCAAACACAAGTACAGCAAAAAGGCTTGAGAGGTGTTGCAGACCTAAAAGATGACGGTCTTGCTTGCTGTTAATGGAATCTTTTTATTGGACTAATGCATGCACGAACCCCGCCATTAGCCGCCGAGTGCCAACTCATAGCAGAGCTGAAAGGTGAGATGGCGTCTGCGGATTACGCAGGGGGCGAGCAGCCGAAGGTCACCCAACGAGAGAACTGAATTCCTCAGTGGATATACTGATGAAATATGAAGAAGAAGTTGCGGGCCACAGTTTCGCGATAGTGGGACCCACTCCTACAAAGAGACACCCTCGAGCGCGATAAAGCACGGCGCGTAACATTGAATCGCGCGAAACATTCCGAACACTCCAAAGAACAATCAGTGACAGAAACACCGACTTCCTGTACGCTATCTCAGCACCTGCAAACCTCCTGTCTCGATAATTTCCTCACACTTCAGCCCCCAAGTGGTCCAGGAGACGCAGTATCTTTGTCCGATAGCACCTCGACGAAGAACGCGAATGTCAACACATTTTAAACATGGCCGCACAGACGCGTGGAACTGGAGTTTCATTGCCACATTACAGGGGCATCGGAGAAGATTGGAGCCTTTCAATGGGCTTGATCAGTTGCTGGCAATTGGTATTACTGTCAGCGCCGCTTGGTCCATTCAAGCCCGAGACGTCTCGCTCCGATAGAACTCCGGATATGCCTGCCGAAGCATGATATCCCCAAAGCACGGAAGATCATACACCTCATTCAGCAAATGCGTGGAGGTTGGCTTATCTTTGAATCACTGTGAGCTATATGGCATCGTTTCTCAGGCACATGTGCTAGTGCATACTCTAACTGAAGTGCGTGAGGCGTTTTTGAATCTTGTGCGCACCACGTATTCAGACCTCTGGGTTTCGAAGGAAGTGTAAGATTCCTCGGAATAATTCACGTTGTTTGGTCCGATTACTTGAGGGCTTTCATTGTGATGGTCTTTCATTGTGGTGATGCCTCTCGAGTTTCTCTCTTTCTTTTTGAAAATGACCCTCTACAAATGGCTCATGAACTGATAGCAGGCAGACACTACGAATAGGAGCAAGAGCGCAGAATAGTAGCTGATTCTGGCTGATAGAAACGGAGGGGAAAAAGAGAGAGATAGAAGAGAAAGAAGGAGCACCTATGTAGACCTGCCCACCCGGACATCTGGAGGTGGGTCATCTGACCAGACCTGACATCCCGACATGAACTCTCACTCCTTTCTTCTGTTTTGCTTTTTGGGCCTCGGGTCCCAAGGCTCTCTTGGTTTAGCTTCATGATTCGGGGTAATGGGGGCAGGAGCCCGAGTACCCCCGAATCACGCTTTCCGGAGCGTTTTCCGTATGGCGGACCCGGGCTTTTGAGTTGAGTCCCATCTCTCCCCGGGCCCTTCATCTCTTGCGCAGCGTAATTCTGATCCCAGGCCGCAGATCCGAAGGCCGGATTTCTGCATTTTTTGCCTTTTTCTGTTCTTCGTCCAAGGCTCTCTTGGTCGAATACTGGGTAATTCGGTGGAACCAATCGGGAGTCATGATGAACTCCCTAAACGACCTCCTACTGAGGCGTTCTCTTTGTTGATCATCTCTGTTGCACCCACAGTTTTATCACAGGATCCAGTGTTTTGAGTGAGCTTCTTTTTCCCAACTCTCTCGCTCCCTGAGATGGGGAGTGCCAATCTCATAATTTGCAGATCCGAAGGCCGGAACTCCTTTCTCCTGTTTTCGGTGCCCTGGATCCAAGCCTCTCTTTGCTGAATGATGGGTCATTCGAGGTAAACAATGCAGGATCACGAGTAACACCCGAATTATTTTCTTGGGGATTTTTGTTGTTCTTAGAAGGAGGATCCTGGAAAAGAGTCAAGAATAGCAGTACGTTGGGATGGACTATTGAGAGAGCGCGCAGAGAGATGAAGAAAGAGAGGAGGGGAGCGAACTAAGGCGAGTGGGTTTCCCCACCTGCCTGAGGCCGTTGCTTGTGGATCATCTCTTTGGAAGCCAGAGGATGATTAAAATGTCCATGCTCTGGGTCTCACCTTCATCTTCACAAATCTCTCGTCCCACGCTAGCCGGGCTTCCGGGGTTTCAGGGTACTCGCCAAACACATTCCGGATCCGCAGGCCGGACCGCAATCTTTTGACCTTTCCGAACGCGAGGTCTAGCATCTCCCACGCTTTGTTGCAGGCATTCAGTGACTTCGTCCCGCCTCTTCCTAGGAGTCAAGATACGCCGCTTCTTCAACTTTTTTCCGTTCCAGTGGTGTAGAAGGTTTCCGTTGGATATTCTCGAACTCTTGTAGGCACCACACGATTGAAATCGGCCTTGCGAGAAGCTTCACACTCGTATGCTTGGATGATTGTGGTGTGGAGCGATATTTTGCGAGCAGCGGTTCACGTCTCGGAAGAGTGCCATCTTCTTCAGGCTCACCGGCCATTTCCAGCCCAGGAGTAGATCGGTATGTTGCAGTTCGAAGTTGGCTCCAGAGGCGGAATTGGTCAAATCGAAAAGTGAAAATGGTGGGAATGGGGCTGGCTGAAACCCTTATTCTTGCAGGTGTCCCACTGTCGGGTATTTGTCGGGTATGAGTGCGATCCCTTCTTTTCAGTTGGCTTTGGAATAGCCGTCCTTGTAGGGAAGCCGAATGCTCTGTGGAGAGCAAGGTGCTCCTCCAACTTTTAGAGTAGGCCTTGGTCTAGAGACGGAATTAGTCAAATCAAAAAGTCAAAGTAACGGAAGATTGACCGACTGAGCCCCTTTCTTCTTCTTCTTCTTCTTCTTCTTCTTCTTCTTCTTGTCTGCTGTAGTCCGTTTGTATGCCATGTCCTCTTTTCGAGTGGCTGGGACGATAGCCGTCCTCATAGTGATGCCGAATCTCTTATGAAGAGAGAGACTCTCTCTCAGGCGAGGTGAAATGAGAGTTGGAGTTGGAAGAGTTGGTAGGACTCCGTATTTGTGGAGGGAAGGAGAGAGGGTATGAGCGAGGCGAAGTTAGGAAGTTTTCTGTGATGTGGATGAGGCAATGGTCCCAAGATGCAAGGAGTCATTTGAGACTGCGCATCGGCAGAAGTGGCAGGAGTATTGATACCACAGCCTGTCGATCCCATTAAATAGTCCTCGTCCTCTCGCCATGAATGTGTGGGGTATTGAGAGATAATTCACCATGCTCCTGTGACGCTCTTCTGGCTGAAGTGAGATGATAGTATGCAAATAGCTGTAAGGTAGAAGTGATGAGGTGTCAGACAGGTATCACTTGAAAGAGATGGCTGAGTTGTCTGGGAACTCCGTTGTCAGGCGTTGACTGAGTAGAGGGGATGCAAGACGATATGGACGATGTGAGACGGACAGCCCCCAGGAAAGGCATGGCAGCAAGTCACCTGCCAGCCGTGGACTCGAAACTTCTTTGATCAAGTGAAGGTATATGACACAGTCTTTGGGGCTAGATGAGAAATAAGTCAGCTTCAAAACATCATCTAACCCGCTTAGGCACTTCACTCACTTTGATAGTCTTCACTTCTCCTCTTTGACCTGGCTCAACCATCAGATGTGGCTTGATATGGAGTCAGTGGGACCAAAAAAAGTGTTGATGAAGCCGTGAATGGAGAATCAAGGAGTAATGACGAGGGAGTGAAAGTGAGGAAGTGAAGATAGATGTAGATAGAGTTGAATTCAAAGACCTCCTTTGATGCAAAGATCTGTTGAGCTAGCAATCGCTGTTTCGTGCAACATCGTCAAACGTCGCTTGTTTGCGCCCCCAGATTTATGGCATATTAATGCCCCAGAGACCCTTTCTACTAGACATCATTGCTTCCTCGTTCTCCTTAGCAGCAGCGAGCTGCTGCTGCTGCTGCTTCTGCTTCTTCTTGGTCCAAGTGACCCAATTATCTCAGACTAAAAGCAAGATGGGCAGGTGTCAAAAGCTCTATTTCACGAACTATAGGCCATTGAAGAGTATGTTTGACCCCTTTAACATTTATTTCTTTGTACTTGCTAGCTGACACGACCGACAGAAATCACAAACAAGCACCATTGCTTCACATCAAACCATTTTGAATCAACAAGGTCACTCGTGTACCTCTATCCCACATTGATCCTCTCACTTGCACTAGAAAATAGTCAAAATTGATTCCCACAGAAGCCCACAAGTGAGTATAGCAAACATACCACGTTTCCAGAGCAGCTACCCTGGCCTGGGCAGCACAGGAATGTGCCACCATTGCAGTATTGGCCTTTCTGAGAGCATCCGGCCCTCGCCTCGAAGTTGCCTGGGTCGGCAGCGGCGAGCGCAGCGAGGGCGAGGACAATGGCATAGAGCTTCATGATGATGATTTGGGTTGTGGGGATAATTGAGGGGTTTAGATGAGTTTGAACTGTGGAGGTCAAAGGTAGGTGGTACCTGGTCGACTTTTATAGACGGCAGATCTGCATCTCCTCCCAAATGGGTATCACGGTGCGCCTGATGGATTCCGCTGCCGAGCGATGTATCGTGTAGTGATTGGTTGTATAGGTGATGTTACATTGCACCAATTCCCCAGCTGCAATATCAGGCCACCAGTCTTCAGATGCTTTGCTAACAGCTCCACGTGAGACTGGAGTCTTTCATTCTTGGTGAATTATTTGCTGGAGGGAGTTTCATCTGGCCTTGGCGCCAATGGCTGTGGGGAGGGATCGACATCAGCCTGCCGACCTGTGGGGGCCAGTACAGTCATCGACACTTCTCAGGTTACTGAAGATCGGGTGCACAGTAAGTATCCTTGGAAATATCCCTGGAGAGTCAAAAGGTCAATGTCTAGCTTCGTGGTACAATTCCATCGTACACTGGTGAGCTTGATTTGTGACCGGGAACTGTATCCAGGCCTTTCTATTCCAGCGAAAAGGATATTTCAATTCATCCACAACAATCCATGACAACTCAATGGGGTGGAATATGGAATCCTTCAAGTGTAAGAATGCAGGGAATGAGGGGGTGGCTTGATATGGCTGCATGAAGGCTGGGGACCTCGTATCCGGCTGATCTGCATCATGCGAGGGGTCGGGCGCAAGCAGATTGCGCCGTTCTCACAAGTCCGGAGTCCGGTTGGTACAGAAAAACTTGAGCTGCGTTGCTTTTAATTGTCACGAGTAGACTGACACAGCGTCTATTGGTGTGTTCGAACATCCTGCACTTGTAGTTGTGCCACCTGGGCAGAGTCCACCTGGATAGGTTTCAATCTTTGAACATAGTGCATCGCTGCATGGGGAACCTCTCTGGATCTAAAGCATCTGGAATTGACATTGGTAGAGCTGCGTCGTTTACACAGTACTGCTTTTTCATTGTCCCCAACGTATACCATGGGGAAACACTAGGTACAACTGGGATATCCCCAAAATTCTCAAAGGGAACATCCACGGGTTCTCATATTCTCATACGTCAGTCTGGAGCCGATGTCAACCCTACTGCGCTTCTTCCTCCTGGTTTTCCTGGTTTTCCTGGGAAACCTGCTTTCGGCGCGCGGCTTCCTTGCCAGCGAAGCTGACCAGCATGCCCAGATCGTAGACCACCTTCAGGCAACCGGCGATGATGAAAGAGACGCCGAAGTGGCCATTTCGCGACAAGATACCTGTCAGCAGAGGTCCCATGCTCTGCGAGGTGGTCTTGACGACGTTGACGGCGCCCATGATGGCGGTGCGCTTGTCGGAAGGCAGAGCGGCGGCGAGGAAGGCCGAGCGAGGTGCCACGTCCATGCTCTGAGAGCAGGCTCGCAGAATCAAGAAGGTGAGGGCTAGTGGGAGACTGGATGGGATGGGGATCATGGCAAGACAAATGGCTGAGGGCATGTGGGTGAATACCATGGTCTGTAGAGTTAGTACTAGTCAATGCGTGGAGCGGGCGCGACTTACCTTGACATTACCGAGGCGCTTGGCCAGAGAGGAAGCAACCAGCATGGATGCCGCGGCGATGAGATTGGTGGTGAAAAAGATGGTGCCGAGTTGGCCCTCGGGAAGGTTGAACTTGCCCTTGAAGAAGTAGGTCATCCATGATCTGTGTGCAGACGTTAGCATCAGTGGTTCTTGAAAAGTAGGATAGACGACTCACAATGAAGCCAGTCCGGAGGCAAACGAGTCCAATCCGAACAAGATAAAGAGGCGAATGACCAGCGACCACAAGTCCTTCTCGATCGAAGGGAAAATGCTCTTCTTCGGAGCGGGAGCAGCCGGCTCGGTCTGTTCTGCCAGTAGAGGGCGAGTCTCCGAGCTCTGCTCGGGCTCCTCAGCTTCAACCTTGCTGCTAAGGCCCAGCGTGAAGATCAATTTGACCACGCCGACACCGGCATAGACCAGGAAAATAACGCGACAAGCCGGAATAAATGCCCACCCATGGACCGACTCCAGGGTATTCATAATCCAACCGCAAACCAAAAATCCCAGCGCCGAGCCCGCCGTCCCAACTAACGAATACCAAGCAAACACATCACTCAGCAATTCATGCGAGGTGAGATGCGCCAAGGTGGATTCCTCGACGGCGCGGAACGGACCAATCTCATTTCCACTAGAAGAAGATCAGATAAGATAAAACCACCATTGACATCGACATCGACATCGACATCCACGCCAATAACTGTAACATACCTAGGACTGATGACACCGAACACCGCCGCGCCCAGCAATGCCCAATAATTCCCGAAAAGCGCAAACACCACTCCGCTGCCCGCCATCAGGATCGATCCCAAGGACAACACCGCCTTCCGGCCCATCCGGTCCGCGAACAGGGTCAGGAAGAAGCTGATGACCACGTCCCCAACCAGGGTAAGTGTCATAAATAAACCGATGCGATCATCGGAAATTCCAATGGCAGAGAGGTAAGACGCCAGAATCAGGGTCGAGCCGCCGTAGGCGAATAGACGCACGAAGCGCTGGGCGCAGAGAAGCTTGACGTCCAGAGAGGAGTGCCACATTGTGGTCAAGCCCAGCTCGGCCAGAGCATGGGCGACGTACCGCAGTGGACGCGATTCGGGCATTTTTGAGGTGTATGTCGAAGGTCGAAGGGAGTCGAAGTCGAGCCGTCAAAAGTATCCGAGGCTAAGCTTTCTTGGGAAGTCGGTGGAGTCGGTAGGGCTGAACTCCGTTTTACTCTTCTTCTTCTTCTTCTGTCATCTCAATATTGATATTATAGTCGCTTCTATTCTCATTATATTTTGTCTACTGCTCACTCCGAGGAGGCCACTTCACGCGTCTCTCGGCCCGCACGTAAAAGTTCGTCGGCCGGATCAACTGGAACATGGGATCATAATCCACAGGGCCGTCATTCTCCTTGGTGAATTTATACCGGAACAGCAACTTCGGCAAAAATACCTTGACTTCCTGCAACGCGAAGTTGAAGCCAATGCACATTCGCGGGCCCGCAGCAAACGGCACGTACGAAGTCTTATGCCGGTCCTTGACTTCCTGCGTGTCCCAGCGGTCCGGATCGAAGCGCGCGGGATTGCTCCAGACTGCCGGGTTGTTGTGGATGTGGTGGATGGCCGGGATGACGATGGAGTTCTCGGGGAGTTTGTAGCCGCCGGGCAGGATCATAGAGACCTTGGCGGTGCGGGCGGGCTGGTAGGAGGGGTTGTGTCGGCGTTGGGTCTCTTTGATGAATTTGTCGAGGAAGGTGAGGCGGTCGGTGAGATCGGCGGTCAGGGGTGTGTCGGCGGTGATGCCGTTGTCGACGAGTTCCTGGAGGAGGCGCTCTTGCATGCCCGGGTATTGGACCATGGAATAGAGGAGCCATGAGAGCAGGGAGCTGGTGGTGGTGAAACCGGCTCCGGTGGCTACGACCAGTGCCTGCATGAGACTGGTCTTGGGCAGCTTCTCGCCCTTGTTATCGGTGGCGCGGATAATGTAATCTAACAATCAGCATGGACATGTCAAAGGGTTACGAATGAGAACTCACCGATCATGTTCGTTGCCTGCAGAGCCGCATCCTGCAGGGGGAGATCTTCGACACCACCCCGGGAGGCATTGTCGATAGACTCATTGACCATCTCGATAATACGATAGCGAGCATCGCGCAAACGCTTGGGATCACCGAATGGCAGCTTGGCATACCAATCACCGCGAGCCGTCACCTTCTTGTTTAACTCCAGTGACTCGGCGATACGGTAGACGAGCTCGTGGGGCGGCGCATCAACCTTGGTGAAGTGCTTGAAGTCCATACCCAACACCAGCTTGCCAACGGCCTGGGATCCCAGCTTGAGCATGTACTGGTAGACATTCCAGGCCTCGCCACGCTCATCTAACTCGTCAAAGACACTGAATGCGTCCTCGACGGTCTCTTGCATCGTAGGCGCATAATGGCGCACAGCCTTAGGACCGAATGCAGGGGGCAGGAACTTGTGTGCCGCGCGCCATTCGGGGGTATCGGTATCACCCAGGAACACGCCGGCTTCCTGGTTCTTAATCGGATGCAGGGGGTGTCCTTCGATAATGCGTTTCGTGAAGAAATCAGACTCGGCAAAGACGATGGCTGACAGCTCGGGGTCATTCGTTTGGTACGTGGTGCGGCCCATGTTGGTGGTCTGAATGATCGGACCGTACTGGTCGAAGAGACGCTGGTGGTTGCCCAGATGGTCGGGGTAGACCTCGAAGTAGTTTCCCACATAGGGCAGTCCCTTGGGACCGGGGATCTCCCGCACTGCCTTGCCATCTATTGAGATCGCAATTGGCTCTTCTTGGGCGAGAATCTCGGCAGGAGTGGACAGTGTGTCGTCCTCTGATTGGAATCCAATGCCTGATTGGTGTTAGTGATGCTAACCCTACTCGAACTCTGTGATGGATAGACACTTACCATTGGGCTCGACAATGGCGAACTGGCCTGCAATCAGCAGCTGAAGTCCCTCATAGTCGACTGTGGACTCGATATCAACGGCTTGGGCAGAGGTGATAGCCTCGCCCAGCAAGTAGAACTGTTTAGCAACCATTTTTGTGACTTTTTTGGACCTCCCCCTTCAGGGTGGGCTATTTTATTTATACAATGTCTCTGGTACGAGCCATTTGGTATGAGCCATTTGAAATTGCATATCTCTCTCCACTTATTCATTAGACAAGAAATCGACGTCGAAGTACAGCCTCGGCACTTTCGATATTTCTGTCTTGGGCTCCACTCCGAAAAAATCTCGAACAGGAGGTGATCGTCATCGCACTGCATAATTTCTCAACAAGCCACGGCCAGAGCAAGACAAGAACGGTTTCTCCCGTCTGTGCCGTCCGTTCATTGCCCGGCTCGACGATGCCGACTCGGACATCGGCCCACTAGCTGCGTCTCTTAGTGTGTTTGAGGTTTAGCTTCTTCTCGAGACCTTCGATGCCGAGGTATACCTCTATCGATTATGAATCCTTGGGTCCTAGTAGGTCGGAGTGGATTCAAGTTATGCATCAAATGATGGGTTTATATAATTACCTGCGTGCCTATAGGTGGTGGACATTTTTCTCCCAAATTACCTTCCGCCATGTCAGTCCCTGAAACGAAAGAGCTCAAGGCTGAATGGGAGACCGAGGCGGTCTTGCCTGAATACACATTGAAAGATGTCGCAGCGCATAATACAAAGGGTGACACCTGGATGGTCATCCACGGACAAGGTATGCGGTTCGACGCTTATGCATAGATAGCCAACTAACATCGTCGCAGTCTTCGACCTGACAGAATACCTCCGGGATCACCCAGGAGGTGCAGATATTCTGGTCGATGTCGCTGGCACTGATGCCACCACCGACTACGAGGACGTCGGTCACTCAGAGGATGCGCGCGAGATCATGCAGCCCTTCTTGGTGGGCACATTGAAAGACGCCCAGCAATACGTGCGGCCCAAGGCTGTGCGCGTTGTCTCTCAGAAGTCATCTACAGTGGCCGCTTCGTCTTCATCATCACCCATCAAGGCCATCGCCTGTGCCCTGGGTGGCCTGGTCCCTGCCTACTACATTCTCAGCCGTGCCAATCTCACAAGCCGCATGGACGCCATCTCGCACCTCATCCCCCATCAATTGAAGAGCGTACGCCTACCCCGTGGCGGCTTCATCAACGGCTTCCTCGCCGCCTCAGCCATCTCCACCGTCATCGGTGTCATGGTCGCCAAGCAAGCCGGCAAATTCACCAAGATCGACTCCGGCTTCATGCGCTACCCACCACACATGAAAGCCAAAAAGATCATCCGCGCAAACCCCCATCTCACGCGCGGATTCCTGGAACCCCAACAATACCAACGCCTCCCTCTAGTCGAGAAAACCGAGCTGGCAACGAACGTCTACCGCTTCGTCTTCGCCCTCCCCACCACAACAGCCGTCCTAGGCCTTCCAATCGGCCAACACGTCGCCATCCGCGCCGAAATCGACGGAACCTCCGTCTCCCGCTCCTACACACCAACCTCCAACAACGTGGACCGCGGCCGCATCGAACTAGTCATCAAATGCTACCCGGACGGCCTCCTAACCGGCCGCTACCTCTCCAACCTCACCATCGGCGACGAAGTCGAGTTCCGCGGCCCCAAGGGCTCAATGCGCTATACAAAGGGCCTCTGCACCAAAATCGGAATGGTAGCCGGCGGCACCGGTATAACCCCCATGTACCAGCTGATCCGCGCGATCTGCGAAAACGACACCGACACCACGGAAGTCTCTCTCGTCTACGCGAACCGCAGCGAATCCGATATCCTGCTCCGCGAGGAACTGGAGCGCTTCGCGCGTCTGTACCCGCAAAACTTCAAATTGTGGTACATGGTTGATGAGGCGGATGAGAGCTGGTGCTATGGAACGGGATATGTGGATCAGGCGGTTCTGAAGGCGCAGCTTCCTGGGCCAGCGGCCGATACGAAGATTATGCTATGTGGGCCGCCGGGGATGGTGAATGCCACTAAGAAGAATTTGGTGGCTATGGGCTTTGAGAAGCCAGGGGTTGTGTCGAAGATGACGGATCAGATCTTTTGTTTCTAGCCTAATGTAGTAATTGCCGAGGAAGTAATTTCTGTTGGGACTTCGGTCCGATGTTTAAAAAGAAAAGTCTGTCTCGGGTCAGTCCGAAAGCAAGTTTCGCCCGCTGATTTCCCGAGTCTCTGACTGGTGGAGCTTATCTGAGCCGAGGTTCATCTCAATTTCAAGGTTAACCTTGGAACGGTTGCTTCTGTTCTAGAACGTTTATGCGAACATATTTGCTTAGTATTTGCACGATTAATATTCGCACTGTTCCTGAGTACTATTTACTTTCACTCGTCTTCGCGCGCTCCAGCGGCCGAATAAAAAATGGCAACGGACTCCCCCTTTTGCTCTCCCGAATTTTTATCGTCGTCGTCGCCGTCATGTCCGTGGTGAACTTGACCAAGGGCGGAAAGTTCAGTCGATATTTTTCCGGGTCTTTGGGGTCTTTCGAGTCAGGCGAAATAGTCACGGACTTCTTCTTCTTTGGCTCGGGTGGGTCCGCAGGGTCTTTGGGTGGCAGTGGGACTTTAATGAACTGGCGTCGACGTCGAGATGCGGATCGGGCTCGCTGCGGTCGTTGACACCAGCAGTATAGCAGTAGTAGTAGAAATGCCGCACCGATAATTGAGCCTGCGATGGCCCCTTTGGCTCCGTTGGATAACCCACCGCCACCGCCAGTCCCGGTCCCCGTGGTATAAGTCCATGTCGGAGTCGCCGCTGCATCGACCACGGCCGTCGCAGGGGCGTCGGGCCATGTAAGTGTCACGAAGGTATTTGTCGGCCAGGTATCTCGCCCCGCGAGCTCCGCGAGGATCGCAGTCGCAGTAGTCGCAGGCGCCGTGATCGCCGTCACGTCCGTGTACGCTGCGATAGTACTAGTAGGGACATCGCGTGCCGGTGCCATTGCACAACAAACAGAAACATGCTGAATCTAGATAAAGAGAAAATGGCTCCGCGTACGGCTATCCTGGGGTTTTCATATTCTCGGTTGCAGGGATGCATGAACCACGTCAAGCAATTGACTCGAAATTGCACCTTCTGACTTGATCATGCAGCTTATGCTGCGGAGTCACCTCGGATGTAGTTCGCCTTGATATTTTGCAGCTTGCGATTGGTGGAGGGGGCGCTCTTGGCGGACGTGTTGGCATCCCCGCTGGAAAGAGGCCGTGGAGCTGCTTCCACTGGATTTCTGCCCGATGCATATTGGGCGAGAATGAGCCCGTGGACTTTCTGGAAGCTGCTCCGTCTGGAGATGCAATGGCTGTAGAGGTGAATGTCGGATTTTCTTCCAAGGTTGTATTTTTATTTGGTCTATGTAGCTTGAGAATCTGGCTTCGGGCGAGGTTGAACAAGCTGTTGAGCCTACCTCCCGACTTGGAAGCTGGGCAATTGACTATTGCTGTCTTTGGACCCTGCGCAATGACCAGTATGGATTAGGCGTATGTAGTCCCATTGAATGCATGCAATTGACTCCATGTTACTTTCAGTCCAAAGCTTGGCATGGCTCCCGAGGTCTTTCGAGGATGTGCTCGGATATATATACAAGTGCACTTATAACGATCTACTTCCATGGAAGACTTGTAACCTTGAGATCACACGTTGAGAACATATTATACATGAATTAAGCCTGGCATATTCCATCCAGGTCCAGGTCATACCCTGAGAATCCCCTTTATTCCTTCTCAGCTTCATCAACCGACTTCTCGACCTCCGCCTCCGTCATCCGATGAAACAACTTGCGTGCATCCGAGAGAGTGGCCGCCTGGGGCAGTCCATCCTTCACCGCTTGGACATGGAGGACTGGCACGTCAAAATCATAGGCCTCCCTCCACGATTCATTCCCGGGGGCCATGATATCTTTCTCGATGTATTCAAAGGACCGGCGTTTGTGGAACTGCAACACGGTGTTTTTGGCGTTATCGCAGAGACCACAGCCGACGCGCGTAAACAGGGTCAACCGGGCAGAGGCCCATAATGCGGGAGTGGGAAGCATGATGAGGATTGGATTGTTGGTGGTGCAGGGATGAAGAGGCCAAACGCGCCGGCGGTCAGCCTTCGCCGCAATGGAACATTCGAGCTTTCCCCCGCTAAGCCGCGTTGGGCAACCACCACCTCTCTTTGTCGCCCTCACTCAATCCTAGATCTAGGAGATATACAAAATGGCCGAGAAGTGCGTCCACAAAGCGTGCGGGAAATCCTTCACCGATCCCGAGGAGGAGTGCGTGTACCATCCAGGCCCTCCGGTGTTCCACGAGGGGCAGAAAGGTAAGTACCTTGGTGTTCAAACTATTCCATATCCGTGTCGCATTACAGGCTTCACTGTGCCACCGGATACGATGCATTCCTACTTGCGACATTGCTAACGGTCCAGGCTGGAAATGCTGCAAGCCCCGCGTCCTGACCTTCGAGGAATTCCTCGCCATCCCGCCATGCACAACCGGCAAGCATTCCACCGTCGATGATACCCCCGCCCCGGAGCCAAAGAAGGTCGAGGAGGCTGCCCCTCCTCCCGAGAAGAAGAACGAGCGCCCACCCATTGCCATCCCGCCGCCCACGGCTACGGCCGCTCCCCCCGCCAAGCCGGTCGTCGAGGAGCCCGAGTCCGACGACCCTGATGTGGAGGTCCCGGCGAACGCGACGTGTCGTCGCAGAGGCTGCGGTGCCTCCTACAGTGGCTCGACGGCTCGCGACGACGAGAAGTGCGTCCACCACCCGGGCCACCCCGTCTTCCACGAGGGCAGCAAGGGATGGTCCTGCTGCAAGCGCCGAGTGCTGGAGTTCGACGAGTTCTTGAAGATTCCCGGGTGCACCGAGAAGACGAGGCATATGTTTGTAGGCAAGGCCAAGGCTGTCGGAGAAGAGAAGGTGGATTCAGTCAGGTATGTATACGGCACCTCCTAGCTGCTAGGTACTGTCCTGAGCACCGACTAAAATTGCAACAGGAGTGATTTCTACCAGACCCCCACCGCAGTCAACGTCTCCCTCTACCTGAAGAAAATCGACAAGGAACGCGCCAAGGTGGAATTCCAGGCCAACTCCATCGTCTTCGACCTCCCTACCACGGACAACAAGCGCTACCAGGATACCTATTCTCTGTTTGCGCCGATTGACCCGGAGCAGTCGACGTTCCGCGTGCTGGGCACCAAGCTGGATCTGAAGCTCGTCAAGGGCGATGGCACCAGCTGGCCTGTGCTGCGCAGTGATGATAAGTGGGATGGCACACGCATCCAGATTGGAAATGCTGGACACGCATGATTTACGGCTGTACATTTTGGATAGAAAAATTTATATTATGACGGTGATGACATTTGGTTCGAATTGGTGCAGCTTCGTACGGCGGAGTACGCACGGTGCAACAGCGATTGCATATAAACTGGTGAGACTGATAGCAATGGGAATGCTTAGCTCTAATAGTCTGGTAGCTGGTCTAGCCTTGCGACGCGGTTCTCTCGACCAGCCGATCGAGACTCGCACTTCGAGGTACACACTTCGAGAATCAACCCAACATTAAAGGTCAATGCATCGAAGCTTAACGCAACTCGTCGAGGCAGAGCGTTCAGGGACCAATGCAGGTATGAAACGACCAGACACAAGCACACTTCTTGTACAGAATATGCTTATTCCAGGATCTAACCAATTACGAATTCAATTTCAAGATTGAATCTTACGAGCCAAAAATGCCGTCAAACCACACGAAAGTGGTTTCAAAAAAGGAATGTAACGTCCTCTCCACAGCTAACACCCATGGAGCTTCCCGAAGGAGACCCTAGTGTAGCCATAAAGTGATTGGGAAAAAGAGAGACGCCTTTACTCTCCAAGGCCGGGAACGGAAGAAAACCCATGGAGGCCGAAGCCTAGGATAACCCTCAGCAAGCCACTGTGTGGAGCCCCGTGGAAATTTACTAAAGAATAGTAAACCTCTACTGATGATGGAGAGAAAAGAAAAGAGAGGAAGGGCCGGGTTGGGGCCAGCTATTTATGCTAGAATTCTCATGGGCGCTAGCACCGATTGGGGCTCGGTGGGAGTTTTTTCCTGAGGCTTGGCAGTCCGAGCTCAATCTTTTAGTCACTAGCTTAACTTTTAGTCATTCCTTAGTCAGTAGCTTAGCAGCTGGCCTAATGAGGAACTTAGGGCTCAGGGTTTTATTCAGTGCACGTGACCCATCAAATTTGCATGTGACAGTCCGTCTTTGCCACCGTCAACTGTCGAGCATATGTACTTCCTGTGCTTGTACAGGTACAGGAACCACCTACATTTATTGAAGAAGCTGCAAGTACTTCTACTTCCTTACACGTTGTATAGTTAGACAGAAGTATTTATTTTGTACGATGCTCACTAAAGAGAAAAATATCAATTCACCGCTCCTTTTTAATCACAATATACGAGTAAATAATAACGCCACTAGAAAAAAAGCAAAAGACTAATGTAAGGCAGAAAGTACATGTCCCATTTCTCAGGGTCGCCCCAGTAGGCATCTTCCAATCATGGGGCGGAAGCACGAGACCTCCCCTCGTGTCTCATTCACCTCCCCGCCATATTGCATCTTTTTTCCCCCCTGAACCACTTGTTCTGCTCTTAATATTTAATCGCTTGGTTTCTTTTCTCGCGCATCTTGCGATCACCTTTATCGCAATCTAGAACATCTACAGCCATTCCCGGATCTTAGACTAATTGACCAGATTCCATCAACAATCCCCGTGGACTCCCCCGTGGACTCCCCCGGTCCTTATAATTCCTCGCCACTCCACGCTACACGCTACAACTACACGTATTTCACCATGGGCTCAGTCGAATGCCAGTCTCCCGTCACCCCAGACTTCCGCTACATCCCCCTCTCCTATAGCCATGCCGACTCCCAGGCATCGGCCCTGAGGCTCATCCTCACCCTGAACCCCCACTGGGAGGGCCCCGGCAACAACATTGAATTTGTGCGATTCACCGACGGCATCACCAACACCGTGCGTCCTCCTATCGCAGTCCACCAGACAACCCCAAACTGACACGACTCCCAGCTCTTGAAAATCATCAACCTCAAACCAGGCCTGACAGAGGAACAAATAGACAATGAGGCTGTACTGATGAGGGCGTACGGAAATGGCACAGAGATCCTCATAGACCGCGAAAGTACGAGACCCCCGGACACCGTCCTCCCTAAAGCCCCGCGCGACTCTTTTTGCCCATGCGACACCTGCTGAAGTAGATCCTAGGAGAAACACGCTCTCATGCCCTTCTCGCCAGCCGCGGCCTGGCCCCGCCCCTTCTCGCCCGCTTCCAGAACGGATTGCTGTATCGCTTCATCCGCGGCAAGCCCTGTGGCCACCTGGACTTAGTCTCCCCGCCTATCTGGCGCGGGGTTGCCCGTCGTCTGGCCCAGTGGCACGCCGCGTTGCCCAGTAGTGGAGCCGCCCCGATCAAAGAGGCGCTCGACGAGCAGGACGCCGATATCACTGTAATTCAGCCCCGGCGCGCCGGCCCGTCCATCTGGGCCGTGCTGCAGAAGTGGGTGTTGGCTTTGCCGGTCACCACCCCTGAGCAGCGCGCTCGCCGGTTAAGCTTGCAGGCAGAGCTGCAGTGGGTTGTGGAGGCTCTGGACGATGGAAAGGGAATTGGAGAAGACGGGGTATGTTTTGTCTTGGCTTGTCTTGGCTCTGTTTTTCGACGCGGCATGACAAGTGGGATGCACGTTGCTAACCGCCATCTCCATAGCTCGTTTTCTCGCACTGTGATCTCCTATGCGCAAACGTAATCGTCCTCCCGACTGAGACCGCGACCCCCGAAGATGGCATCGCAGCTGTCAACTTTATCGATTATGAATACGCCGTTCCCGCGCCCGCCGCCTTCGACATCTCCAACCACCTCGCAGAATGGGGTGGCTACGACTGCGATTATACCATGATGCCGACGAAGTCTGTGCGCCGCTCCTTCCTCACCGAATATACCAAAAGCTACTGCGAAAAGAGCGGTCTCGACGCATCTGCCCAAGCAGAGATCGTCGACCGATTATACGAGGATGTCGACCGCTTCCGCGGCATTCCTGGATTGTACTGGTAAGTTGGCGAGCACAACTGGTTCTGACTCCTGCTAACACTCTCAGGGGCGTTTGGGCACTTATCCAAGCCCAGATCTCCCAAATCGACTTCGACTACGCTAGTTATGCCGAGACCCGTCTGGGCGAGTACTACGCGTGGAAGCGCGAGGTTGACGGGAGTCGCAAGCAGGCCGGCGAGGAAATGCCGCTACGCGAGTCGCGCTGGGCGCAAGAGGCGTAAATTTCCGGCTCGCCCTTAAGCGCCGGGCCACGCACCTTGCGTTTTATCCTTCGTCCTTTACTTCCTGCAATATTCGCACTCGAGAAATTCAACAATCTTCCGAGGCGAACCCGATGAAACCGGCGAAATATGTGGTTCTGGGTAACCACGATGATCGGTTCCTTGAAACAAAAGCATCTGAAGATGCGCTCCCTTGGGTTGGAGCTAAAAGTCTGGAATAAATCTGGAATCGAGATAGATGGGTTGTCTTTTGCATTGGTGGCCATCTTTTCTCGTCTTGTTGTCTTTCAACAACGTCATAGCTGAGGTGTTATATGGTTAATTCGATTTCTTGTCTGACTTCGTGTCTGGATTCTGGTTTTTCTTTCTTATATGTAGGCTGTGACGTCTGATGTATTAACACGCTTGTTCCTCTCAAGTGATCTAGATACTGCCAACTTCGCACACACAGGTGAGTCGATGCATGTTTGAGCTGCCAGGGCCCAACGGTCATCTATCCTCCGCAACTATGCACCACAAGATTTGCTTGGACATCCTGCTATCAGCGAGAAACTTCGATGACCAGAGGCTCCCTGATTGACTAGTCCCCTACTCGACCACGGAACTTTAGGCTATCAGCAGTCTCGCCGATGATAATGAGCTACACTGCCAACTGGACAGATATCATTCTACAGATGAAAAAAGTTGCAGCCTCATCCTCAGCTCTCTACAGTTTAGAGGGGACTTCTCTGCAATGTCACACGGAGATCCTCTCGCGGAAGATGTCTGAGAACATACAAGTCCACACCGAGCGAACACTTGCTGAACTGCATCAAAAACCTTGTACGACTCGTCCGTAAGCTCGGAAGACAGGGATATCAAAAATACCGTTCGGCTTCCACGAATACATACTGCTGGTGCATCGCCTGGGGAGCTCATTGCCTCTGTCTCTGGCTTGGAAAGATATGCAACATCTCCGGTGAGATATGAGGGCTGCTGAGGCTACCTAAGACTGATGAGCGGCATCATTCATCTCTGAGATCCAGAGATAGCTTATAAAAAAGTCGCCGGGGCTGGTCATGGAAGTTGAAGCGGCTGAGGCTCTCCGTCAGGTCCATCGCTCCTTCTTCCTCTCGACGCTCCTTCCCAATTCTTGCTCGCCCCGGATCATTTTTCTTCTCTCCATCGCTCTTTCCTCTCTTCCTCTCTATTTGATCTCATCAATCTCATAAAAAAAAACCCCGCATCCACCAAATCAATCCGTGCTCACGCGTCTCCGTCCGAACAATGGCTCCAAAGCGCCGTCCATCAGACGATCGCTCCTCCGATGACAAAACTGTCTTCATTCCCCCAGAGCGCACAATGAATGCAGCCCAATATGCCGCCACCGCACGCGGATCAAGCACCCCCGAAGCAGCCCGAGCTGGTCGTGCAGCCCGCGCCGCTCTACTATCTGCCAAAAACAACAAGATAAGCCCACCAGCTTCTAATCGAGCTCCAGTGATCGCTCCCGAGCTACTGAATCAGAGCATTGCTGAGCCTGCTGCAGCCAGTGTCGGCTGGAGCACGGCCAACCATAATGGTATACTGCCTGCGAGAAATAAAAATATAACCTCTGCTTCGAAATGGCCGCTGGGTGTCTCTGAGCGAGATCCGATTATGATTAAAGAGGAGGATGGTGCTGAGCTTGGTTCCGCTGGGGACAGCGCTGATGGTTCTGTCAGCAACGACGTCGAGATGAGTTGATATAAGGTGAGCTCGGTTGCTTCTCTCTGAGTATTGGCAGCTTGCCTGAGCTTCTTGATCTAACTGACATCGAAGATAGGCTGTGACTGGAGCCGCGGAATTTGTGGTCAAATCCACGACCCATCAATGATCCGAACGAAGCAATCTGTTTTGACGACACGAACGAAATCAGCCTTTATAACGAATATACCAAACCTGCGTCTTCAAAAATTTTCCTCTCAGCGTTTTCTTCAAAACGGTCTGATTATGACCAGTTCCTTTCTTTGTCGAAAATACCCGGTGCATATTGTCCGATCATCGTGACCACTTCTCTGTCCGGTTGAGTCAAGTTCTACCACTGGCTGAATGTGATTACGGAACTCGGCCAGCTCGTTCACAGTGACCAGTGGTGCGGTCTGTATAGTGTTGCCGAGAGACCCTTCGATGTTGGAGGCTAAATATGTCCTTATATTCATCTGGGCTTTGTAGATGACTGCCCAGGTGGCTTGGCAGTTCAGCCAATCGACACGCGGGTCGCGCTTTGACTGTGAATGATAAAATTATTATAATGTCTTTGCTATGAACTTGGTGATTCTCATTATTTAGACACTTGGGTCTTAACCGCTTCCAGACCTCCCTTGCCGAAGGTACTTATCAACGATGGGGCACAGTCGCGTGACGCTCCATTGAATCCACATATATTGCCAAACGGAGGTGCCTTTCCATCCCAGAGCCTCGATCTACCAGAGCATGGATGTTCATGCCGTGGTTTGACCAGGTTCAACCTCTGCTGTTCCATCCGACCACCCAACACGTCGTGCTATCCACTTCACAGCATAAACCAACCCCAATAACACAGGAACTTCAATCAAGGGCCCAACAGTCGCCGCAAGAGCCTGGTTGCTATCAGCACCAAACACCGCCACTGCCACTGCGATCGCCAGTTCAAAGTTATTACTGGCAGCAGTGAAGCTCTGCACGGTCGAGAGCTTGTAGCCGAAGCCCAATTTGTATGTTACCAGCAGAGTCGCAAAGAAGATGATCAGAAAATAAACCACCAGTGGAGCTGCAACTCGCACGACGGACACGATCTGCGTCACCACATGGCGACCCTGGGAGGCGAACAGCACCAGAATCGTGAACAGTAATCCGATGAGTGACCACGGGCTGATCCATCGCAGGAATGTTTCGTACCACTGAACAGATATCCTCCGGCCCACGAGCCGCGTCAGGATCGCGGCTCCTAATGGGATGCCGAGGAATACTGCTACGCTCTTGGCTGCGATGGCGTATTCGAAGGTGACTTTATCACCGCTGATCACTTCGATGAAGAACACTCCCATCGGGGCAAACAGAACCATCTGAAGGATCGAGTTGAGGGCGACGAGAATAGCGCAGTACTCATTGTCGCCCCCTGCCAATCCTGTCCAGACCAAGACCTGGGTCATACGAATTAGCTTGACGTTGACTCAAATATCGGGTCTCCCGCGGAGCTTGAACTTACCATCGCAATGCATCGTGCCAGCCCGACTACTATCAGTCCTTGTCGCAGCTCTGGCTCGTCGGGCAGGAAAGCCCACGCCAGACCTAGCTGAATGACAGTCAATATCAGGGCGTTTTAAGGGAGGTCGCAGATCTTACCATGAGAAACGGTGCGACTATCCAGTTGAGCAGGATGCTGAATGCCATCTGAACCCAAATATCCTTTGCCCGGAAAACATGATGCAGGGATTCGAACCGAACCTTGCACAAGATCGGGTACATCATCACTAACAGTCCTACCGCTTCATGCTCCATTCTTGTTAGTTATGTGGAAAATCAGCATTGGATCTGACAGACTGACCTATTGGAATTGAGACGCCGACGAATTTCCCTCTTTCAAGAGCAGGTCCCGTGCTCGGCACGAAGTTTCCTAGGATAATACCAATCGCCATGGCAAGGAAGATCCAAACAGCAAGGAATCGATCCAGCAGGCCGAGATTTGAAAAGGCCGACTGTTTCTTATGCTCGTTTGGGGTATGGGGCTCATTTTGCTTTTCCAGGTCGCACTTTGGGGATGTGTTGTCGGGATCTTGACTGAAGACATGCGAGCATGTCTGTACCTGATCAGACGCCATTGAATTGAAAGTCTGAAATGGATGAATTACAATTACATCTCCAGCAGCGAAGATCGCACTAAATATCTTTGTAGGGCTGAGTTGTATGTCACTGGCGGGCTCTGATTGGCTCGGGCTGCAGGGCAAAAATGCACCCTTTGACCAATCAGCTTCGAGCAGTGACATTCGCGGGGTATATTCGAACGTTCTCATGAGCGCCAGTATCGACGCATTGGAAATCATCATTTCAAAGCATTCGATGTCTACCAAAGCACCATGGTATGCGGCATTGCCCGCTCCGAGAAGTTCGCCACCCTCGCTGTCGCGGGAGGAGTTTCTTGGATGGATGCGACAGGGTAAACAAGCTGGCAAAGACTATGTGCTTGTTGATGTGCGTCGGAATGACTACGAGGTATATGAAAGTAACCACCTTGTCTGTTTTATGTGCTGATATTCTCCAGGGTGGCACTATCAGAGGCTCGTTGAATTTGCCAGCCCAAAGTCTACATCCTACGATTCCGACATTGTATTCCCTCATCTCGAACAGTAGCGCGGAGTCTGTGATCTGGTACTGTGGTAGGTCTATGTGATAGTCGATTAATTCTGAGGTACACATGCTGATGAAAGTCTAGGTTCGTCTACAGGCCGAGGTACGCGCTGCGCAGCGTGGTTTGCAGATTACCTCGAAGAGAAGAAGGATACCAAAATCAAGAGCTTAATCCTTACGGGTGGTATCAAAGGATGGGCTGCTGCCGGGGAGGAGTTTACTTCCTTGATGGATGGATACGATGCCGCTGTTTGGACTCAGTGAATAGGATGGCCGCCATGCTAGTGTATGAACAGCCCGGCGGGAAAATGTGGTATAGTACCATGAAACTGAAACATGGCGCTATCTATTCCAAAGCTGATTCATGTCGAGTCGTTGCCCAGGTGTGTTCTTCATAAGATCCACACATCGGTGGATGTCAAGAACGTTATACAGTGCTGTTTCAAGAGTATTTGACACCCAGTACTTTGGAATCTACTTTTATCCTGACCAACTTGTATATCATAGACTTGTCTGCCCAGGTGTCTTTCTTGTTATTTTTACAAATATCTTTTCAATTATTCAAGCAAAGCAAAGGTGAGGTCGGGTTCTTTTCGGTGAGCCCTTTGGAGTGCGGGAGAAACCGGGGGCTGCTTTAGCGTCATGTGAACAATTGTAAGCACCAACAGAATATACTTGGATTTTGAGTCATTGAATGATAATTCAATAGTGTATTTAAAGGGCCTGCTAGTAGGAAATTATGGAGTTCACTCTATCTTTACACTAAATCCAGCGAGCTGACTCAATGGCTCTCCGATCTTCCCAAAACTTCCCTGGGAGAGTATTCTTCAGCTCTCTCTACAACCACAGCTACAGACACGCAGTAGGACCTGATTTCCTCGTGTCAAATTCGGCGAAATTGGTGAACCCGCGTCATCATGTCACAAACTCTGACGAGGTCTCCTGGACTCTGGACGTGAACACACTCAGAGGTATGGACGATCGGAAAGTCCTATCTTTATTTACAGTCGGCTTCTTTGGCGGATATGTCTTTGGAATGGAACGTATGCTTTTGAGAGCGGGCGCTTGGAACTTACTCCCTGTTCATTTCACCGGTAAGTCTGTTGTGAAATCTGGTCACATTTCTGGTTTCCAAGAATATCGCGACTGATGTATAGAAACAGCGTTTCTGAGCGAGTCTCTCAAGCCAAGTATATGGCGCAGATCACAAATCCCAGACGACGATCTCTGTCCCACTGGGACAAAGCTCTTTGGGTCTTTCCAGTTGCTCGACAAACATATCTCAAAGCCGACCAGTGCCTCCACTAGTTATGTGGACTATGGATTCGGTTCTGATACTTACTCGTTCTCTGGCTGCCATCGCTTCCGCATCGTGAGAACTCCGGCGTCGGAGAATGCAAAAGAACTGGTTCAGATCAGCCTCGAAGGGTTCCATTGTGATCCACAGCAGAACCGATCATGGATGCCTAGATTTATGCTGTGGTTCCACACGGCCTATGCTAAGGCTCTGTTTGCGAATGGGATGCAGTCAGTTATGAATGGAGTTGCCGATCAATGAGCACGTTATCAATAGTTGGGCAGTCTGTTATGAGGCTCCTGTATGTATTCAAATGAGAATAGGTCCTTTTATTAATGAGCATTCAGGTTTTGACGAATGTAATCTAGAATACAGGATATCACCAGACTGCATGACAGATTGACCCATTGGGGGTGAGAAAGACCATGTGCGAATGATGCTTGACCGTGAATGTGGCAACATGCAGAAAACACTGCTTGGCAGACACCTCCGGTGGACTTGTCTGTTGGAAAGTTTCGTTGCCGAACACGACCGGAGAATATTGAATTTCCCAAACCCCAGTAAGACCTGACGCAGGAAAACAGTTTCGTCAAACTGTAAAACCCGTACGCGCATCTCAGATGCATGTCCCTTATAGGTTGAGCAAGGATATTTCGAAGTTCATCCACATGTGCCCGGGCTGGCTTGTGTCGTATTATCCACGGGGCCTGTATTTCGCCAATGATCCCCAGCTGTCCTTGCTCGCTCTTCCCAATGACATCGGGCGTGTTTCCGTATTTAAGGCCCATGCATTTGAAGTCGGAAAAATGCATATCGAGTTTCTGGGCCTCAAAACCCCGGCTCAGCTCTTCTGCATAATGCTGAGTGAATCAGCCCATTGTATTGAAAATCTTGTAGGGTGTTTGAGGTACTGGAGTTGCATCAGTATGTGACCTTGAGTACTTCGAACTCAAACCTACTATTTGAGTAGTACTTGATCAAAAGCCTTGGAATTTAATCCGGGATATCATCAGAGAGATATTTGGGAAGATATGTAGAGAGATAAGTAGAAAGACGGCAAAGAAGACAGTGAAGTAGTGAGGTTGTCTCACAGTCGTAAGGAAGGCACGACCCATCGGGAGTATGACAATATGACGCATCCCGAGGTCTCTCCTAAACTTCAGCAACATTTCACTCTTTCCTACATTAATCCGATGATCTGTTATACATCAGGTCACAATCCCGTTTCTGATTAGCCTGGAAGGCAGTGGAATTACAACGGATACCTCGTACGACCTGCGCAAGCATGGGTCATTACCCAGCATCTCAAAGAAAACGCTCTTCGGGCTTACGAAGAGGATGGATCAGGGCAAAGTTCCTATACTACGGAAAAGACGATGTGACTCAGCCTGCGCTCATGAGAATCCATCGCCAAATCCCATACATCGATACAGAGTACAGCAAGCTCGAGATTAGAGCACTCCAATCTATTCCGAAATACACGCCCGCCGAGCTTAAGGCATTTCAAAAGCTAGCGTCTATGGCATGTAATGTCACTCCGGCTCTCCTGGGCTACCAAGAGACACAACAAGGCAGCGATGGACTTGTTCCAGGGGGGTTTTCTGTCTGCGTTATGGGATAAAGTACCCGGGGATTCTCTTTCGGAGAAGTACTTCTGGGACCTGGAGCGTGACGCTTGTAACGCTATTCGTCGAGAGTTTCGCCGAGTCAATGAGTCAGTTATCACTCTGCATTCATTGTTATATCACTCTGCATTCATTGGTACTTAAGCTAACTCATTGAGAAGACAGTTAGTGCTCTGTGAATAAGAGCCATTTCAAAGCCATTTCCCCCTTCAATCAGAAAAGTGATCTATGATCAGACCTCTGGGTCAATGTGAGTGATCGTTTCATTCCTACATTAGTGCCGAAGTACTAATGTCTGTTTCCTTAGACAAATCTGTGGGTTCGACACGGCCGCGTGTGCGGCCTCCAGCGGGGCTTCATGTGTGCGATGTCAGCGAGGTTTTGGCCCGTTCCCACTGTGTATTGTCTCCGCTTGCAACGGAGCATGTGCCAACTGCCTCTGGGCGAGCCGAGATCACCGAACGTGCTCAATCGTCACCGAGAGCCAACAAACCGATAGCTCCGCTATGTACCGCGAGAATTTGTCCAACACCGAGCAGTTTGTCGCCTTTCGTAGAACACGTACCGCACTCGATACTGCACTAGCACAGAATCCGATCAACCCAGCCACTCTGCAGACTGCCTGGCAAGCGCATATGAACGCATCCACCGATCTCGTCAACTTGGTCGACTCGATCCGATGGTAAGGGACGTGGACCGACATGCGCTACGTTCTATACGGCCTGGAAAAACCCGTCTCCAAGCTGGACTGGGCTCTGGATAGCAGTAGCTGGGAGTTCTGATCAGGGAGGCGATATATCCTTCATGTGTGCTTGTACAGTCGACAGTCAGAAAGAACCTTGGGCACTACGCCGCCCCTGTTCAGCGAATCAACTGGAGACCCAAATGTGATGCGTTTGTTGCGTTTGCTGCGTTTGCATCACTTGCTTACTTGCTATTTCTTCTTGCTTGCTGGCTCCATAGCTTCTTCCGTCTTCTTCTTCTCATCATCCTCGACATACGATCTCCATACCACAAGTGACACAAACATCGAACATGTCTCGATCAACAAAAAACATTCCCAGAACTAGCCAAGAGTGGCAGGTCGCTGCGAGGAGCCATCCGGTTCTCACGAAGAGTCTAATTACGCTTTCAGCCCTCCCCTCAGCCTCAAATATGACTGTGCGTGAGTATTTGGCTATGAGAGTACTCCGGCCACCGGTACTACCGATCACTCAGTTCCCTATCCAAGACCACATTGCAGAAAGAGTCCGGCAGATACAGCATGATTTCAACGAGCTCAAGCTATATGAGACACATGTCGGAACCCATGAAGATCCTAGTTAGCATAAGGCCCTCGGTGCATTTCAATTGGTGAGAGATGCTCAGCTCGAGGTGCAGAATATTAATACCGAGAGACTTGAACCTCAGACCTACTCTTTTAGTACTACTTGACAGGAAGCTCTGTAATTTAATCTGGAACAATGTCTAAAAGAAATTCAATAAAGAGAGCAAAAATTACTCTAAGAAAGATAGGTAAATTTATTTTATACAAGTGAGGCTAAAAGCTAGACTTGATAGTACTGGTCAAATACTTACGGACACTCGCCGACGTCCCGGAGTTAGCGTAAACTCCGGCGCCACTTAACCTTCGCCTCACCTCCAATCCTCAACATCACCTTCACAATGGCACCGCAAAGAGACAGTCCCCCAATGGAAACCCTTTCAACTATTCCCAGTCCAGATCAATTAGACCCTGCAACCAGGAGGAAGATTCAAAATCGAATCAACCAACGCGCCAGCAGTGAGCGGCTATCCACTAGGCCGACCGCGACTCCGCACTAACGTTGTATAGGAAAAAGAAAGGCACTAGAGGCCGCCAATGACCTTTCAGCGAATAAAAAATGGGTCGTCTACACCGACGAGTCGACCGTCTCTGTTCCCAATAGCATAAAGCACCCCAAGCCAAATCAACCAAACCACCAGGTCACCCGACCCCATGAAATCGATTGTCGATCTCTATGTATTACCAATTCTTCACCATCCTACGATGCCTTATATCAAGTATATCTCCGGGCTAAACAAAGCCTCGAAAATCCAACTATCTCACCAACCCCATCTCTCGACATATCCCACTACAGCCTCCTCAGCGCCACATTCACCAACGCAAAACTAATGGGACTGACACTCGATCTCTTGGAAGATGATCTGGCATCCCAATTCAACATCGTCGGTCAATCATCGCTACACCTTCCACCGAGCCTGTGGCCGTCCAAGTCACAGCGCAAGATCATCCATCATCCGTGGATTGATTTGATCCCAATTTTATCTCTGCGAGAGAGCATCCTTAGCAGAATGGATGTGGATACGTTCGACGAAGATGAAGCTTGTGGTGATCTTTTCGGAATGTGTCTTTCGTCACCGGGGGGAACCGGACTGCGGGTTTGGGGGGAAGCGTGGGATCCGCTCGCGTACGAGGCGTCGGTGGATCTAATCAGGAAGTGGTCTTGGATAGTGAAGGAATGTCCTGATATTATTCAATCCACTAATTACTGGAGGAAACAGCGGGGGGAGAAAGCGGTTGTGGTTGAAATAGAATAAACCAATATTCAAATGTACTTATATGTCCAAAAATCAGGAATCATGTCCTTACACGGAGAAAGTTTCGCTCGTCATGTTCTCACTAAGATCCCAGAGCTTGGCCCAGTTAGTGGTGTTTGTAAGGTGAGTGTGCAATTCGTGATCCGAGACTGCGTTCTGGTTGAGATAAGACCCGCTGCTATCTGAATCGATATGTCAGCTGTGTACTTTTCGAAAGTGTTCGTGAGAAAACTCACTCGTGATGGTTGGGTCAATCATCGCAGTGATGACAGTAGCGGCTCCTTCAGAAGTACCGGTCCAGGGAGGAATATCAAAAGTGTTTCCATCCAAATCGACCATTGCTAGTGAGATCCCATATCAGCATGAATCCATTTCAAATAGAGCTTTGAACATACGTCCAGCCTTCTTCCATTCAACGACCTGGTCGAGGAATCCAGGAGGACAGTGTCGCTGCAAACCGGATTGAACCGCTATATTGAGTTAGAAGGAATGTACCAGACAGGACGACCAGAACTAACCACCAGGATCCACACTGAAGACACGGATTTGTTCATTCTTCAGCTTCTCGCCGAGACTTTTGACAAACATCACTCTAGCGGCGTTCGATTGGCCATATGCGACCATAGGGTCATAGGTCTCGCCGTTCTGCGAACCAGTCAGCTTCAATCCGATATATCCCAGAATTGAATATTGCACTCACACTGAAATTGACATCATCAAAGTGTACCTTTCCCTGTCGAGCCATGGAGGAAGCCATGATAACGATCGAAGAGGACGGCCCCGCAGCGCGAACCTTGGGCAAAAGCAATTTGACAAGGACAAAGTTGGCCAGGTAGTTCACGCCGAGCTGGCTTTCAAAGCCATCCTTGGTCTTACTGTAAGGTGGGAACATCACGCCCGCCACACAAACTAGATGATCAATATGAGGGACATCGTGCAGTTCCTCGGCGGCCTTTCTCACGGCGCTCAGATCACTCAGGTCCATGTGTAGGAAGCGAGTCTTGACATCTGGCTTGACTGATTTGATTTTTTCTTGAATGCCAGTGACCTTCGACTCGGCACGAGCAGTCAGGATGAGGAGGGCTGGGTCGGCGCTGGCGAGTTGCACTGCTAGCTCGCCGGCGATGGAGTCGTCTGAGACTCCGGTGATGAGGACTAGAAGTGATGTGTTATTGAGAGCACTCCTGATGTAGTGAATCAAGGCCGTTGGGATATACCTGTTTTTCCAGCAAGACTTTCTCCATATCTCTCGAGGATCACCTCGGAGCGAAGAATCTGTTGATTGGCGGACATGGTAGATATTTCAGATGAGAGTTGAATTACAACGATGGAATGTTTGTTTCAAGCTTGTTGCTCTCAAGGAATCCGAGACTGGAGGCCTCTTTTATATCTTTGCGCTCGGTGATATTGACTCTAACGCCGTGAAGGCATACGGACATACTGTAGTTAATAGTAGCCAATCAGAATTGACGGAAGGTTGAGTCCGGTCTAGACTAATCCCGATGTGGTTAGTGCAATGTCATCAGTTGGAGAGTATACTTCCTCCCTTCACTTCATGCCGACATTCGAAAGCCCGTGGTTAACTCCTTGGAGCAAAGAGGACCCTGAAAGACTATTCTTAGTTAACAGAAATGCTAATCTCCGCTCCAGGGCCCGAAGAGTGACGTAAAAAGGGCTCAGCGCTGGATTGGGGTAGACATCCATTCCTGTATCTTTTTCTCTTTATTCAATTGCCTGGAGTCCAATTTTAATGGCAGACATATCCTCTACATGTAGCATAGCCAATGTCTCTTGAGGCCATGTCTTTTGTTTAATTTTCAAAAGCATCTGTACTCGATAAGTGAACATATCGATGGTATTGATACCGTTGGACCGAAGTTCGTGGTTGGCGGCAATTGCCGGAGGCATGTCTATATCATTTCATCCAAGAATGGCATGCTGGCCAGCAGCACAGGATTACCGAAGGACTTGGAGATTTTCCTATATGAACCAGTCTACATTGTGTTTGATCAACAGCAGACGTACCCAAGCCCACCAGGAGCCACCGCCAAAACGTGAGGAGAGCATATCCCTTACAGCCTCATGTATAGTAAGATATCTCTAAATTTCAACTTGGCAGCCCTTTGTTGAAGATTGGAAGTGTAATCGCCAGGCCCATCAAGCATGTAAATTAAGTAGTGTTGTAAGCTGCAAAAGTACCAATGCGTATGGTATTTGCGTCACGGAATACCCAAAATTACAATGGTCCGTGCGCGAATCTTTTTCTCCCGCGACGTCTGCGACAGCCTCTCCAGCATTGTGCCCATGAACTCTTTGTCGCCTCTTCGTTGGGTAGTAAGATGCGCATCTAAACACAGACCCTCCCTTGTCACCCTTCTCCAATCACACCCGACCGCGGATCGGCGAAACTCCACCATGGCGAACAACTCCAACACGCCCACTCTGGTGGAATACAAGGGATCTCAATATCAGGTGGTCAAGGAAGGACTGGCGCAGATCCTCAATCCTCCCAGCCAAGATGCTGCCTCCAAAGGCCCGAGGAGAGATCTCAAAGAAGAAGACCCCTCCCAGTCTGTCTTCTACAACCCAATCCAACAGTTCAATCGCGACCTGAGTGTTCTCGCCATTCGCGCATACGGTGAACATCTCATAGATCTGAAGAAGCAGAAAGCGGATCGCAAATTGAAGAAACAGGCCGGTAACGGCGAGAAGAAGCGCAAGCGCGAAGACGATCAGTCCGAGAACCCGAGGCCCGCACCCAAGGCGGATGAAAGACAAGAATCAGACCCTGCAGCTGTCCTCCCTGAGCAGCCCGCGCAATCCGAAAAGCCAATCGTCCCGGCTCCTCCTCCACCTCAATTCTCGATTCTGGATGCCCTCTCCGCTACCGGACTGCGTGCTCTGCGCTATGCCTCTGAAATTCCCTTCGCGACCAAGGTCGTAGGAAATGACCTGTCCGAGTCTGCGATCAAATCCATGAAGAACAACATCGAATACAACAACATCAAAACCATTCAGCCGAATCTGGGTGATGCGAGAGTCTACATGTATGAAAATGCAGGCCAATTCGACGTGATTGATTTGGACCCGTACGGCACTGCGTCCCCGTTCATCGATGCTGCCATCCAGGCGGCTAAAGACGGCGGTCTCCTATGTGTCACTTGCACAGATGCCGGTGTCTGGGCTTCCACTGGATACTCGGAGAAGGCATTCTCGCTGTACGGCGGCATTCCTCTCAAGGGCTTCCACTCCCACGAAAGTGGACTGCGGTTGATTCTCAACTCTCTTGTCATGTCTGCGTCTAGATATGGAATCGCCGTTGAGCCTTTGTTGTCCCTTTCAATCGATTTCTACGCCCGTGTCTTTGTTCGAGTTCACAAGTCCCCCGCCCAGGTCAAGTTCAATGCTGGTAATACAATGATCGTCTACAGCTGCGATGCTGGCTGCGGTGCCTGGACTACTCAATACATTGGCCGTACCACGACCAGAAAAGACAAGAGGGGTAATCCCATCTACCACCACGGTATCGTCAAAGGACCTACCGCAGCTCCCAAATGCGAGCACTGCGGCATGAAAACCCATATCGCAGGCCCTATGTGGGGTGGACCTTTGCACAACCCCCAATTCATCCAGAAGATCCTGGCCCTCCTCCCCGGCGCTGATCCTGAAACGTACGGAACATGCGCTCGTCTCGAGGGCATGTTGACCACCGCCCTCGAAGAAGACCTGGATTTGACAGCTGCGTCAGAAGCATCCAAACCAGAACAGTCATCTGAAACCGCAGAACCCACCACAGAAAACACAGAATACCCCGCCATCATCCCTAGAATGGACGTCGCCCTCAGAGAAAAACACCCCTTCTACTTCTCCCTCAGCGCCCTCGCAAAGGTCCTCCATTCCACCACAGTCCCAATCGACGACTTCCGCGGCGCCCTCAGCAACCTCGGATACCGTTCCACCCGCTCACACACCAAGCCCAACACCGTCCGCAGCGACGCCCCCTGGTCCGTGATCTGGGAGATCATGCGCGAATGGGTTCGTCAGAAATCACCCATCAAGGAATCCGCCTTGACCCCCGGATCCGCCGCCGCAGTCATCATGTCCAAAAACCGTGAAAACTCCAAATCACAAGACAAGGACCAATTCCTCTCCCTCCTCAAGCAGGATCTGCTCTCTGCCGTCGAGACAGGTGCCGATGTCACAGACCTCGTCACTAAGATCGAGGCCGCGCTCTACCGCTCTAAATCTCGAACTCCGCAGGTCGCGCAGGCTCCTGATCCCGCTGACCCGACTCAGAAACCACAGCCGCTGGACCTGAGTACCCTGGATGTAGTCTTTGATGCGGATAAAGGTCGTGCGGTCTCGGCGGCGCATAGCAAGAAGCGTCTTGTGCGATACCAGATGAATCCGCGTGCGAACTGGGGTCCTTTGAACCGCGCGCGTCGCTCGTGAGGTTGTGAATATACATGAAAAGTAATGGATAAAATGCATTGGAGTTAGTGTAGCATAATTTCGATTCTGAGTCAATATGATTAAGTCTCTTCTATCTCATTTGAGAAGCTATACCTATCCATGGATTGCTATGCGCTATTCGCTATCTACGAAATAAGGATACGGAATTCGAATTCTAAACAATAAATGAAATGTCATTACTCCCATTATAAACACAACGAGCCAGGAGACGGAACCGGCTCGGAAAATTCTAAAAACATAAATCACAATCATCACGTCTCAATCCAATGCAACAACAAGCAAGTATGCAAACAGGGACAAAAAGGGTACGACACGCTTAGAACTGCGAGACGGCAACGGCAACGGCTTGCGAGTCACTGTGGCTGATGCTAACGCTGACCGTCTTGACGCCGGCTTCCTTGGCGGCGGTGGCGGCGGCACCGTGGAGGTTCACGGTGGGAGCACCGTTGGCATCGACACCGATTTCAATATCCTTGAGAGCGGCACCGGCACCCTTGCTGCTGACGCCGAGGGACTTGAAGACGGCCTCCTTGGCGCTCCAGCGACCGGCGAAGGAGGACTGGGGGGATGCAGCCTTGCGGCAGTAGTCTTGCTCGGCCTGGGTGAAGTTGCGCTCGACGAAGGTCTCGTTGTCAATGTTGACGGAGTCGATGTGCTCGACGTCGACGCCGATCTTGGAGTTCTCGGCGGCGTTGGCCTTGGCCAGGGACTCGACGGTCTGGCGAGTGGCCTCGGATTGCTTGGCCTCGGGGGCAGCGGAGTACTTCAGCTCGGAGGTCTTCTTGTCGAGGGAGACACGGTAGTCGGGGTTCAGGAAGATCTTGCTCTGGAGGTCATCCTCGTAAGGAGCCTTGTTCTTGGCGACGAAGATGGTGTTGTTGATCAGACCGTTGTGGAAGTAGCGGTAGGCTCTCTTCTGGCGGGCCTCGACCTTGGTCTTGTAGGCCTCGTACTGGGACTTCTCCAGAGTGGCGTACAGGTAGCGGGGGTGGATACCGATGACCTGAGCACCCTTCTGACCGAAACCGAAGGAGGTGACGGAGAAGGCCTTGACACCGTCGGTCTGGATGCTGCGGCTGGGGTAGACAATGTGGTCGAACTTCTCCATGACCTTGTCAACGTTGTCGGCGTTGCGGTTACCGGGGACCAGACCGCTGTCAAGGACCTGCAGACAACCGTTGAACATCCAGGCACCGGCAGCACCCTTGGGGTGACCGGTAAGGTACTTCTGGAAGATACCCATCAGGGCGTTACCCTTGGTACGGCCAAGGTGCTTCATCTGCTGGCAGAGCACATCGGACTCGTTCTTGTCGTTGGCGACAGTGGAAGTACCGTGGAAGGAAGCAACCTCGATGTCGTCGACAGTGAGACCCCAAGTGGCCATGGCACCACGGAGGGGAGCGATGCGGGAGTCCTGCTTCCAGAAGTTGTTGCCCAGGCTGTACTGAGCATCCTTCTCTTGGCGGATGGCTTCGCGCTCAATGTGCTGAGCACGCTCCTGCAAGTACTCGGACTCGTTGAAGGTCTCGTCGCTCTGAGCCTTCATGGCCTCGGCCTCCTCCTGGAGGTAGAGGAGCTCGGACTCCTGCCACTCGTTGATCTGCTTCTTGCGCAGATCCAATTGGCGGCGACGGTACTTCAGATCCAGAAGAGGGGATGGGAACTTGCCGGGGTTCTCGCGGGCGGTGGTCAGGACACCCTGGCCAGGGGCGGGAACGGAGCGACCGATCTTGTCGGTAGCGGTGGTGGTCAGGGCGATGATACCGTGAATGGGGACACCCATGTCAAGGGCAAGCTGGGCAGTCATGATCAGCTGCATACCGCAACCCTGGGACTCCATGAATCCAGCACGGGTGGTGGTGGTGGGACGAGACATCTCCTGGGGGGTACGACCGTGGGCGAACTCATCCTCGGCGTTGGAAGTGGCCTTCATGTTGGCGAACTCGTAAGAGCCCTCCTCCTGGAAGTCATCGAAACCACCGACGAAGCAGACACGGGCCTTGCCTTCAACAATGGTCTCGTAACCAATGTCGACGGATTCGACAGCGGTAGCGCAAGCACCGACGGGAGTCTTGATGGGACCAGTGGAGGACAGGAGCAACATGTTGACCCAAGCGCTCATGGTGTTAATGAAGGACTCCTGCAGAATATCCTTCTGCTTGGGCTTGTCCAAGAAGCGGTCCTTGTACATACCACGCAGGGCGTGGGTACCACCAATACCGGAACCAATGCAGTTACCAACCTCAGACAGGTGGACATACTTGTAGAACTCGTAGGGGTCGGTGATACCGGAGGACAGCATGGCCTCGGCGGTACACACCAGAACGTACAGAGTGACGGGGTCGACCTGCTCGATGATATCGTCGGGGATACCGTAGCGGCTGGCATCCCAACCAGTGGGCACCTGACCGGCGACAAGACGGTCGAATTGGAGCGCCTTGGGGATGAGCATGGTGGCACCCTTGCGGAGGCGGACGGTGTACTCGCCAGACTCGGGGATCTCGAAGATCTCAACGTTGTCTCCGTGCTCACGCTTGAACTCCTCGGCGGTCTCCTTGGAAGACTCGAAGGGCTCGAGGTCTTCCTGGATGACAATCTCCTGGAGCAGCTGCTTCTTCTTGGGGTCGTAACCCTTGAAGAGCTCGGGCTCGATGAGACGGATACCAGTGTGCTCCAAGATGTGCTTCTCGTACTTGGGCTTGATGTCCTTGTCGTCAACGGGGTCACCGCTCTTGGCGTCAACCCAGCCGGAGTAGGCCTTACCCTTGAGGGGACCGTTGTGGTGCTTGATCAGACCCATAATCCAGGCCATCTCAACGCAGCCCTCCAGGGAGAACTTGCCCTGAGACTCCATCTCCCAACGGGTACGGGAGTTACCCCAGGGACCGACTTCGGAGAAACCGGTGACAACGACAACCTTGTCCAGGTTGACCATGCCCTTGAGGCCCTCGTTGAGAGGCTTGACTTCCTCCTCCCAATCAGGCAGGTTGGGGAACTCGAACTTGATGTTGGCACGGGGCTCCGCGACAACCTTCTTGTAGAGAGCTCCGCTGTCCTCGCCGTTGACGACCTTGTGCTCGATAGCGGTCTCCTTGATGACAGCCTGGCGAACGTCGCTGGTCTCCATGATGTCGGTGCGGAGCTTGGTCATCAAGCCCTTCAGGTCGGGAATGAACTGAAGACCACCGTTGAGATCGGCGAACACGGGGTCAAGCTGGCACAGGTTGACGATGGCAGGGGACATCAGACCGAGAAGGTTGAAGGCCATCTCCTGCTGGGAGAAGGTGCGAACACCGAGCTTCTCAACACCCTCGGCGACCATGTTGTTGCCACCCATCAGACCGGTGCCACGGGTCCAGCCAATGACGGCACCACAGATGGTGAGGTAGTGGCCCCAGTTCTCAGAGTACCAGCGGTTGAAGAGAGTCTCCAGGGCGAGCTTGGACTCGGAGTACAGACCGTCGTTACCGAAGGTTCCGTGGTTGGGAGACAGAGGGAGGATGACCTGAGCGGGGCGAGTCTCGAAGCCGTTGGCCTGCTTCTGGGTCTTGATGGAACCCAGGAGACGGAGGAGGTTGGTCAACATAATACGGTGGGCCAACTCGGACTTGGAGTCGATGGAGTCGATCTCACGGCCGTTCTCGGGAATGGCGGCGAAGGGAACGACAAAGTCGAGGTCCCAGCCGAGACCCTTCTTAGCGTCGTAGATGTACTCGACCAGAGCCTCCACATCCTGCTTGCTACCCTGGTTGAAGGGGACGACAACCAGCTGGGAGCCACGGGCACCGTAGCGGGCGTACATGCCCTGGTAGTACTCGGTCACCTCGCGGGAGAAGCGAGAGGTAGTGACAACCACCTTGGCACCACCGCTGATCAGACCCTGCAAGACCTCGGCACCAATGGAACCGGCACCGGCACCGGTCATGAGGACGTTCTTGCCCTGGAAGCTGAGGCCGTCCTTGGCAGCGGACTCCATGACATTGAGGTAGACGCCGGTCAGCTTCTTGTTGTAGTCCCAACCGTGCTCGGTCTTCTTCTTCAAGTGCAAGAAGGGAATGGTCTCAACCTTGCCGGGGCGGCTGAGGGTGCGCTTGGCACCACCCTTCTTGGCGTGGCCGTTCTCCTGGGGAATGATCTGGCTCTCGTTCATGCCGAGCGCGTGAACCACATCCTTGTACAGGGTGTCAAACTGGATCTGCGAGGACTTGGAGAGACGATGCTGCTTGCGAATAAGCTTGTAGACCTGCTTAAGGTCGTTCTGGACCTTGGTGCGGTTGCTGTACTCGGAGATGGGACCTCCCTCAGCCATGTGCTTGACGTAGTGCTCGAGCTTACGAGCGCTGGTACGGGGCACCTCCTTGTAGCCAATGTTTCCACGGGCATCGACGGTGGTTTGGGGACCGGTGGGGACCGCAACGTCCTTGTAGACAGGAGCGACCTCGAGAACCTCGCGACAGTTCTCGATGAGCTGCTGACCAAGTTCCTTGGCCAGCTGGTAGGTCTCACCACGGTCCGCGGGGCAGTTGTCAATGTGGTACTGCATGAAGTCGAGAAGAAGGGGGTTGGAGCGGTTCATGATGCGAATGCACTGGCTGACAATCTCGCGGTCGACCACTTGGAGACGACCGAAGATGATGTCGTAGTACATGCTGAGGGCATCCTGGCGAGCCCAGTTCCACGAGGAGTCGTAAACACGGGCCTTCAGCTGGTTGAAGGAAGGCTCGATGCCGGAGGCGTAGAAGTCACCGTGCTCCACCTGCCACAGGTCGAGCTGTGCCTGCAGCGCCTTTTGGCTCTCCTGCGAGACGACGTGGGCCTTCTCGCCCTCGCGGAGGTCCATCTTGAGGTAGCGGGCGATGATCTCGAGCTGCTGCTTGAACAAGGCGCGCTGGTCCTTGGTCAGGGCATCGAGGGCCGCGGGGTCCATCACCATACCACCGCCGCCACCGCCGCCGTCACCACCGGCCACGGGGGCGGAGAGGTTGACGCCGGCGCTGGCCGCATACTTGTTGGCCACATCGTCGAGGTAGGCCTTGGCATCGCCCTCGGATCCCAAACGAGCCGCGGGCTCCATGGTGAGGGCGAGCAGGAGGACACCGTCCTGGCGGCCGGATCCCAGACCCCATCGGGTCTCCAAGTATTTGCGGACTGCGGTAATGTTGAAACCACCGGGCATCTTTGCGGAGACCATCCTGGCGATCAAAGAGGAGGACTGCTTGCCCAATTGGCCGTTGAAAGTGGCCTGCATGGAAGCACCGAGCTCGTCGAGAGGGACGTCCTCGGGCTTCTCTGGTGTGGAACCGAATTCTTTACCCAGGTCACCTAGGATTTCATTCTGTAATGTGGACTTGCCTATTTTCTTTGGTTAGCAATTTGATTTCACAAGAAAACAAAACAAAAATAAACTGCAAAACAAAAGGTGATGGTTCTCACCTCCGACAAGATCCTTAATGGCTTTTGACAATGGCACATCTGCGAGGCTCTTCTTTAACTTTTGAGCAACCAGAGTGCGCAGTACGTCGACTGCTGTGACGGGAACATCTTCGACTGCGGCCGCGGGGCCGGCACTGGGGGGAGGGGGAGGAGCTCCAGCGGCGGGAGCAGCGGCCGGTGCGGCGGGACCGGGGGCGGCCTCGGGGGTAGGCTCGGGCTCGTCCTCTACGGGGTCGACATCGTAGTAGATCTCCTTGGCGTCCTTATTATAGCACAGAATCTGGCGCTGCACTGAAGTGGCAGCATCGTAGGCCTCGTACTTGGAGGCTAGCGTCCGTCGGGCCATGCCTCCCAGGGTATCTGCGGGACCGATTTCGACAATGCGCTCGGTGCGCTGCTCGGCGAGGATAACATCTTGGGTTTCAATCCATCGGACGGGGGAGGCGAACTGGTAGGCCAGCAGCTCCACCAGGAGAGTGTGGGCGAGCTCCTGCTCGACTTCCGGACGCATGGTGGAAGTTATGGGTATCAATTGATATTAAACAAAAAGACAGAGTATTAGGTGCCGCAACGTCCGTTTGACGAATGCGGGATAAGAGGCCCGAAGGAGGAGGGGAGGAGAAGTAGTAGATGAAGAGAATATGTAAAAGGGAAGAGGAAGAAGAGACCAGGACCTTTAGACACCACAGTGAAGAAAGGATATCTCCAAGTTCGCAGGAAAAAAAGGTGGGAAGCGGCCAGGTGTAATTAATACCGGTATTGGTAATTTTCCCACAGCTTTTCTGGTACCACTCCAAAACGGGACCACTTTCACTTTAGGCAATTCTTGTTTTTTTTTAAATAAAAAGAGCATCAAATGGAAAGATGGGGAAGCACAATTTCCCCCTGCCCTGACTGTTCTATTTCTAAGCCCGGAGCAATGGAGCTACGTAGGCAGTAAAGTGGTGAGAGCTCTGTTGGGCGTTCCAGAGCTTTAGATCGGACACTAAGAGAATGATATGCGGCCCTCCGCGGATCATACTCGGAGCCGACGGAGGAACAGAGGGCTCAATCCCAACGAGATGGAGCCATTGGCGGTCGAGAGGGTGATATTCTAGTGCATTGAGGCTTGTAGTGAAACTCTGGGGTTTAAACGTGCCATATCGAATAGAATACACCGTATAAAAGGGGTGTACAGAGTGTGTAATTCCCAATCCTCAACGGGTTCAACCCAGTCACAACCCATTGGGGCGGGTCTTTGACTGCGCTAAACCTCTTCGGGCCAACTGCAGTTCAACAGCGGATCTTTTTTTCTTCTGCCTTTTGACCGTGTCGAGCTTCCCTTCGGTTTCCTGTATATCTGTGTTCCCTCTTTGTTCCTTCTGTCTCTATTTTCTTCCTGTTTAATATATCCGGTTCGGACCTTTACGACTATACAGGTCTTTAGTGAGTCTCCGTCTCAACTCTCTCTCTCCTGCCATGTGTTAACCTCCCCCCAGGAATACAGAACCAACCCCTCCTCTTTTAATTTAGGGTGGTCTCTCCTTATTCTTGACTCTCCCAACTTCAAACGACCCCCTCTCTCTCTTTCTCTACACCCTGCATCGAAGAGAGTCATCATGTACGGCACATCCACCGGTCCCCAGACCGGGATCAACACCCCCCGATCCTCGCAATCCCTCCGCCCTCTTATCCTCTCGCATGGCTCTCTGGAGTTCTCTTTCCTCGTCCCTACTTCGCTTCACTTCCATGCTTCCCAATTGAAGGATAGCTTCACAGCCTCTTTACCCGAGCCCACAGATGAATTGGCCTTAGATGAGGAGCCCTCATCAGTCACCGAGCTCGTGGCTCGCTACATTGGTCATGTGGCCCATGAGCTCGAGGAGGAGGATGACGCCCAAGGGAACTTCTTGGACGTCTTGAAACTCGTCCTGAATGAATTTGAGCGCGCCTTCATGCGCGGCAACGATGTGCACGCCGTGGCTGCGGCCCTCCCCGGCATCGTGGCCAAGAAGAACCAAGTCGTCGAGGCATACTACGCCGGACGGGCGGCCGCGGGCCGGCCCACCAAGCCTTACGACTCAGCGCTGTTCCGCGCCGCCGCCGATGAGGCAGCCGGCATCTACTCGGTCTTCGGTGGACAGGGAAACATCGAGGAGTACTTTGATGAATTGCGCGACATTTACACCACCTACCCGTCCTTTGTGGAGGAGCTGATCACTTCCTCTGCCGAGCTCCTGCAGTCCCTCTCCCACGAGCCCGAGGCCAGCAAGCTCTACCCCAAGGGCTTGGATATCATGCAGTGGCTGCAGGATCGGGACACACAGCCAGACATCGATTATTTGGTTTCCGCTCCCGTCAGTCTGCCATTGATCGGTCTCGTGCAATTGGCTCACTACACCGTCACCTGCAGAGTCCTGGGCCGCCAGCCCGGAGACATCCTGGAGCGTTTCCTCGGTACCACCGGTCACTCGCAGGGCGTGGTGACCGCGGCCGCCATTGCAACCGCCACCAGCTGGGAGTCCTTCGCCAAGGCCGCCCGCAATGCCTTGACCATGCTCTTCTGGATCGGTCTGCGCAGTCAACAGGCCTACCCCCGCACATCTATTGCTCCCTCCGTGCTGCAGGATTCCGTCGAGAACGGCGAGGGAACCCCCACGCCCATGCTGTCTATCCGCGATCTTTCCCTTGCCGCCGTGCAGGAGCACATTGATGCCACCAACCAGCATCTGCCCGAGGACCGCCACATCTCCATCTCCCTGGTCAACAGTGCGCGCAACTTCGTCGTGACCGGTCCCCCCATCTCCTTGTACGGTCTCAACCTGCGTCTGCGCAAGGTCAAGGCCCCCACCGGACTCGACCAGAACCGTGTGCCCTTCACTCAGCGCAAGATCCGCTTCGTCAACCGTTTCCTCCCCATCACTGCTCCCTTCCACAGCCAGTACCTCTCCTCGGCTTACGACCGTATTCTCGAGGATCTGGAGGATGTGGTCGACATCTCCGCCAAGTCGCTGGTCATCCCCGTCTTCCACACCAAGACCGGAGAGGATCTTCGTCAACTCGGAGACAAGAGCATCATTCCCTCGCTCGTGCGCATGATCACCCACGATGCCGTTAACTGGGAGCAGGCCACCGTCTTCCCCCGCGCCTCGCACATCTTGGACTTCGGCCCCGGTGGAATCTCCGGTCTGGGTGTCTTGACCAACCGCAACAAGGACGGTACCGGTGTCCGTGTCATTCTCGCAGGTGAGATGGACGGTACCAACGCCGAGGTTGGCTACAAGCCCGAGCTGTTTGACCGTGACGAGCACTCGGTCAAGTTCGCCGTCGACTGGGTCAAGGAACACGGTCCTCGTCTCACTCAGACCTCGACCGGACAGACCTACGTCGACACCAAGATGAGTCGTCTGTTGGGTATCCCCCCTGTCATGGTTGCCGGTATGACCCCGACCACCGTTGCCTGGGACTTTGTGGCTGCTACTATGAACGCTGGCTACCACATTGAGTTGGCCGGTGGTGGTTACTACAACGCCAAGACCATGACCGAGGCCATCACCAAGATCGAGAAGACCATTCCCCCCGGACGTGGTATCACCATTAACTTGATCTACGTGAACCCTCGCGCCATGGCTTGGCAGATCCCTCTGATCGGCCGCTTGCGCGCCGAGGGCGTCCCCATCGAGGGTCTGACCATCGGTGCCGGTGTGCCCTCCATCGAGGTCGCCAATGAGTACATTGAGACCCTGGGTATCAAGCACATCGCCTTCAAGCCCGGTTCCGTCGATGCCATTCAGCAGGTCATCAACGTGGCCAAGGCCAACCCCAAGTTCCCCATCATCCTTCAGTGGACCGGTGGCCGTGGTGGTGGTCACCACTCCTTCGAGGACTTCCACCAGCCCGTCCTCCAGATGTACAGCCGTATCCGCAAGCAAGACAACATCGTGCTCGTGGCTGGCAGTGGCTTCGGTGGTTCCGAGGACACTTACCCCTACCTCTCCGGTGCTTGGTCCGCCAAGTTCGGCTACCCTGCCATGCCCTTCGACGGTTGTCTGTTCGGTTCTCGCATGATGATCGCCAAGGAGGCTCACACCTCTTACAACGCCAAGAAGGCGATCGCCGATGCCCCCGGTGTTGGTGACGAGGAGTGGGAGAAGACTTACCAGAAGTCTACCGGTGGTGTCATCACCGTTCTCTCCGAGATGGGCGAGCCCATTCACAAGCTCGCCACCCGTGGTGTTCTCTTCTGGCAGGAGATGGACCAGAAGATCTTCAAGCTCGACAAGGCCAAGCGCGTTCCCGAGCTGAAGAAGCAGCGTAACTACATCATCAAGAAGCTCAACGATGACTTCCACAAGGTCTGGTTCGGCCGCAACGCTGCCGGTGAGACTGTCGACCTCGAGGACATGACCTACACCGAGGTTGTTCACCGCATGGTTGACCTCATGTACATCAAGCACGAGTCTCGCTGGATCGATCCCTCCTTGAAGAGACTGGCCGGTGACTTCCTTCGCCGTGTTGAGGAGCGCTTCACCACTGCCGAGGGTCAGGCTTCCCTGCTCCAGAGCTACTCCGACCTTGACACCCCTTACCCCGCTGTCGATACCATTCTTGCCGCTTATCCCGCCGCCGCTGATCAGCTGATCAACGCCCAGGATGTGCAGCACTTCCTGCTTCTCTGCCAGCGTCGTGGCCAGAAGCCCGTGCCCTTCGTTCCCGTTCTGGACGAGACCTTTGAGTTCTTCTTCAAGAAGGATTCCCTGTGGCAGAGTGAGGATCTTGAGGCCGTTGTTGACCAGGATGTCGGTCGTACCTGTATTCTCCAGGGCCCCATGGCTGCTCACTACTCCAACATCATTGATGAGCCTGTGCAGGACATTCTCGATGGCGTTCACAAGGGCCACATCGAAAGCCTCCTGCGTGACGTCTACGGTGGTGACAAGTCGAAGATTCCTCTCATTGAATACTTCGGTGGCCAGCTCCTGAACACCGAGACCGAGTCTGAGATCGAGGGTCTCACCATCTCTGAGGAGGCTAACAAGACCAGCTTCCGTCTGTCCTCCTCTCCCTCTGCAGTCCTGCCTGACCTCGACCGCTGGTTAAGCCTGTTGGCTGGCAAGGCCTACTCTTGGAGACACGCCTTGTTCCTGGCCGATGTTTACGTCCAGGGTCACCGCTTCCAGACCAACCCCATGAAGCGCATCGTTGCCCCCACCGCTGGAATGCACGTTGAGGTCGCCAACCCCAACGACCCCTCCAAGATGGTCATCAGCGTGCGCGAGCCTTACCAGTCTGGTAAGCTCGTCAAGACTGTCGAGGCCAAGGTCACCGAGAACGGCCAGATCAGCCTTACTCTCTTCGAGGGCCGCACTGCCGAGAACGGTGTCGTTCCTCTGAACTTCTTGTTCACTTACCACCCCGAGACTGGATACGCTCCTATCCGCGAGGTGATGGGTGACCGCAACGACCGCATCAAGGAGTTCTACTACCGCATCTGGTTCGGCAACAAGGACGTGCCCTTTGACACCCCCACCACTGCCACCTTCAGCGGTGGTCGCGAGACCATCACCTCCCAGGCCGTTGCCGACTTCGTTCACGCCGTCGGTAACACCGGTGAGGCTTTCGTTGACCGTCCCGGAAAGGAGGTCTTCGCTCCCATGGACTTTGCCATCGTCGCTGGCTGGAAGGCCATCACCAAGCCTATCTTCCCCCGTACCATTGACGGAGATCTGCTGAAGCTGGTCCACCTGTCCAACGGTTTCAAGATGGTTCCCGGTGCCCAGCCCCTCAAGGTTGGTGACGTTCTGGACACTACCGCTCAGATCAACGCCGTCATCAACCAGGAGTCCGGCAAGATGGTCGAGGTCTGCGGTACTATCAAGCGTGAGGGCAAGGCCATCATGCACGTCACCAGTCAGTTCCTGTACCGCGGTGCCTACACCGACTTCGAGAACACCTTCCAGCGCAAGGATGAGGTTCCCATGCAGGTTCACCTCGCCACCAGCCGCGATGTCGCCATCCTCCGCTCCAAGGAGTGGTTCCGCATGGATGACTCTGAGACCGAGCTTCTCGGCCAGACCCTTACTTTCCGTCTGCAGAGCTTGATTCGCTTCAAGAACAACACCGTCTTCAGCAATGTCCAGACTATTGGACAGGCTCTCCTCGAGCTGCCCACCAAGGAGGTCATCCAGGTTGCCTCTGTTGAATACGAGGCCGGTGACTCCCACGGTAACCCCGTCATCGACTACCTCCAGCGTAACGGAACCTCCATCGAGCAGCCGGTGTACTTCGAGAACCCCATTCCTCTCAGTGGAAAGACCGCCCTGGAGCTGCGTGCCCCCGCCTCCAACGAGACCTACGCTCGCGTCTCCGGTGATTACAACCCCATCCACGTTTCTCGTGTCTTCTCCAGCTACGCCAACCTGCCCGGTACCATTACCCACGGTATGTACAGCAGTGCTGCTGTCCGCAGTCTCGTCGAGACTTGGGCTGCCGAGAACAACATCGGCCGTGTCCGTGGCTTCCAGGTTTCCCTGGTCGGCATGGTTCTGCCCAACGACATGATCACCGTCAAGCTTCAGCACGTCGGTATGATTGCCGGTCGCAAGATCATCAAGGTCGAGGCCAGCAACAAGGAAACCGAGGACAAGGTTCTTCAGGGTGAGGCCGAGGTCGAGCAGCCCGTTACCTCCTACGTCTTCACTGGCCAGGGTTCCCAGGAACAGGGTATGGGTATGGAGCTCTACGGCAGCAGCCCTGTTGCCCAGGAGGTCTGGGACCGTGCCGATCGCCACTTCATGGAGAACTACGGTCTTTCCATCATCGACATTGTCAAGAACAACCCCAAGGAGCTCACCGTCTACTTCGGTGGTCCCCGTGGTAAGGCTATTCGCCAGAACTACATGTCGATGACCTTCGAGTCCGTCAACGCCGATGGTTCCATCAAGTCCGAGAAGATCTTCAAGGAGGTCGACGAGAACACTGCTTCTTACACCTACCGCTCCCCCACCGGTCTTCTCTCCGCTACCCAGTTCACTCAGCCTGCCCTGACTCTGATGGAGAAGGCTAGCTTCGAGGACATGCGCTCCAAGGGTCTCGTCCAGCGCGACAGCAGCTTCGCCGGTCACTCGCTCGGTGAATACTCTGCCCTCGCCGCTCTGGCCGACGTCATGCCCATCGAGAGCTTGGTTTCCGTCGTCTTCTACCGCGGTCTGACCATGCAGGTCGCCGTCGAGCGTGACGCCCAGGGTCGCTCCAACTACTCCATGTGCGCTGTCAACCCCAGCCGTATCTCCAAGACCTTCAACGAGCAGGCCCTGCAGTACGTCGTCGAAGTCATCGCCGAGACCACCGGCTGGTTGCTCGAGATTGTCAACTACAACGTCGCCAACATGCAATACGTTGCTGCCGGTGACCTCCGTGCCCTCGACACTCTCACCAACCTGCTCAACTTCCTCAAGGCCCAGAACATCGACATCCCCGCCCTCATGGAGAGCATGTCTCTGGAAGACGTCAAGGAGCACCTCGTCAGCATCATCCAGGGCTGCGTCGAGCAAACCGAAGCCAAGCCCCGCCCCATCCAGCTGGAGCGCGGTTTCGCCACCATCCCTCTCAAGGGTATTGATGTGCCTTTCCACAGTACCTTCCTGCGCTCCGGTGTCAAGCCTTTCCGTTCCTTCTTGCTGAAGAAGATCAACAAGACCACCATCGACCCCAGCAAGCTGGTCGGAAAGTACATCCCCAACGTTACTGCTCGTCCCTTCGAGATTACCAAGGAGTACTTCGAGGATGTCTACAAGCTCACCAACTCTCCCCGCATTGCCTCTATTTTGGCTAACTGGGAGAAGTACGAGGAGGGCAACACCAACGTTGAAAAATGATCACTTCATCTTTGATTCCCCCTCTATAATGTGTTTTTGATAGACCTTTTTTGTTTGTTCGGGTCATGATGTGATATGCCTCAAAGCCTTGGAGTTTTCTTTTTAATATGCATGTAAATGAGTCTTTTCTACAATAGTTTTCAATTATTATTTTCTTCTTCACATGACTGTTCCTACTTAGACATTAGAATATGAGCACGTACGTGTATCCCTTTTAGCTGAGAAATGATACTGAGCATAGCCCTGGAATACACTGAGATAGATGGTATTAAACAATCCTTGGTTGAATAGGTACTTGGTCGATAGGTACAGGTTTTGACTAAGCTGCGTTTGCAGGACATGTAGAGTGAAATGAAAAAGCAAGAATGAGAACTCAGTTGCCCTTCCAGTTACCTGGACGCAACATACGATCTTCCTTTCCGTAAACACTGACATCCCTCACGATGGCAATGAAACGGCGGTGGTTTTCCTTCGACCCACCGATGCGAGGACGGAAGATCTTCAACAGGTCACTACTAAGAATACCAGCGGCCGGGATGGCAGCGTGGATCTCTCCAGCGGTGGGGAAGGTCTGGTTTCCAGAGACGGGCGTGGACACGCGAACCTGGCGTTTCAGACCCTCGGGGCTGCTGGCGCGACTTCCAGGAGGTCGGTTTGCCATGGGGCTGGCGGCGCGAGAGCCTTGTGGGGTGCCACTGCGGGAACCTGTTGGTGGGTTGAGCTTCAGCTTCTTGATCTTGCCACTCTCGGTCATCTCTGCTCCGGATCCGACGCCGGTGTCGACGTCGCTGCCAGATCCTGCTCCGCCGGGGTTGTTGGCGCGCACACGTTTCTTGCCAGTCTGGATTAGTTAGCATGTTCGGGGAGCGTTGTAAAGGGCACATTTCACATACCGGCAGCGCCGAGGGAGAGATCGGGCGCGATGGCGGCTGGGAGGTCAAGTTGTGGAGGTTCTTGGTCTTCTTGCGAGAAGTGTCGGTGCCGCTGGCGTCGGAGGCGTTTGGCGATCCAAGTCTCTTTCGAGACCCGGCGGCTTTCTTCAGAGCATCTGTATGTTTGGGCCGACCAGACGGCGTATTGTTGCCCTTGCTGGAGGCTGCGGAGTCTTTCTGGTTCTTTTCTTCCTCTGCCTTCTTTCGCTCTTCTTCCTTGGCTCGTTCGGTCTCACTGTCGTCGGAGCTCTAGAAGTGGAAATTTATATCAGTTGGGGGTTCAGCAAGACTGAAGGCACAATATGACATACCTCCTCCTCCGAGTATGGGTTAGCATCCGAACCACTGCTGTAATCGTAGTTTCTTTCTCTCTTCTTCAGCGCCTTGCGAACACCCTTGCCCAGTACGCGTCGGGCCTCCCGCTCTCGCTTCTCTCGAACCTCTTCGGCGTCGTATTCCTTCTCGTCCTTGAGGTTGAACACATTCGCCTTGAGCTGGTCTTCCTTGATTCGTTTTTCGGCGTCCTTAGCATCTTCATCTTCGTTAAACAGGTCGTCATGCTCCTCATCGTCGGCGAAGCGATCCTCTTCAAAGTCCATCTCGCCAGCCTCGAGTCCCTGGCCCTTGCCCCCCTGTGCGGCTTGCTTTCCGGCATAGACCTTGCGCTGTTTGGCGTATGTCTCTAGTTCTTTCTCTTGTTCCATCTGCTGCTGCTTTTCCATGAACCATCGGGGATCTTTCACCCTCTTGGCCATGAACTTCTCGGCCTCTTCAATCGTCAAAGCCTTGAACTGACTCTTTGCGTTGAACTTGTACCACTTTTCAGCCGGGATCATTCGCATCTTGCCGTTCTCCATGACAAAGACTGCGTGGGTTTCGGACAAAGCTGCCTCGTAGTTTCCTACCCAGGTGTGCTGGTTGTCGAAATCCTCCAAGTGCCAAGGCAGAGCCTCTTCATACTTGATTCGTGCTCTTGCGATCTCCTCGGGGGTCATATCCGACTTGAACACTTGCTGTGTCTTCTGCTTGGGGGCATTTGGTCGTTTTGAGGTCGAGCCGAGGGCCGGTGCGATTTGTGCGAGGTTCTGAGCGCGCTCTTTCTCGCGTGCATCCTTTCGGGCATCATAAGCTTCACGCTCAGCTGCGTCCATTGGCTCGCCATCAATCTCGGTTCGGCCTGCATTTGGATCGTTCGTTCGGGAACGCGGGTCTCGGCGGTGAAGTCGCACGGGTCGTGTGAACTGAGATTCATCTCGGGGATCGACGCTTTTCTTGGAGGCGAATCGCGCAACATGGTGCTTCATTCCCTCCATCAAAGCTCGCTTTGTCGTCACAACGGGATAGTCGCGATATGTGTTGCTGAGCAGAGGTCCGCTGAATCCGTTTGCCGACATCTCATTGTTGGAAAGCTCGATCATCGGCCGCTCTGACTGGAACACGGACGCCGCAGACTCTGATGGGCGCGTGGGAAGTGTTTTGGTGGCTGTTCTGTAACCACCCACTGCCGATGTGGCTGCCTTGGGGAGAGGTCGTCTTTTGGGTCGAACTAGAGGATCAGCCGCCTTGGGGCGACGCATTCGCAGCGGTGCGCCATTTGGTCCGGTTGGGGTCCGGGCATTTGAGGGATTCGTCGGCGTCGACATGATACCGGCTCCGGCGGTTAGAGCGGAATGAGTTCGCGGTCAGTGCGAGAATGAGGGAGAAATATGAGGTCCTCGAGTCTCTCCGTCGTGCGACGAGGGAAAGTGGGTGGAAGAAAGAGAGAGTGAGATAGCAGATGGACCTTTGACGATGTCACACCCCGACTTCACCGCAGTGACAGCATGCTTATCTAATCGCCTCAGACAATGAAATGGTTCAATATCTGCTATTGTCAATTCGTGAATGTTTTTATTCACCAGTTATTATATTCTATTGTATGCCTACGTAGAATGGAGGTATATTCATTGATGTATTTAATTTTAATTCACGAAAGAAGGGGTTGTTGTAACCCCAACATATATACGGGACCACCGTATTGAAGTATATCGTTCAACTACAGGTCCATCCATGGATATGTATGGAAAAAATGATCATTGCGCGTGGAAGGAATACCGGATTCCAGTGCTCACATGCTTCATATTGTCTAGAAAAACCCTCGGAGAACCAATCGGACAACCAAGTGTTCATTCACTGCACTGGTGATGCTCTCCAGGTTACTCCAGCTTATAACATTACAAGGTTGGAACCCTCTATACAGCAGAACAATATAGTAAATCCATGGATTACACACGCTTGTTTGAACATATATCAAATTAGGACTGTGCAAGGGACCTCGGGATACCTATGAACTCCCTCCCTGGGCTATATCTACCTTGCCGAGCGCAAGAATCCAACCACACCACGACAGTATCCCACCAACTCAGCCAGGCGCTTGCCCTCTTGCTCTTGCTCGCGGGCCCAAGATGCCAGAGCTCCCTGCAACAAGCGGTACTCAGGCTCATCGCTGTGGGCACTAAGGCGAACAGTGTCGGCATGGATCTTCAAGAACACCGCCATCCAAGCATTGACCAATTCAAAGTCTCTCTTGGATTTCAGACGACAAGTCAGAGCAGTGACGAAAGCAGAGAGCTCGGAGTGCCCGTCGCGCACCCGGGGATCCAAGGAGCGGATCTCGAGATCGGCCTTGGCGGGGGACAGAGACTTGAGGTGATCGACGAAGGAGTCGAAGTTGCCAGATTGGTGGCCGGCGGCCAAAGTGCGTGTGAAGGCAGACTGGACGGAGCCGGGGTTCTGGCCATTCTGCACCTTGGCGATGCGCAGCCGTTCGGCCTCAGCGTTCTTTGCCAGACCGACGTCGGTGTCCAGCTCTGGGGCGGACTCCGGGCCACTCTTGTCGAGGAGAGAGGGAAGGAAGAAGGGTGCCTTCTCAGGCGCCTTGGGGGCTTCCTTGGGGCGGTTGCGTTCTCTGATTGTATCCAAGTGGAGAAGCGATTGCCACCTGCTCTTGGGGACGAGACTCAGAGTCATCATATCTTTCGAAAGTTGTTCGGTTGTCAAAACTGGGCCGTCTTCCCCGTCTTCCTCGGTAGGCTCGACAAAGGCTGCTTCGATCAGACCCGCACCACCTTCTCCAGAAGTAGCCGGAAGCCCAATGGATTCGATGATGCTCTCATCCAGGTTCTTGGTGGAAATAGGCATGAACAGACTGCGGTTGCTCCAAAGACTAACACCGATACCACCGGCGTGCGCAGTAGCAAGGAACTCACCCGTTGATGACATTGCCAGAGCAACGCAGGTGCTCGATACGCGGAAGATATCGACCAGATGGGCCGTAGGCATATCCCACACTCGGACCACAGAGTCCATCGAGGCGGCGATGATCCAGCGTCCATCGTTGGAGAAAATGAAATCGTTGACCTGACCCACACATCCCCAGAATTCACGGACCAGCTTCCTGGTCTCAAGATCGATCACGCGGATCGAGAGATCGTCACAGCTGAAGGCAACTAATTCACTTGCCTTGTTGTAACGCAGACCAGTGATGGCAGTCATTGGGTTCCAGTCGAGCTCGTCGATGAATTTTCCGGAGAGGAGATCCCAGAACTACACAGAAGTCAAATATTGTCAGTCATCTGCGGTGACATTGAAGAGTTTCAAGGGAAGACATACCTTGACTTTGCCATCCAAGCCACAGCTGACGACGGTACGGTTCAGGCTATCGACCATCAAACCAGTAACCGCCTTAGTGTGCTTGGAAGAGACGGCTGCTGTGGCCAGCGCGCTGACCTTGGAACGTGCAGCTGGCAGACGAGCCGGGAAGCTCTGTCGATGTTGACCAGACTGCATGTTGAACATGTCGATCGATCCTCCTGCAGATCCAATGACTGCAAAAGTTCCACAATGAGAAACCGCCACACTCTGTAGACATGAATTAGCAGGGTTCCCAAGGAAGTTCGGTGGTTAGTGTGTAACATACCTTGACCTCTGTTCCATCGCTTGTCGGGAATGCCCAGCGGCCTGCCTTCTTTTTACCCCAGAACCAGGTACGTGCAAACTTGTCACCGCGGTGACCAGTGACCACGCTTTCCCAGCCCGTTGTATTAGAAGCATCGGCATTGGTCACCTTGGGGTTGGACCAGATCGGGCCAGATGTAGTGATGCCCATTCCACCATCACGGTTCAGGCTGCTAGAGATGCAAGTAATTTCAGGAGCCTTCAGCTCCTCCGATGACATCGGGCTTGAACCGGTTGACGGGCCTCCCTTCTTGGCTTTGTGCTCTAATCTGCCCTGGGAGATCTCGGTATGCTGGCTATCCTTGCGCAGACTGAGTCCCCAGAGACTGCAGTCTTTGCTTGCACTCAGCAGCCACTTGCCGGACGAGTCAGACCCATCGGTCGACCCGGGCAGGAAGTCAAGAGCGCTGACAGCAGCAGAGTGACCGTTTCTGATATGGAGGGGTCTGGGAATCGGTGAGAATGGAGTGGTGTCAAAGATCCAAGTCTTCAGGGAATTGTCATCGCCCGTAGACACGATCACCGGCTGTCCGTCCAAGAACTCGACGCGGTTTGCACCCATGGCTCTTTCACCGCTGGAAACACGATGAGCCCCACGCAGGATACCGGCAACGCGACCTCCGTTGTTCAGGTCCCACATGGTGATGTCGCCGCTACCACTCGAAGCAGTAGCCATGATACCCGAGCTGCGACCATCATGTCCGGCACCCAGCCCATCGCTTCTGAATGTGATGGATGTCACGGGAAGACCCCGGGAAGAGGCATTCTTCAACTTCAAAACGAGTTGGCCGGAGCTGACATTTTGGATTGCGAGTGCGCCGCTCTTGTAGGCAACGGCAATCAGTGAGAGAGCTGGTGTGGGTTGGATGGCGGTCACCGGTCCAGCGTCAGGGGAAGATGCAGACAGCGTATGGATGAGCTTGCCGCTGCGTAGGTTCCAAATATCGACCGCACCGTCCGCGCGACCCACAAAGATCTTGTTGATGTAGGTGGGCATGTTGCACATGACGCCGGAGTAGGTCTGCCCCTGGGAGCATCGCATGCTGGCATAGTGCTCGTATGTGCCTGTCTTCCAGACCTCGATACCTCCGGCCCAGCAGCCAACAACCCACGAACCGAACACAACCAATCGCTCAATGGGGCCCTTCAGATCCGCAGGACCTGAAAGAGCCGCGACCTTTTTACCACGCTTGAACACCCAGATCCCTCCCGGGGATTGCGGGCGAAGGTGACCCCACGCCGCGAAGACCTTGTCCTGCCATGCGCAGGTCGCCGTAATAATTTCTGGAGTTTGCGGTCGACTTAAGAAGATCAGATTCAGACCTTTGCGCAGATCGTATGTTTGCAGCGACTGTCCCACGGAGGTCGTGATTTGATAAGTCGATTTACCCAGGCGCACCGAGGTGAATGGCACCGTCGTTGGGGATACCAATCCTAATGTCTGTTTCAAAGAGTCTTGTCAGTTCAAAGTATCGACATTGATAGCTCGTCCACTTACGCGGAAAGGCGCAAAGATCTTGGAGCCTCGTTGTCCGACATTGTTTCCTTTGGACACCCGTTTTTGGCGCTTGGCGATGGGCGCATCGTTATGATCAGTGGCAGCAGGCATGTTGGAAATATACTCAGCACAACCTGTCCCAAGTCTGCTTCACTCGGAAGATTATCTTTTTTTTGGCGGGTTTTTTCTGCCCCGCCTAGTCCTGATGCTTTTCGACCGCCTTCCACTCTGGGATCAATAGGACTGAACATCAGAGCTATACTTGTGTCGCACTCCATTTTGTGCGCAATTCTAGGATTTGAGATGATACTAATATAATATTTGAGAGAACCTATATTGAGGATTGGGAACAAACCCCTTCCGGAGACTAGATCAGGGTGACTATGGCTCCAAGTTGGAACAAAGAGTCCAATTCGGCCTAACCAATGTGATATCCCTATAAACAAGCATATAGAAGCCTATAAATATCATTGGTAATCTCAAGTGAGTAGATCCTGGCAAAAACCAGACAGAAATAACGGGTCATACGTGTAGAGCGCAGAGTAAAAGTCGCCGAAGCCCAAAAAAGTATAGATATCATCGCCAAGAAACGGTGAACCACTTCTCTCCGCCTACAGAATCCGGTCATATTATTTGAGCTCTCGACATCATTACGCCTTTTACTGTCTGTCATGTCCGTATGGCGGAATAGACACCTGAATTGATTCCGGTATATTTTACAAATACCCTATCGCCTGCAAGCCCAATCCTTCCCCAATTTTGCCCCTCCTGTCCGTTGGGCCTTATCTCCACAATGGCCAGCACCGAGCACAGCAACGGCTCGAATGCCGATGTGGACGCCCTGAGACTCCCCGCAGGAGCCGTGTCGACGGCAGGTCCCCCGTCCCCCGATATGGGGCCCGACTCCGATGACCAGACGCCCACAGGCCTCGGCCCCGAACCTACAACGCTGGTTTCGGCCAAGCCCACCCAAGGGAAATCGTCTCATGGCCAGATCGGGAAGGAGACGTCCGAAGCCCGGACTATCGGTCTGATGGGACAATCTACACGCTCGTCTAGCCGTGCACCCAGAAGGTTCAGTGGGAGCACCGCGGCCAGCACCGCTGCCAGCTCCATTAGCGAGATGGAATCGAGCTCTCTCAAGCCCTGGCGGATTGGTGTCTGTGCCTTGGATGTGAAAGCGCGCAGCAAGCCGAGTCAGAATATTCTAACTCGTCTGCAATCGAGAGGCGACTTTGAGGTGATTGTTTTTGGAGACAAGGTGATTTTGGATGAAGCTGTGGAAAACTGGCCAGTGTGTGATTTCCTAGTCGCGTTCTTTTCAGATGGATTCCCGTTGGATAAGGCTATTGCGTATGCAAAGCTTCGGAAGCCTCTCTGTGTCAATGACCTACCCATGCAGAAGGTGTTGTGGGACAGACGACTCTGCCTGATGATTCTGGATCACATGGGCGTCCCCACCCCGAAGCGCATCGAGGTCAACCGCGATGGTGGCCCGGTGCTAGAGTCCGCGGAGCTGGGGCAGCACATTTACCAATTGACCGGGGTGAAACTCGAAGGCCCCGAGAGCGGAATTGGTGGCGGTGCCCCTCGCACCCAGAATGTCTCCATGTCCGAAGACGGAGAGGCGCTGATCGTCGATGGCAAAGTGTTCAAAAAGCCCTTTGTGGAAAAGCCCGTCAATGGCGAGGACCACAATATCCATATCTACTTCCCGAATGATGCACAGTATGGTGGAGGCGGAAGACGCCTGTTCCGAAAAGTGGGCAACAAAAGCTCTGAGTATGATCCCACACTTACCGTTCCGCGGTCTGTGACAGAGACAGATGCAAGTTACCTGTATGAACAGTTCCTCCGAGTTGACAATGCCGAGGATGTGAAGGCGTATACCGTTGGTCCAGACTTCTGTCACGCGGAAACGCGCAAATCGCCAGTGGTCGACGGACTTGTACGTCGCAATACCCACGGAAAGGAGATTCGATACATCACCAAACTCGGCAAAGAGGAGGCGGTGATCGCCTCCAAGATTTCCAATGGATTCGGTCAGAGAATCTGTGGCTTTGACATGCTCCGAGTCGGTGATAAAAGCTACGTCATCGATGTCAACGGCTGGAGTTTCGTCAAGGATAACAATGACTACTATGACAAATGTGCCAACATTCTCAGGGATATCTTCCTGAATGAAAGACGGAAAGCCGAGGGGAGCAGTGAGCCTTCCGAGCCGCCGTCCCCAGACATGGGCTCATCCCGAAGGAGCACAGTGGGCTCCCACCGGCAGGCATTGAAAACACTGTTGAAGTCGCCTAGCACCTCAAGACTTTATGGTACCCAGGGCTCCCACAAGGCCCACGACAATCCTCCCTCCGAGGTTTCCACTGCCACTCCCTCGGTAGCTTCCTCCAACGGGGTAGAGGGTCCTGATGTTGGTGCCGCCCTCAGCAAGCTCAACTCTAGAGAAGGGCATTCGACTTCCAGGGGCTTTAGTCCCTCAAACTCGAAATCCCCAGCTCTTTCGATCCAGCACGCAAATGAAGAAGCTCTCCCACCACTCCCTGCTTCCAAACACTCCTGGAAACTGAAGGGCATGGTTGCAGTGATCCGACACGCCGACCGAACTCCGAAACAGAAGTTCAAGTTCACCTTCCACAGTCAACCCTTCGTGAACCTCTTGAAGGGCCACCAGGAGGAGATAGTCATCAAGGGAGCAGCTGCATTAGCCAGTGTCTCCGATGCTGTCAAGGAGGCCATGGACAAGGGCCTAGAAGATATGGAGAAGCTAAAATTGCTTCGCACATCCTTAGACAAGAAGGGCGGCTGGCCTGGCACCAAGGTACAGATCAAGCCCATGTTCCGCAAGCGTAAGCCAGAAGAAATGAAGGAGCCGAGCACACCGGCCGATGATGCTCCCCCATTGCCTGATAGCAAGACCAGCGAGGAGCCCCTGCCACCCGTGGAGGGGGAAACCCAAGAGGATGAGGACTTGCGCCGATCACAGACACGGAGTGATTCGATCTCGGGTGCTACCTTTTCTCGGTTCTCCGCCGCCGAGAACGACTTGATTCTTGACAAGTTGCAACTTGTGATCAAGTGGGGTGGCGAGCCCACGCATGCTGCGCGTTACCAATCACAGGATCTTGGATCCAACATGCGAGACGATCTGAAGCTGATGAACCGGGAAGCGTTGAACAACGTTCGAATGTTCACCAGTTCGGAGCGCAGAGTAAGCACTAGTGGTGAGTTTCACATGCCTTTTCGCTCGGCCTTTATACTACGTATAGCTAACTGACTTCGCTCACCAGCACAAATCTGGGCTTGCTCGTTTTTGGACCAGAAGGACATTCCCGAGGACTTGATTCAAGTCCGCAAGGATTTGCTTGACGACTCGAATGCCGCTAAAGATGTTATGGACAAGGTCAAAAAGAAGCTCAAATTGCTCTTGCGGGAGGGCTCGGCGCCTTCACAGTTTGCCTGGCCCAAGGATGGTAACATCCCTGAGCCTTCGGTGGTCCTTTCCACGTTGGTTGAGCTGATGAAGTTCCACCGAAGTGTCATGCATCATAACTTTGAGAAGCTCAACGGTTCACCGCAAGCTTCCCGTGTTCCATCAAACGATCCTGAAAATCCCGCTCAGCCAGACTCGGGTGATCCACCATCGGATCATCCAGACATAGATAACATCCAGGGTCGCTGGTGTGCAGGTGAGGATCCTCGTCTCTTCAAAGAACGTTGGGAAAAGCTGTTCGCGGAGTTCTGTGACACGGAGAAAGTTGATCCCAGCAAGTTCTCCGAGCTTTACGACAGCATGAAATTCGATGCCCTCCACAACAGGCAATTTTTGGAATGGGTCTTCATGCCCCCAGACATCGGGCGTGATGACGACGACAAAGAGAGCATCAAGAGCAAGTGTGCACCCAAATCTGATGGATCCCAGGATCCCGGTAGTGACCGGTCCGAAGAGCGATCCGAACATCACAACACATTTGCGCATCGATTTGGACTGAGGAAGCGTATGCAGGCGCTGGAATCGCTCCCGCATCTTCGGGCGCTCGATGACTCCTATGACCATTACTTCAAACTCTTCCCCGGCTCCAATTCTTCCAAATGCAAGATGGACGAGAGACTTTCGAAACTTCGGGAACTCTTCAAGCTGGCCAAGGTTCTGTTTGACTACGTGACGCCTCAGGAATACGGTATCACCGACAGCGAGAAGCTGGAAATCGGACTCTTGACCTCCCTTCCGTTGCTCCAGGAGATTGTTCGAGACTTGGAAGAGGTGCAGGCCTCACAGGATGCCAAATCCTTCTTCTACTTCACCAAGGAATCTCACATCTACACACTTTTGAATTGTATTCTGGAGGGTGGAATCCAGACCAAGATCGCCCGGAGCGCGATCCCCGAACTGGACTACCTGTCCCAAATTTGCTTTGAACTATACGAAGCCCGCGATAGCGAGTCGGACTCTTACTCCTACTCCATTCGCATCTCGGTCAGCCCGGGATGTCACGCTTTCGACCCTCTCGATGTACAGCTTGATTCTCGACACTCTATCGGCTGCGCTCCTCGGCGAAGCCTGACGGCCCATCAAGATTGGAAGGAGGTCATTGAAACCCTGAAGGCGAAGTTCAACACGTAAGTGATTCCCTCCCTCCGAGGTGCCCCCGCGACGTTTGCTAATCCCATCTTCAGGGTGGAGCTGCCTAAAACATTCATTGCAGTCAACTTGAGTGACAAGCACATCTCTCACGAAGAGGGCTCGCCCCGTGGTAGTTCCCCAGTATGATTATTCGACCTCGAGCAGTAATTGGTGGTTGCTATTGAGGCGTTCTGGAATCTGTACAACTTGGAAGACTGTACTTTATGCTTTGTATCTGTACGCGAGACGATCCTGAGAAGCCTAGAGAAGAAATCAGACACTTTTTGAGTCCAACAGTGTAAATCGAGTTAAGTGATGTTAAGCCCCCGGGGCCCTTAATTAGCCAAACGGATATAAAAGGACTTTAGCCGCAGCGGGAGCCCCGCGATCGTCATCTTTCTCCGATCACCCGCCAACATGTCCATAGTCGTGGTCGATAATGCGCTACACTATTCTCATGCAGGTGTTACTACCATCGTCAACCTGGAGGACATTATCTGTGTGTCCGCCAATCCAACAGGCCACAGTGTACTATACCTCCACACCGAGGGCGACCCAGAGCGTGTCTATCTAAAGAAGATTGATGTCGAATCTCTTCCCACAGAGCTGACTCCGTTTGTGACCAGCATTCCCACTCACTTGGGCAAAGATACTGCCGTACACGTCGTGATCTCCACGGGATCGGGCACGGGGAAGGCCAAGACAGTCTATCACGATGCGGTACAGCCGTTCCTGACACATCTCGGTGTTGAATATTCAACCCACGAGACTGAGGATACACATACGATCTCTCACCTGGCTCAGACGCACTTCCTGGAGCAGGCTCATCGTGGCACCCCGCAGACCGTCATCCTCCTCTCGGGTGATGGAGGCCTTGTAGATATCCTCGATGTCTTCTATAGGTCCAGCACAACAGTCAAGGTCCCTCCTAACCTTGTGCTGATCCCCTGTGGCACAGGAAATGCCATGGCCAGCTCTGTGGGACTACGCTCGGGTCCACTACCGGGTCTTTCAACTTTACTGCGCGGGTCTCCATCCCCGGTGCCTATCTTTGCTGCCGAATTCTCGCCGGGCAGTCAGCTTGTTGCCGATGAAGGCCGTTTACTGGTTCCCATGGACGGTGAGACCGGGCCACATACATTATGGGGCGCCGTTGTCGCCAGCTGGGGCCTCCATGCGGCATTGGTGGCTGACAGTGACACGGCCGAATACCGCAAGTTTGGAGTCGACCGATTCAAGATGGCTGCCAATGAACTACTCTATCCCTCGGACGGTGCTCCGTGCCATCGATTCACGGGCAAGATCACTATGACTACCTCGGAGAATCCACAGGAGACTCGCCAGCTAGACGAGCTCGAGCATATGTATGCCCTGGCCACACTGGTTCCCCGACTTGAGAAGGAATTCTTGATCTCACCGGATTCGGAGCCTCTCGGTGGACAGATGAAGTTCATTCGGTTCGGCCCTATGTCGCCCGAGGACGCGATGCAATTGATGACTCTCGCCTACCAAGGCGGCCAACATGTACAGCAGCCGACCGTGACCTATGCGGACGTGGAGAGACTGCGAATTGACTTCCAAGAAGAGGAGGCGAGATGGCGACGCGTGTGTATTGACGGGAAGATTGTGGTTGTCGAGAGGGACGGTTGGGTGGAACTCCGCAAAGAGCCCAGCCGATTACTGCACTTGATTCATTGAAGCGTTTGAAGCGTTAGAGAAAATTCCCTAGAGTTGCGCAATTGTAAAGAGAATGAGCGTTCGCCGATCAGAGGGTAATCATGTGTTTCCCGCCATTCCCGCTCAGCCACAGCCACAGCACTGAGGGAGCACTCCATACTTCACTTCCTCTCGCTTTCGAATCGTTCTTGCTCAGATCTTATCATGGAATCGAGCAGATTCGATGCTGATCACTGCGCGCACGTATTCGGCCTCTCAGACCCCCGATCAAGGTGTAACGCGATCTCCCTCTGAACGGACATCGCGCTATCATCCCCTCTCCGGGTGGCGGACAGACCCGGTGGATGCCCGAAACGCGACAGAGATGTTGCTCATCCACCAAGTTGGAAGTGTGCGGGTGGGAGAAGTGGTCAGGTGAGTGCACATGCGATGCCCAGACCGTCCCAGTCCTCTTCGGTCTCGTTTCAAGAGCTAACAGTCGTGACCCACCAGGTATACCATCACATACACACCCGCCGCTGATCCCATCCTGCCCATTCCCTCAGACCTCTTCGTTCGCGTGAGAAATACCTCGGCCATTCCGCTGCGTGCCGCCTACCTCCATGGCCCGTATACGCTGTACGCGGCTTGCTATCCCGCGCAATTCGACCCCAACACCAAATACGAGAAGCAAGGAATCGAAGGCGTTCCACAATATGAACCATACCTCAAGGCGGGCGGCGGCTGGGATGCCACTATCAAGATCCCGGCTCACCTCCAGGAAGCGCACAACTTTGGTTCCCAGGGCCAGGATGGACCTACGAGTGAACGCAGCGTGACATGGATCGTTGAGATACAGTCTCAGGTGATCTTCTCAAGCAGTGCGGCGGTTCACTTCGAGTTACTCGTCGGCCGAGATGAGAAGTCCTTGGCATACTTTTCAGGCGGCGCATGGAGCAGTGGGCATGGCCCTCCGGGGAAACTGCTCGACCATTGGCGACCGGACGCCAGGGGCCAACAGGCACTTGCCTCCAAAGGAGTGTACTCGAAGTCTATCGCTGTCCACGTCGACGATACGAACAGCTTGTGGAACAGCCCGTCGCTTCCGTCCGTCAAAGAGGCATCCGATATGACTGAGCCGGAGGGTGTAGGCTCCCAACCTTCAGTTGACAATTCAAGCCAGACGGAGAATAAGACGAGCTCAACAAAACCGACTAAAAAGAAAAAGGTCCATCTTGTCTTGCTAACACACGGCTTGCACAGCAATCTCGGCGCAGACATGCTATACCTCAAAGAAAGCATCGATGCTGCTGCGAGGAAACCGCAAAAGAAAGCTCACAAAGCTCCCAATCCTCATGTGAATCCCGATGAACATAAAGACCCCAGGTATGGACCATCCATCACGTTCGGGTCTCGTGTGAATGTCTGACTTTACATATGCTAATTTGTCTGGGTAGCTCTGCCGGTGACGACTCTGACGACGACGAAGAACAAGTCATCGTTAGGGGGTTCTCTGGCAATGCTGTTCGAACTGAGCGCGGAATCCAATACCTCGGCAAACGCTTGGCTAAATACGTCCTGCTTCTCACATATCCTGACCAGCCCTACTTTCCTCTCAAGGGCCCAAAGCCAAGCCCATTCACTAGACCTTTTAGTGCCCGCAAGGACCGGTCACAGCCATCCTCAGCATCTGACCAGGACGCCTCCCACGCCGACGCAGCAGACGACCATGCTTATCAGATTACGAGCATCAGTTTCGTCGGTCACTCTCTGGGGGGTTTGATTCAAACATATGCAATCGCCTACATTCAAAAGCATTCCCCACAGTTCTTTGATCATATCAAACCCATCAATTTCATTGCTCTTGCAACGCCATTCCTCGGCCTGAGTAATGAAAACCCCTTATATGTTCGATTCGCTTTAGACCTGGGCTTAGTCGGTCGTACTGGACAAGACCTGGGTTTAAGTTGGACGGCACCGAAAGTTCGAAGTGGCTGGGGAGCCATGATTGCCGGCAAAGGAGATGCTTCCAAGGATCAAAACAACTCAGATCCCGGCTCCAAGCCTCTGCTACGGATTCTACCTTGTGGTCCTGCTCACGAAGTTTTGAGCAAATTCCAACATCGCACCGTCTATTCTAACGTGGTGAACGATGGCATAGTCCCATTGCGGACATCTTGTCTGCTGTTCTTAGACTGGAGAGGGCTGGACCGGGTCGAAAAGGCGAGGAGAGATAACGGTATTGTCGGAACTATGGCAGAATGGGGGTGGGCAGAGTTGACTGGCGCCAACTCCAAGTCGCCGCGGTTTGCACGCTTGGACGAGGAATCCCCACTGGGTCTCTCCACTGCGGACGCTGCTCCTCAGTCCACGCATTCCCTCGGGGTTGCAACGAGTCCCAACGGTGATGGGAACAAAAGCCCGCTTTCTCCAAAACCAGAGCAATTTTTGGTGCAACATCACCACAACTCGTCTCAGATGAGTATTCCAGGTGGTGGCTCGGAGAACACGCCCCTCGGTCCGCTGGACAGCTTCTTATCAATGTTTCGCCCTAAGGACAAGAAACCGCAGGGGAAACAGGCAAGAATCTACAACCGCAGCCAAACTCTGGGGTCCCTTGAAACCGATATTGATCACTCGCCTCCCGTTGCTCGTGGCAGCTCGCATGAACACGAAGGAGTACATACACCTCCCAAAACGACATTCTTCGAGTCCGCAGGAGACTTGTTGATGCCGCCTCTTCCCCCTGCAGACTTCATCCTGGATCCCGCTGCACGACCTCGAACAATCTTTCATGATCGTGTTTACCATCCAGAGGACATCCCCCACCCATTACCGGTCAAGCGACGCACCTTGAACTTTGGCTCATTCCAAGGCAACAAAGCGAAATCTGCACCCACTTCTGCCACTCAGCCTCAGCCGGGCACTAGCAGCAATCAAGCAAATAATGGGAGTGGGAGTGGCCTCAAAGTCGAGGAGAAAATTGCCCGTGCCTACCACCGCGATCTGTCGTGGCGTAAGGTTCTTGTTCGACTTGAACCCGATGCCCACAACAACATCATCGTGCGGCGCATGTTCACCAACGCTTATGGTTGGCCTGTGGTCAAGCATTTGGTTGATACCCACTTTGGCCACGCCCCTCTCGTGGATGTGGAAGACTCAATGAAGCAAAATGTGGACAGGGCCAAATCGCCGAACGTCGGACCGACCAGCTCGGGAGACGAGGTGGAAGGACAATCCGATTCCGAACCTGCGCCACCTCGGCTTAACCGACAAGATACAGACATACTCGCCAGTGTGTCTGGTCTCTATGTGACCGAAGATGAGTCTATCGATGGCGATATCCGCTCTGCCGAGACTGGCTCTATACGTACCTTGGGTGCTAGTGAAAGAGGACATTACCCCGAGGTATCTAGGCAAGATTCCGCACGATGGACAGATCGTGAGATTGATGAAGACGATGACTGCGATTCTGGATTGGAGGACAGCAACGTTGGCTTCCGGTGGTCTCGCCAGAAACAGAAACGGTGATGAGACGCTCTTGTACATACATACTACCCTCCCCTATAGATCTATACCCTGTAATTACGAGTTTTGTACGTGTCTCACTTCCTTCTATCCATCTCAGCCCGAGCCGGTCAGTATTCCAAAGGACCTTGGATATAACTCCAAAATTCCTCTGCCAGTTCCTTCTGTCCTGCTCCGTCGGGAGACCCGCGAATCGCAAGGTATTTCCTTCCGTCCAAGCGAGGCTCCCAGTTGCCTGGAGAGCCATCTACCATGATGCCCCCGGCTTCCGACAGAATGACCCATCCCGCGCAGACGTCCCAGGCCCAGCATCCGCCTTCCCAGTACATATCCAGCGTGCCATCTGCCACGGCGCACAGGTTCAGTGCCGCAGAACCCAGACTCCGCATGGCCCGCACCATGGCTCCGCCCTGCTCCTGGGACTGACCCAGTTTCTCGAATGTCCGGATCTTCGTCTCCCAGTTGGTGCCGCTGCGATCTGAGCCCCATTCCACGGCAATCAATGCATTTTTCAGTCCCGCCAGCGGCTCGACGTGAGAGCCCTTGAGGGGGAGACGGGTCTTCTGGTTCAAGAACGCGCCTTGGCCTTTAATCGCGGAGTACAGGGTTTTGGTCGACGGGTTATAGACCACGCCGACCGTGGGGACCCGGCCCACGGCGAATCCGAGCGATACACAGGCGAATGGGAAGGCGTGGACGAAGTTTATGGTGCCGTCGATTGGGTCGACAATGAAGGTAGGTGCATCTGTCAATGGGCGAGCTGGGTCGTAGGTTTCCTCGCCGTGGAATCTGCGGAACCCGTCAGGGGATGAGGCATCACTCAGGGGCGTTCACACCTACTCGAAATGCGGGTATTTCTCTCTCAGCGAGGTTGAGATCATGTTCTCAACTGCGCGATCGTACTCCGTGACCAGGTCCGCACCTACTACGGTCAGCTCTGTCTGGCCCTGTTTCATGAGTCCGTACTGTTCTTTTTGGAACCGGTGTCGTTGGTTTCTGGGAGTGCATTGTTAATGATGTCTCCGGCCCTGAAGGCCAGAGAGATCAGGAAGTCATGGATCTCGTTCAAGTCGGGGCTGGCCATGTCACTGTTGTATGTGGAAGAGTGAAAGGCGGGGGATCCGGAGGCCGCAAGTATATAGCGCAAACATTCTCCGAAGTCCAATGACCATAGGCCAAGGATTGAGGCTCTTTTTGGTAGTGTGGGATATATTAATTCATGTTATTGAGTTATGCTAAGAGAATGGCCATAGAGAAAGTGTTCAAGTATACACGATATGTCAGACAATCTCCGCGTTTCCAGTGACGTCGAGAATTCCCCGAAATCCCCCCACTTCAAAAAAAATCTTTGAGACGCTCTCACTCTCCAACAACATCCAATCTCACACAATATGCCTACCGAACTCGAAGAGGTATGCGCTACCCTCTCCTCCCTGTGAAATGGTACTGACCTCGCAAAGCTCGTGGAATTCCTCCACCATGGCAACACCCAAATTCGCCAAATCGGTATACATCACCCCACCAGACGCATCTTGAGCCTCACCTGACTGAATTAGCCGCCGAAAACCTGGTCGGCTTCTCAACGGCCCAGCCGGATCTGTTCAAACGCCACCAATTGCTCCCCGTCCGCGACCTGAAGCTGTTGGTCCGCGATTATACTGTATGTTGCGCATAGTGGGGTGTAACGGTTCAAACTGATGCGTGGAGACAGCCCATTGCGAAGAATGCCTTGACAATGTTGGTCAATCTGTCTGGCGACGAGGAGGTGCTGAAGATCCTGGCCGACGACGATACGTTCCTCGAGGATCTGCTCGTGAAGTTGACCGTAAGTGAACGTGGAACGCACAACGGCGCAACGACTGATAGGTTGCACAGAACGAGAAGGAACCCAGTTCCGATGAAGCGGCTATGCTGCTGGCCAACCTCGCCAAGTCCGAAAAACTGCAAAGACTCTTTACCCTCAAGCGCAAGGTCCCGAAGTCCGTGTCGACCTCGGAGAATGCGATTGATCAGATCATGGACTGCTTCGTCAAGGGTGCCGAGGGTGCCCTGAACAAGCACGCCAACTACGACTACCTCTCCTACCTCTTCGCCGATTTGTCCCAGACCGAAAAGGGCAGAGCCTATTTCCTGGAACGCCAGGAATACGACGGAGTCGTCCCTATCACTAAGTTGACTGTGTTCACCGAGCACAAAAGCACCATCCGTCGCAAGGGTGTCGCATCCACAATTAAGAACGTGGCCTTCGAGGTGGATTCGCACCCGATGTTGTTCGACGAGGACGCGGCCAATTTGCTCCCGTACTTGCTGCTCCCCCTCGCGGGCCCCGAGGAGTTGTCAGACGAGGACACGGCGGATATGCTTCCCGACCTTCAATTGCTGCCCCCGGACAAGCAGCGCGACGATGACAACACCATCATCACCACGCATCTCGAAACCCTGTGCCTTCTCACCACCACTCTGGAGGGCCGAGAACTGATGCGCAAGGTCAAGGTTTATCCTTTGATCCGTGAAACTCATCTCCACGTTGAGGATGAGAATGTGCAAGAGGCATGCGATCGGTTAGTTCAGGTGCTCATGCGCGACGAGGCCGGTGAAGGAGAGGACGCCGAGCAACCAGAGCAGCCCGAGCAACCGCAAATTGCGAACGAAGATGACAAGGTTGTAGAATTGTTTTGATACCCTTATGAACAGAGAGAGAGAATAGAGCGAGATTTGGGGTATATAAGTGTACTATCAAAATAGAGTCGGTGCATGTCCGAAGTATATCGCTTTCGTATCTTACCGTAATTTATAACTGTATTTGCAATACATCCCGATCTCGGGCGGGTCTCCGACTACGACTCTAGCCCAGTTCCTCGCTAGCTCTTCCCTTTCCACGCCTCTGATTCCCCCAATTGACCACGAGCTCCAGCGACCGCACGCCCTAAAGGAAACCGACGGTATTTCGTCATACCCCCACCACGACGACCAATATTCCGCTGCGGACGCGGAAGCTGTCTTGCCCCTCCCCGAGGCGCGAGTGGCTTCCCGCTGAAAACACTGATCCATACTCCAATGATTATAACGATGGAGACTGCGATTCAGACGATCTTCCTCCGCATGTGAATCCAGGCACCGCTTCAGACTCTCGGGCCTTTATGTCGCAAGCCCCTCTGCTCCGCTCGTCGCCCACGGGTTCGTCATATGGAGCATTACAAGATTCGGACTCGGAGGACACGACGGACACCTCGCACCCCCAGAACGCCCGCGGAGCCCGACTGCAGCGTGCGAGCTTTGAAAATGGCGGAAGCTCCTCGAATGCGCAGAGCGGCCGCCCACGACGGTCATATTCTTTCGGCAGGCGACGTAACAGCATGTACGCGGAACGACACAAACGGCGTACCTCGTCGGCTACTTCCGACGTTGGAATGGGTGCGGACTCCAAATACTCCTTCGCTACCGGCTTGGCGGTACCGGGCAACCCGGTCGTGCAAGAGACACCGGTATCCTCGCCATACATGACAAGTGACGATGATGAGGTCCTCGATATCGATGACGACGACCCCAAAGCTCTCGACGAGGATCCTCCAGACAATTCCCCGTATGCACAAGTGCGAGCTTCAGTTCCGGCAACGGATGATGTCTCTCTCTCGATCAACAGTAGGTGTCTCCGATATTCAGTATATCAGCGTTGTATCTAACTGTATTCAGCACCTCGGATGTGGCTTTTATCATTACTTTTCTCCTTGACGGGTTCGGCTGCCAATCTCTTCTTTTCATTACGATATCCGAGTGTTGCCATCACTCCAATCATCGCGCTCGTTCTGGTTCACCCGCTGGGCAAGTTCTGGGATGTGGCATTCAAACGAACTGGCGATCCTTTCGAAGTCTTCGAGAATGGCTCCCTTCAGCACCGGGAACCGCAGTCAGGGGAAGTCGATACCCATCCGACTCCATTGATGGCTCGGGTCAGACTATGGTTCGGCCAAGGCCGCTGGAACGAAAAGGAGCATGCCTGCGTCTATATCAGCAGCAATGTTTCATTTGGATTTGCCTTTGCTACTGATGTGAGTGCCGTTATTCAGACCACCTTTCTTACTGGCCTCGATTCTAATGCCGACTTATAGGTCATTGTTGAGCAGCACAAATTTTACAAACAGGATGTTCCAATTGTTTACCAACTTTTGCTGATCATATCCACCCAAGTTCTGGGCTATGCATTTGCGGGACTCACCCGAAGATTCCTTGTGCGGCCATCGGCTATGATCTGGCCCGGAACGCTGATGTCTACAGCAATGTTCTCCACGATGCACAAATCCGTGAACAAAAAGGCTAACGGGTGGAGCATCTCCCGGTATCGATTCTTCGTTGTCGTCTGGGCGGGTTCTTTCCTCTGGTACTTTGTGCCGGGTCTTTTGATGCCTGCTCTAAGTTACTTCAACGTGATCACTTGGCTCGCACCTAAGAATGTCGTAGTTTCAAATCTGGTGAGATCTTTATCTTCCCTCCCAGTCAATTTCCATGGCCTTGTCAGCTAATTCTCTTTAGTTCGGCGTTGCTTCGGGTCTCGGAATGTTTCCTGTGACCTTCGATTGGGCCCAGATTGCATACATTGGCTCCCCGCTGCTCACCCCCTGGTGGGCGGCAGCTAACATCGTGACGGGACTGGTGGTGGTCATTTGGGCTGCTGCCCCGATACTCTGTGAGACAAAATGCCATCGTTCCTCCTGGGAATTCATGCTAATGTTGATACATGATCAGATTACAAAAACGTTCTTTTCTCCGCCTACATGCCCATTCTTTCCACGGCAGTTTTTGATAACGCCGGGCGGCCATATAACGTGAGCCGGATCTTGACCACGGATTTCTTGTTTGATCAGAAAGCCTATGAAGACTACTCTCCGGTCTATCTGCCAATCACCTATGTGTTGTCTTATGGCGTCCAATTCGCGGCTCTGACTTCGCTCGTGAGCCACACAATTTGCTGGTACGGGAAAGATATTTGGCAACAAACCAAAAAGGCCTTTGAAGAAAAACAAAATGTACCCGATGGAGAGGCTTATCAACCCCTTCGGGGAGAGAGTGCCGCGGGCCGGCAGAGCTTTGACATCTCGAGACACAGCTCACACGACCCTAGCCGGGAAGTTCCATTGGGTGGAGAAGATGTCCACTGCCGCTTGATGAGGCGCTACAAAGACGCGCCTCTTACGTGGTATCTTCTTGTTCTCGTGTCTATGTTGGCAATCGCCACATTCACCGTGGAATAGTATGTCTTCTCTGAACTGGCTCCCTTTTGGTTCCATACTAACATCAAGTCCACAGCTATCCCACACACCTCCCTTGGTATGGGCTTCTCTTGGCTCTCCTCATCACCAGCATATTTTTCATACCGGTTGGCATCATTATGGCCGTCACCAACCAACATAGTAGCCTGTATCTGATCTGTCAGCTCCTGTGTGGAATTGCATTCCCGGGCAGGCCCGTGGCAAACATGATCTTTGTGACCTACTCATATATCAGCTCAGCCCAGGGTATCAAATTTTCATCGGACCTCAAGCTCGGACACTACATGAAGATTCCACCCCGGATCCTATTCGGGGTGCAGATGATGGCGACTTTGGCATCCAGTCTGACCCAAATTGGGGTGCTTAACTGGATGTTCAGCTACATTCCAGGGCTGTGCACCCCCGAGGCTATCAACGGGTTCAACTGCCCGATCGCTCGTGTGCATTTCAACGGCAGTATCCTGTGGGGAGTGGTCGGACCTCAGCGTTTCTTTGGCCCTGGAGGGCTTTATCGACCTCTGGTGTGGGCATTCCTCATAGGTGCCGTGGCTCCTCTCGGGGCGTGGCTCCTGGGCAGACACAGCAAGAAGAGCTTTTGGCGTCTAGTCAACTTCCCCATCCTATTCGGCAGCCTGAGTTGGATTCCCCCTGCCACCGGCCTCAATTTCTCCATTTGGGCCCTGGTCTGTTTTGTGTTCAACTTCGTGATCCGAAGGAGAAGGACCGCTTGGTGGGAGAAGTACGCCATGACTCTCTCCGCCGCACTGGATTCGGGATTAGCCTTTGCCGTTGTGGTGGTCTTCTTTGCTTTCATCTACCCTGGTTGGGTTGATGGATTCAAGTGGTGGGGGACCGAGATCTACAAACAGGTAAGCCCCTCTGCCCAATTGCTCTTGTGCCGATGCTAACTTTCTAGGGATGCGACTGGATTGCTTGTCCATACAAGCCTCTTGAGCCAGGGCAGACATTTGGTCGGTAGGATATATAGACAACTATAACGCTGTAGATGTAAATGCCCATCTGATAGCGGATGACTAATGAAAATAAAGAGCGAAAATAAAAAAAACAGACACATCCTCCCCGCGAGAATAGAGAGAGAACACAAAGACAATTAATATCCTGACAACTATGGGTATTCCATACTTGACCAAACATCTGCTCCCGCATGCTGAAACGGTGTTCCTCGGCAGCGAGGTTGAAGTGGTCATTGACGGGCCCAGTTTGGTATATCATGTCCATCGTCGACTTCTAGGTTGGATGGACCCCAATTGTGACATTTTGGACTACCAACCTTCTTGCGATGAGATCAGTCGCGGGGTGGGGAGCTTTTTGCTAGAGCTCACCAGATCGGGTGCGAAAATGCAAGTGGTTTCGCGAGACTGGAGAATCTTCAAGTGCTAACATCCTCGTTAGACACAAAATATGCTTTGATGGAGCCTTGCCTATCCCCAAGCGGAAAGTACGCTTGGGTCGAATAGACAAATCACGGCACCGACTGACTTTGGCCCGTCGGAATCTACCACTCCCAGCAACATCGCGGTGTCGCGATGTCATGCCGACTGAGCCCGGACAGGTCTGGTGTCACCGTGGCTTACCGCGTGGGAGAAGAGGTCTTCCAGAGAACCCCTTCATGGTCTCAGCTGTATGTGAAGATCTGCAGCATCGGTGGACTCGGGAAGCAATCCAAAAAGAGATTAACCCTGACATCGCCTGCCTCGGGGAGAGCGAGTATCCCTGGGCGGGGATCACCGTGATGGTGTCCGGGGAAGCAGACGTCGAGTGTGCTCGTGTGGCAAAATTGACAGGATGCGCAGTATTGACGGATGACTCTGATCTTCTACTTCATGACCTTGGCTCATCCGGCGCGGTCTTGTTTCTGGACTCTGTTCATTCGCCTACGCGCGTCTGGGACCCGGTCGAGCCACAGCTTCAGGGATTGAGGATATGCCCTCGCGATCTTTCACGCCGGCTGGGCATCACAGACATTCGGCGTTTCGGGTTCGAATTGACCAAAGATCCTCACCTGCGGTTTGCCGATGCCATTCGTCGGTCCAAAACCGAAGCCACTGAAACTTCACCTGATTATCATGACTTCCTTCGGGAATATCTGAACTCCACGGATCGGGATCAGGCGTGTAAAGCCAAGCAGATTCCGCTAATGGACCCGAGAGTGTCTGAACTATACTGGCAATACGCAGTCCCCAACACCTATTGCTCCGATGACAGTCTACATGTGTACCTGGGTATTCTGAATGAAGACCCTAGTAGACGGTGCGCCTGGGAAAATGGCCGAGACTATAGGCGCCTCGGTTACTCCGTGCTCAATCTCTCCTTCCAGAGTCAATTCAAGACTATAAGCGAATTTGTCCGCAGGGGTGGGAGGATTGTGGCCGACCAAATCGACCTGGCCGAGACATCAATTGCCGCAGACATGGACCTCTTACGACAACGTCTGGACCTAGCACAGAAAGTCTTTGGCGGCTCTGGCGCAGAGGGGTTTTGGTTCTTATTTGCCCTGTCAGAGATCTATGAGACATCTAACACGGTACCCAGTGGTGAACAACTGGAAAGCTTCCTCTCCAGTGGGTACTTGGAAGGAGGTGCTGATTGGGCAGACATTCATCTACTGGCGCAAATACAGGCCATTTTATACTCGCTGCGGATGCTACAACAGCTGCTCCGTGTCGCAGCTCTGGAAGACTGGAATCTGCCACTTCTGGATGAGCTACCTCCGCTACACACAATGATGTCGCGACAAAGATTAGTCCAAAGCTTTGGAAATACGGAGGTCGTGAGGCATATGGTATCTCAATTGGTGACATCCTACAATACGTGACGAATATGACTGCCGTGGTCAGGCTGGCCCGAATGAAATTGTCGGAAGTATTCAAACCTATAAACTATCACCAGCGAGGGTCCATATGGTCAGAAATCCAGATCAGCAATCATGTTTCATATTGCCATGCATGATATTACTCAGAGCCCAATAGTTTGACATCTCGGAGATATATCGGCCTCGTCTGAAAGGCACGAAGCGCTGCTTTCCCGTTCGGAATGGGTAGGTCATTCATCTCCAGCATCCGATTGGTTGTATGCTACAATTCAGTGGACAGTGGATGTCCATGAGAAAGGGATTGAGTTGGAGAGAAAATTGACTGGATTCATGTGCCTGTTTTCATGTCCTTCGCATTGGCATAACTGGTGGGTATTATATCAAATTTGCAACAAAAGCATCGCTCATTTCTCGGGGGCATCAGGAAGTCGTTCGATCACGTATTTTCCACGCGCGACACTCATTATAGGTGCACCGGGGATTTTGCTAATGACTGCGCGTTAGAAGTCTGTAACGGTAGTCGGATGGATTGTAACTTACCGAATGCGTCGCTTGAGATCACGATCGTTGGTGGCCACAATGTAGACACGGTGCTTGATCAGACGATCCACCAAGCAGTCATCGGCATATGTTCCCTTGTGGTCGCATTTTACTCTCTCGAACCGAGGATCCTTGGCTACCCGCAGAGCAAGTCGATATTTGGGGCCGAGCTTTTCAAGTTCGGCAAGAACACAATCCGTGACGATGGGGATGCATTTGGCATAGAGGCAGTCCATCATTGTGGGGATCACTTCCAGTTTATGTTGAATGGTGTGGGAGATGAAATTGGTATCAACCAAGACTGAGTAAGGTGGCGCAAGAGCAGTGTTGTATTGGAAGAACATGGAGGAAGGTGCCTGGGGACTACATTTTCGGTCAGTGGAAAGCCCTGGTCCTCGCGTTGGCAAACTTACGCTTCCTTCACCAAGTCGTCCTTGGCCTCTTTGCCCTTCTCGGTCTTGTCTTGGTTTTGTTTCCTTCGGAGATGAGCATGTGGCAGCCAGGGGGATTGGGGGTCACTAACAGGCGGTTGTCACGCATTGAAATGGCTCTCTTGGCCAGCGCAAACTTGCGCGTCTTCTTTTGGACTCCCATGGTGATGTGTGAGTATGTGAGTATGTCAAAGGTGGTGAAGAGAAGGTTCCCAGGTTTTTTTTCTTATCCGCCGATCCGCCGTCTTATCGCGTGCTGACTAAGATTCACATCACTCAAGTTCGGCCCGCAACTGTACTTGATCTACTTTGCTTCTCACAACCTAACGCCTGTTAATGTCAGGATCTGCTTCCTGAAACTATAAGAACTATGGAGGATGAATAGAAGAAGAGTGACACTCCGATTGGCCGTATAATAAGAGACTAGTCTTCGTCTAGAACGACATTAGGTCACCTGACAGTTGCCCACCCCTCATCACTTCAGGCGCTTAATTGTTTTCCTTACAATAAACGTCTTGCAAGGTTGTGTAACGTGCACCTTGAAACATGGCCTCAAATCAGTTTGGTGACGGGAATAAAGGATTCCAAATTGGGGAGAACCACGGCAGGGTCCACGCCGAAATCCACCAGTGTATGTTGCTACTCCACTCTTAGCTGACCTCCAGAATGAACACTCATCTTTTCATAGCACAGACAGCTGAAGACATTGACCGATTTTGTTTGCAGAATCTACGGTGCCCAGACTCGTTCGTAGTGAAAAACCGGCTCAAAGAGGCTAAAGACAAACTGCATCGTCAATCCTGGGAATGGATCCTTCGAACCTCCGAATATCAGAGTTGGATGAACGATCCGGTGATTTCTTTGCTCTGGATCAAGGGAGGCGGGGGAAAAGGAAAGACCATGATGGCAATTGGTCTGATAAAAGAAATTTCGAAGCAACGTGAGAATACCGTGGCTTATTTCTTCTGTCAAAATGCCGATCGGGAGCTCAATACACTCGAATCAATCATCAAAGGTTTGATTCTGGGGTTGGTGAACCAGCACGCGGAGCTCAAAGCATCTCTGCGCCGTCGCTGGGATACGAAAAGAGAACGCTTCACAGAGGATTGTACCTCATGGCGAAATCTGTGGGATATCCTACTCGAGATGTTGGGAAACCAGTGCAAGCTCTCAAAGGTCTACTTGGTCGTGGATGCTCTTGATGAGTGTCCGGATGGTGGCATGGCTGAGTTCCTGAGGCTCATCGTTCGGAATGGCCTGGACCAGTCAAGTCTCAAATGGCTCTTAACGAGTCGACCATTGGATATTGCCGAGCGGGAATTGCTGACAGGGCATGAGCAGACGCAAGTCAGCTTGGAGCTGAATTCCGCGTTTACCTCGCAGGCTGTCAAGGCATACATCGCGCACAAAGTGGATGAACTGAGCTCCTATCAAAGATACAAGAGTTCGCTGAAAAGCAACTTGAGAGCCGAGCTCTCTGCCAAGGCCGAAGGAACGTTTCTTTGGGTCAGTCTGGTGTGCAAAAAACTCGAAAAGGTGCCGCAAGAGAAAGCTCTCAGGACCATCCAAGATTTGCCGCCGGGGCTGCATGCACTGTATGATAGGATAATGGATCAACTCCGCGAAGGCGAGTCGGACGATGTCAATAAGTGCATGCGGCTCTTGAAGGTGTTGATCCTTGTATATCGGCCTTTGGACTTGGCTGAAATTCCAGCTGTGACTGGCCTGACCGACGGTGACCATGAGACATTGATCAATCGATGTGCGTCATTTCTCAGGAGACAGAAAAACAACATTGAGTTTGTTCACCAGTCAACTCGAGACTACCTGCAAAAGGAAAACTCCCAGTCTATCTTTCAGCTCTATACCAGCTTTGGACATCACGACATTTCTTTAGGTTGCCTCTCTCAACTATCCGAGCATCTCAAGGTCAATCTGTTGGATCTACCGCGCCCAGACTCAACCAGAAACACATCAGATCCACTGAGCGAGGAACAAAGTATCAAATTTTCCTCTCTGGGGTATGCAGCTACATTCTGGGTGCGCCATCTTGAAGATGCCAATCAAAGCGCGACGAATCAAACCGAAACCCTAAAGAAAGTCAGAGTATTTCTCTACACAAAATTCTTGGAATGGCTTGAATACCTTAGCCTTCTAGGCCAGTTATCTCTAGCCAGAGGATTTATCGAAAAACTGGGGTACCTCACCAAGGTTGGCTTATGACTTGACCTATCGTTAACCAGAGCTTTGCTTACAATGCTTGCAGAACGACACTTCAACTGCAGAATTCTTGCAAGACGCTGCACGTTTCTTGCCACGACACCACCACACTATCACACACTGGCCCTTGCAGATATATAGCTCTGCTATTATTTTCAGCCCCGAGTCAAGCATTGTGAGGAGAGAGAATCTAGACAAATCCCCAAATTATCTGCGCCAGATCTCTCCCATGGAGGATAGTTGGTCTTCACTGATACAGACTCTTGAAAGCGATTCTGAATGGGTTCATGATGTCGCATTCTCACCTGATGGCAAATGGGTTGTATCAGGTCATACCGAAGGAGATATCAAACTCTGGGACTCAGCCGGCTCTCTCTCAAAAACACTGAATGTTTATTCAGATGAAGTTATTTTAGTCGCATTCTCACCAGATAGCCAAAGAATTGCGTCTGGGTCTGAAGACCATGCTGTTAAGCTGTGGAGCTTGACGGGTGCCCTTGAAAAGACACTGAGAGGTCATTGCGATACAGTCCTTGCAGTGGCATTTTCGCCGGACAACGAAAGAATTGCATCTGCATCTGCAGATCACACTGTGAGGATATGGAATTCAACAGGCGATGTTGAAAAGATACTAGAGGGTCACTCCGATAGAGTCTTTGCAGTGGCATTCTCTCCAGATGGCGAAAAAGTTGCGTCTGGGTCCGATGACTGTACTATCAAAGTCTGGGATTTGGCAGGCGGTCCAGAGAAGACACTGAGTGGGCACTCAAATACAATTTGTGCAGTTGCATTCTCGCCGGATGGTACAAAGATTACATCTGGGTCGTGGGATCATACCTTCAAGTTCTGGACCGTGGCAGGTGTCCTTGAGAATACTATGGAGCACCTGGGTCCTCTTTACACTGTGACCTTCTCGCCTGACAGCAAGCGGGTTGCAGTAGGTGGGCATAGTAACATAAAGATATGGAATATCGGGGATCAATCGGATAATGCCCACAGCAAATTTCAGGAGAGTTTGGGCAAGGTTCACACGCTAAAGTTCTCACCAAACGGCAGACAGGTTGCCTCCGCCTCTCCCCTTAGCAGAACTCTCATAATATGGGATGCTACTACAGGCAACCACCGGAAGACGCTTGAAGGTCACGACGGACCGGTCAGGGATTTTGCATTCTCACCGAGTGGCAGTCATCTCGCTTCGGGTTCTTGGGATGAAACCATCAATATATGGAGCACAGCAACGGCAGAACTCGAGAGAACTCTTGAAGGGCCCCCGTGCAGGGCTATGGCCATTTCTTTTCTACCCGATGGCGTTCACGTCATATCAGGCTCTGAACATGGTACTCTCACGGTATGGGATACTAAAACGGGAAGAGCTATGAGGAAGATTGAAGGGCATTCCGAGGGCTACGTTACGGCACTGGCAGTTTCGCCCTGCGGCAATTATGTTGCAAGCGCCGTTGATGAATCGATAGAAATCTGGAGCAGCGCCAAATTTCTCAGGATTCCGAGGCTCAGGGATCGTTTGTTTAGAAGGAGTTCCAAATCCCTGCCCCTCAAACGGATCGAAGTGCCATATATGAGCATCATTCACATGAAGTTCTCGACAGATGGTCAATTTTTACTTACAAATGAGGGGCCGTTGATGCTTGGAGACCTTGCAAGAGAAGACCACAGTGCAATGCAAAATTCTTATTCAGATTTCTTCGTCAGAGACCAATGTATACAATATGGCGATTTCGCTTTTCTCCGGCTGCCAGGAGAATATAAGCCATCAACCTTCAGGACGAAAGATGTCTGGAATACGAAGGATGACACAGTGGTCATTGGGTTGGAGAATGGCTATGTCTTACTATTGAATTTTCGGCGAAGTTGCGTACAGTCAATGTTTGAGCAGACTCCCGGGCTGGTGGTTTGAAGAGATTATTTATTGAACCAATTTTAGATTAGAACTCGAGCTTGGTGATATAAGAAGCAAGAAATCAAATCGGATTCCACAAGAAATAGTTTGGTTAGGTGATTTCCCAGCTGATCTAGAAAACGTCTACGCGTATATTAGCAAAGTGATCACGACTAGGAATCGAGAAAGATTAGGGTCGAACTACTAGGATCCCCTCCCTCTCTGCCTGATTTTGATACCTGAAAAATACAGTGCTAGGGAGTATGCAGAGGTCTGCAGGTTATACCTCAGGCTGCAAGGAGGGGCAGTTGTTTGATGGGTTGCTTTGCTGTTTGTCTTGTTTGTTTCCTGAGGAAAAGGAACTCTTTTTCCTCTTCTTTTATTCCCTAATAAATAGTATTCCCGTTTTATAGACTTTAATCTTCTGGAGTTTTACTAGCTAATATATTATACTGTCTATTCTTTTTATTGATATTTTTTGTAGATAAAACCTTGTAAGATATTTAGAAAGACTAAAAAATACTGCAAAAAAGACTGTAAAAAAGACTGTAAAAAAGACTGTAAAAAAGACTGTAAAAAAGACTGTAAAAAAGACTGCTGTAACCTAGTCTGCCCATGTGTTAGCGTGGCTCCCAGGCTTGTACTATATTATCCTCTAGTAAAAGTATATTTAATCTCTTAAGTATTTATCAACATATAGCCTTTATAAAAATAGTATTCTTTTTTTCTTTAAGTATATTTATATTCTTTATATAGATATTTAAATAATATTATTATTTAAAATATTCTTCAAAATCTTATTATTTAATACTACTATAATCTATTAATATAAATAATATAAAGATTATCAGGCTAGTAAAAAGATAGAAAGAAAGATCTAGTTTATATAATAAAATCTTAAATCTAGAGAAAGAAAAGAGAGAGAGAGATATGTATATAGAGATAAAAGATAACCTTTATTTCTATCTAAAGTATATATATATTTATCTTATTCTAAATCCTATTATATAATCTATAGAAATGCTATAGAATCTATTAATTCTAATAGCTATTCTTTTTTATAAAGATTACTTATAAAGGGCTAAAGCTTTATTAATTTAATCAGACTAGACTAATATACTATTTATAATAATTATAAAGAAAGGAAGTGTTATAGGCTGAAGCTTAGAAGTAGATCATGTGAAGGTATGTGACCTAGGTGTCTAATGTAAAGTGCTTAACTGTGTACTAATCTCTTCTTTCTTTAAGATTAATGTAAACAGTATGTTAGTCTAGCTTAATTAAATTAATAAAGCTTTAGCTCTTTATATATATTAATCTTCTAATACTATTATTAAAATATTAAAAAGGTTTTAGATATTAAGTTTAAGATATATAGAAAAAGAATTTTTAAATTATTTTTAATTTAATATTTATTTATATTAAAATAAAATAATTTAAAGTAATAATAAATATTTAAAAACTCTTTTAATATAATAGTTTTTTAAATAAGTATAATTAATAATATAGTAGTTAGTATAAAACTATTAGATATAAATTAAACTAGTAATAGTATAAAATAATTATATATACTAATTAAAAAATTATTTATAGAAATGACTTTTAATATTAAAGTAGAAAAAGTAGATAATAAATAATTAAATTAAAATCTTTTATTAATTATAAATAAGATTTTTTAATCTTATACTGTTTATAAGAAATATTAATAATTAGTTTATTTAATAAATTATAATTAGAAATAAATTAGAAATTAATAGTAATATTATTAAATTATTTTTTAATTAAATTATTTATATTTTTTTATTTAAAGAAATTTATATAAAAAAACTTTAGAATATATATAAAATATATTTAAAATATTAATAGTTTTTATAATTTATTTATCTATTTTAAATTAATCTATAGTAATTTTAATATCTAAATATAAGTAGTTTATTATTTATATTAGATTAATTAAAATAAAAAATAGTTTATTTTAAATTCTTATTATAATTAAAAAAAAGTTTATTAATATAAATATTTCAAATTAATTTAATAAAATAAAATAGTAGATTCTTTTAAAAATATTAAATAATTTAATAAATAATTTATTTATAAATTATAATATTCTTTTTATATATTTTAATTTAATTATTTAATTTTATAAGATTAATATAAATATAAATATTTTTAATATTTTAAATTGTTATTTCTCTAAAAGATTATAAAATCTTTTAATAATATATATTATATATTAATTATTTTTATAAATTATATTAATTTATATATTAACTGTAACTATAATAATTTTAATAATTATAAAAAAGTTTATTAAATTATAAAAAATATAAAGAGCTGAAATATAATTAATTTAATTAAAGCTAAACTAATACACTATTTATATTAATCTTAAAGAAAGAAAGGATTTAGTATATAGTTAGATATTTTATATTAGATATCTAGGTTATATATCTTATATAATCTATTTTTAAACTTAGACTTATAATAGTATCTCTCTTTTTATTTTTATTAATATACTAATCTTAGTATAAGGATTATAATATCTCTATTAATATTAGTTTCTTATTAGATATATCTTAGTATAAGTTTAAATTATTACTTATAAATATTAAAAGCTAAATAATTTTTAATTATATTTAATCTTTCTTATAATATCTTTATATAATCTATTTATTTTATTAAAACTTTTATTTATCTTTTTTTTAAATATTTTTTTTTAAAAGTTTAAAATCTTTTTTATTTTATATTTTAATTTATTATTAATTTTTATTATAAATAGTTATATATTATCTATAGATTAAAAGAAAAAGAGATTTAATAATATAGATTAAATTAAATTAATATAGAATATTAAATATATATTAAATAGAATATTAAATTATATATAATATTAAGATTTCTTTTACTATATATTATATATAAATCTAATTAAACTTTTTAAATAAATATTAAAAATAAATATTCTATAAATTAAATTATATTTTATTATTAATATAATAGATAGATATTATTTAATAAAATTTATTTATTTATTTTTATTATATTTTTATATAAAAGTAATTATAGATTATATTTATTTAATAATTTTTTATAATTATTTTATAAAAAATTTATTAATAATTATTAATTAAATTATTATCTATTTTAATTTTTTAATTTTATTAAGTTTATTAATATTTAATAAGTTAATATAATAATTATAAATAAAAAAGAAAAATAATAATCTTATTAATAAGATATTTTAA